>OZ002732.1:15391781-15737250 GCA_963924305.1 Polygonum maritimum | reverse complement strand
GGTCAATTGTTGAGATGCAAGATGAGGTGAAGATCTTAGAGCTACCTCAAAAGCTAGGTGATCCCGGAAGATTTGCCATCACCGTGGGGATTGGATCCCAAAACTTTAAAGCTCTTTGTGATTTAGGAGCAAGCATATCGGTTATGCCCATGAGCATATGGAGAAGGGCTAACCTCGGAGATATGGAACCGGTTGATATGAGTCTTACTATGGCCGATGGTTCATCAACAAAGGCCACCGGAATTCTAGATGACGTCCCGGTTAGAGTTGGGAGGTATTTTGTGCCCGATGATTTTGTGATCCTTGACATGAAAGAAGATCCGATGGTGCCCATTATTCTCGGAAGGCCGTTTCTAGCTACGGCGGGTGCCAAATTCGATGTGAGAAATGGGAAAGTGACTTTCGAGATTGGCGAGGAAAAAGTGGAGTTCCATTTCAACAAGGCCCTTAATGAACCGGATGCGTTGGCGATTTTGAAGCTAGAGGAAAGTGCCAAGCGCAAGAGAGAGGAGTTGGAATCCACAAGAGAGAAAGAAGCACCATTGAGAGACCATGACATGGTCAATGTTCAAGTCCATGAAGAGTCAAGAGATGGAGATAGCCCACCAAGCCATGAAGAGTATCCTACTCTATATCCTTTTGATGTGGGAGACTCTTACATTTGTTTAAGTGATTTGAAAGAGGATCTAGAGGATGATTACCTTTGCTTGAGCGATTTGCAAGAAGAATTGAGTTATAATGTCATTGAGTCCCCTAGAAATTCTTTAGATTTTTGTGATGTAGGTAATGAAGAGCAAGTTGAGAAGATGCAAGAGATGCCAACCTACACTTTGGAGGAGAAGAATGATGGAGAATTTGGAGGCCACACTTTCATCAAACACAAATGGTGGTACTATGGCTATGAGGAGTGTGGAGATGGATATGACAAGGATGATCAATTCACCGTTTTTCACCCTCCTTGAAGGGTAGAGGTTAGAAGTCAAGCTAGTGACTTAAAAGAAGCGCTCCTCGGGAGGCAACCCGGGTTTAGTAGGTTCATTTTCGTAGTTTCTAGTTTGTTTTTCTTTGCCTTAGCTTAGATTCTTTCTAATCTCTTCTTTAGCATGTATTTTGCGGAAACGTGTGTTATATGAGCTTCATGATTGTGTGTGGTATTTGTGGAAATGATGCAAAGACTTGTGGGTAGAAAGTTGCCAAGACGAGGGATTTTTAGGAAGCCAAAACGGGTAGGACCGAGTTACCCAGTACCTCGGGCCCGAGGTCCCCAACGTCGGTCCTGTATTGACGGCCCACTTTGGACTTGACTTTGTGGAAATTCCTATTATGCCCTTCTGACCTAACTTTGTCTTCTACCCCATTTAAGCTCTCTTTCCCATACCAAACACCCATCACCCCCATAACTACCTTCCCAAAATACCAAATCCCCTTCAAAACCCCCAAATCGATCCATCACTCCACCATACTCGAACCCAAGCCAATCCCACCACAAATCTCAATCCATACCCCTAGCATCCTCAAGCATTGATCCAAAGGCCAAAAATCCCAACAAAATCCCATAGATCTTCATCCCTCTTCTAGATCTAGAAGAGAAATTTGAGTTATAAGAAGTTGATTGCTAGAAGTCTTTGTTTCTTCAACATTTGTTATGTGAATCTCAATCTCTACTTGATTCCTTGTGAATTTCATGCTTTCATTGCTAGATTTGAGATTTGCCATGATTGAGTGAGCTTAGACCTTGAGCATCCATGGTGATTTGCATGCATTGTGAAATTTGTGCTTAATTGTTGCTAAAACCTACTTGGAACTTCGATTGATGATGAGAAATGGTTGATTTTGAGTTTTAAGAGCATGATAGAGTGTTTTATGGATGAATCGAGGTAGAGAAATCGAATGAGAGGCGGTCCGAGGTACCCAGAACCTCGGGACCGATGTTGCATGTCGGTCCAAGACTCGGACCGAGGTTGAGAACCTCGGATCCAACGTCTTTTGTTCGTCGGTCCTATGCTTTTCGATGTTCTCTGGTGTGAACTTAGAGATTCATGAGCTTGAATGTTGGTTATAGCTTGTTTATCATGATATATCTTGTAGCTTGACCATTGTTATGTGATCCTTTGTTCATGCATGATTGCATTTTGTGGATTGAGTTTCTTAAGAGCAAGTATGGGGTTATTTTCTTGCATGATGAGTTGTTTGTGGGGGAAGCTTGTGATTTTGTTGTGATTGTATAGATTTTATCTTGGAGTTCTTGGCTTTGATTGTGTGTAGGTACCATGACTACCCGAGCATCTTCTTCAAGGATGGAGAAACAACAAGAAAGTCCAAAAAGTCGTCCAAGAGGGTCCAAAGGATGGACGATGTGCGTTTCGAAGATGATGATATGGTTAGAGAGTATGAGCGACTCATGGGTCTATCTCACCACACTCGGTGGTTAGATTGGGAGTCCATTAGAAAGATGTGAATGGAAGAGGTTCTTACTCGGTGCTACTCTCACATTGGGCTCAACGTCTTGCTAAGGTGGAACAACACTCACTATCCCGCCTTGACGTCCGAGTTCATGGCGACTTTCAATTGCACATATGAAGGAGTCGAGAGTGAGGGCATGATCTCCTTCCAAATGGGCAACGAGTTGCATGAGCTCTCTCTCCGGAACTTGGCGCACTACCTTGGATTTCCATTTCCAAGAGAAGAGGCCTATGTTGATAATGAGAAGGTAGACTATCTTTGGAGGTTTGTAGCCGGAAGAAGTGAGATGAGGAAAGGCGCATCGACAAATGAGATAGCAAATCCACTCTTCCGAGTCATGATCCGAGCCTTGGATTGTTCCGTCTTTGCTAGGCATGAATTGAGCAAGCCAATGAAGGAGGAGGCCATGCTACTCTATGAGATGTTGTTTGAGAATGAGAAGCCAATGAACCTCACATGGGAATGGGTGAAGATGGTGAGGGACTTCCAAAGTTCTTCATGGATCTATTTTGGAGGCATGATAGCCCACTTGGCTCATCGTCTTGAGGTGGACTTGTCTACCTACACGCAGGCCCCAAATGGTGTGGAGTTCATGGACCTTAAGTACTTCAAGAAGGCCAACATTATCAAAGAGAAGCAAGTGACCGGTGCCACCACCTATCTAGCCCCTCACTCGAACTTCGACAAGGTGCACATTCCCTTGGGGCCATGTCTCTTCAACCTCACAAGCTACTACAATTGGTTTCAAGTATGGGTGGGCAAGGAGAATCCATATGGAGAGCCGGAGGGGACACTTGAGTGTAGGAGATAAGCACAACACATTCGTTTCACTACTCCTCAAGCTTCCCCGGACACCGAAGAAGAGGAACCCAACCAATATGAGTTTGTGAGAAGAGAAGACGTGGATGTGGACTTGCCTAGAGAAGGAGAAGAAGAAGAAGAGGGTGGTTACCACAATTTGCTCACCGACCACGCACCAACACTACTAGACCGAGGTGCATCCCATGTCGGGCCCGACATTCATCAACGTCGGTCCGACGTCTTTTTGGCCGATCCGGTCCCTAGCCAATTCGAGAGGGGTGAGGGAAGTGGAGCAAGACAAGAACCACCAAGCTATGGAGGATATGAAGGGTATGCCCAATGGTGTGGGCCCGGAATGGTGTTCCCCGAGCCTCAACAATCGGTGGACATGAACTTCTTGGCCAACCAATTGTCGCATCTCCAACTACAACAATCTACCATGCTACAAGAGGCACACCAACTCAACCTTCAACAACAAGACCTCAACTTCCAACAACAACAACTTTTCCACCACCAAGAAGACTTCCAAGCTCAATTTGAAGAGGTGAACCGCAACATTGCCTACACTAGACGTGATGTGGACGACTTGAGGGCGGCCGAGGACCAAAGATGGAACGTCCAAGAAAGTTTCAATGCATGGATGACCGGGAACTTCTCATCCCGCGAAGATCAATGGACGCGTCCCGCACCACAAATTCAACCACCAAGTCAAGACCCTTTCCACGACCAAGTGTATGAGCGAGAGCGGCACGCACGGTTCCAAAGGAGACAACGCCGTGGTCACCCTCCAAACTAAGCCTCCACATGCCATTCAAGAATAAGGAATTGTGAGCTCTCTTTACTCTCTTCTCTTTACTTTTGAGTTTTGATTTCTTTTGATGAGGACATCAAAATTTTAAGTATGGGGTGGGTTAGTAGTTCATAGATTCATGTGTAGTTTCTTGTGTTTTTTCTTGTTTTGTTAAGGGATGTTTCATTTTGGGATAGTGGCATGGTGTGATGCATGAATGATGATTGAAATTGATGGTTTGAATGGATGTGTCTTTTGCTTTGTTTGAGAAACGTTTTGCAAAAATCCCTAAAAATTCGAAAATTGTGTTGAAAAAGAACAAAAAGATTTTGTTTTTGACTAGGGATTCCCATCTTAGATGTCAAATGAAGGCTAATGATGATGTGAGCATGTAAATTCCTTTGCATATTTTTGGATAGTTTAGCCTCTACATGGATGTTATTTTTGATGTGATATGATGTCTTGCATGTTTTTATTGAGCACATGAGTTCTTGAATGAGTTATGATGCAACTAAGCTAGAATGAACCTTGTGAGATTGTTTTTGGCCATTTTAGGGATGTTTGTTCATATTGCTTATCCCTCATTTTCTTGTGTGATTAGCTCATGCATGCTTAGTAAAACTTGTTATTGAGGTGTTTATCTATTTTCCAAGGCCAATATGAGATTTGTTCTATGCTTTGTCACATTGATTTGAACTTTATTTCATTTAGTCACAAAATGTTCCATATCCTACCTTGAAGATAAACCGTTGTTTGTAGCCCCGTTTTAGCCTTAGACCTTTGTTTGAAACTCCTCAAAAATATGATTCCTAGCCTATATGACTTGACCCTTATGGGATTGGACTTTAGTGAGAGGTTTTGGAGTATATTTGAAGAGTTGAGATTCTCTTTAGTGAGGGGCAAGAAAGGGAGTTATAAACCAAGTGGGTAGTGCATCTTTGAAGTGGAAAGAAGAAAAGTTGGAAAAAAGCAGTGGATTGAAAGCAAAGTGCTTAAGTGAAGAAAAGGGGTACCGACCGAGTTAAAGTGCACATCGGGCCCGAGTTATAGTGCAAGTCGATCCTAAGTGGAAAAAAGTGAGAAAAATCCAACAAAAAGTGTAGTGCAAAGATGAAGTGGAATGTTTAGTGAAAAGTGGGTTGAAAGAAAGAAAAGAAAAAAAAAATCAAAGTCTTTTGGGTGAGTGAAGTTGAAAGTGGAATAATTTGGTAAGTTTGGTGAGAGACTAGAAAGTTCAATCCCCATTGTAAGCACCACAAGACCAAAATGATTCCCACCTTGAGAAACACCAAAAGCCCCATTACAACCCGGCCGAATGGAACCTCTTTGAGGATCTCCATTGAGCCAAGTTCACATTCTTTGTGTGCATTGTAATAGGCATCTCTAGGTGGAGGAATTGGTGATATTAGCTTCAATAGTAAAGCCTTTACTTGCATGTTTTATGAGTTCGAGTGTTCATTGCTAAACCTAAACACATGATGAGTGATACACATTTCTATATCCCTAAAGTGAGGCTCGGTTGCATTAGACTTCATTCCTTGAACACTTGATCATGTGTGATGATGTAATCTTGCTAGCATGTCTATCACTTGTACTTGATTGTGTTTTCATATGAGGCTTTACTTGAAGATTGTGCTTCGGTCTTGCTTACATTGTTATTGCTTGAGGACAAGCAAGTTTATGTATGGGGTATTCTGACGTCTCTCAATTTGGTGGTGTTTTAGTAGTTAATTTCCCTTGTAAATAAGTGTTTTTCATTCCTTTCTTTGATTAGTTTCGTTCCTTTTTAGCTTAGTTCCCGGTTTTCTTCAAGATTCGGAAACTATGCGAGTTTGTTATGTTTTGTAGGTAAAATGGCTCGTTTGAGGACATTTTGGAGGAGCATCTAAGGAGGAGCTAAGCAAGGGAGCTAAGGAACGGAAGAGCCATGCAAAGAATGAAGAGGGATTCAAGGAAAACCAAGAAGAGACAAGGATCGAGGCCCAGGATCGAGTTACCACAAGGTCGGGCCCGAGATCGAGCACCAGAGTACAGGACCGACGTTCCCAACGTCGGGCCCGAGGTTGCCCCGTGTCGGTCCAAGTCGGAAAACGTGAAGATTAGGTTCCAAGGTACAAATGTTGTGATCTTCCAATTTTGCCCTTCTTCTAATTTGGAATTCCTTGGTCCCCAATCAAGAGAAGAGGATAATTACAGGTGATTAGAGAGGATTAAGGGGGAATCACACACACACACACCAAAAATCACTCTCAAAGGCTCAAGGAAGACTTGGAGAGCAAGGAGAAGAAAGGAGGAGGAGAAGAGGAGGAAATCGGTGGAGCTAGAGGGGAGATTAGTGAGTTTGTACTTGTTTTGCTTTGGATTTAGTAGAATTAAGACTTGGATCTTGAGAACCCCTTTGAATTTGAATGCAATTGAGTTTGATTTGAGATTGATGATTGAGATTTGCTTGCTTTTCCATTTGATTGCTTTTTACTCTTACTTGATGGAGTAGATTCCATAGTCTTGGGCTATGGGGGAAACCCCTAGCTAGGATTGGGTAGGAACCCCCAATTCCATAGCCTTGAGTGCTTGATCTATGAATCCTCTCTATATTGAGCTTCAATTCTCTTGTGGAAACAAGGGAGCTAGGGCTTGTGATTGGTAAGAGTAAGCGAAAGTGATCTCTAGCCCATCACTAGACCTAGCATCGAAGGAGAGTGAAAACTCCCTTGGGTCGAAGTGTAGAGTGGAGGGATCGAAGGCTAGCAACCTCGATCTAACAAGGATCAACACTTATTGGCTGAATTGGGGTGGAATTACCCAAGTCTAGTTAGGGAAGGAACCCAAAAACCCAAGACCGATCTATTATTTGAGCAAGGCCGAGTTTCCCAATACCTCGGGCCCGACGTCGTGTAAGTCGGTCCCGGCCAATCTGACCTCGATCCACCCTCGGACCGAAGTGACCTGTGTCGGTTCGAGGTGATTTCCCTTGTTTTTCCTCGTTTTGCCTTTCTTTTATCTCTTTTTAGTCTTTCGGGTACTCTCAACGCACGAACTCCCGTGTGTTCGACACCCTACCTCTTTACTACAATAGAGGTTCGGTTTATAAATTTAGATTTTGATATTATCCGACCACCACACCTGGACCTCATCAACCATTTCTCATCATCAATCGAAGTTCCAAGTAGGTTCTAGCATGCATGATCAACAATTAAGCACAAATTCCACTATTCATGCAAATCACCATGGATGCTCAAGGTCTAAGCTCATTCAATCATGGCAAATCTCAATTTTAGCAATGAAAGCATGGAATTCACAAGGAATCAAGTAGAGATTGAGATTCACATACCAAATTTGAAGAAACAAAGACTTCTAGCAATCAAACTCTTTAGAACTCAAATTCTTCTCTAGGTCTAGAAGAGGGATGAAGAACAATGGGACCTTGTTGGGATTTTTGGCCCTTGGATCGATGTTTGGGGATGGCTAGGGTGTTGGATCGAGATTGTTGTGAAGTTTGCTTGGGGATCGAGAGTGATGGAGGTGTGGATCGATTTGGGGGTTTTTTGAGGGGGAGCTTGGTATTTTGGGAAGGTGGTTATGAAGGTAATGGGTGGTAGGTATGGGAAAGAAGGCTTAAATTGGGTAGAAGACAAAGTTAGGTCAGAGGGGTATAATGGGCATTTCCACAAAATCAAGACCAAGGTTGACCGGCCAAGTCGGACCGACGTTGCCAACGTCGGGCCCGAGGTACTGGGTACCTCGGTCCGGCTCGGTTTGGCTTCCTAAAATCCCCTCTTCTTGGCAAATCTCTACCCACAAGTCCTTGCATTATTTTCACCACCACCATACTCAATCATGAAGCTCACACAACACACAATTCCACAAAACACATGCTAAGGAGAGATTAGAAAGAATCTAAGCTAAGACAAGAAAGACAAACTAAAAACTACGAAAATGAACCTACTACGCTCGAGTTGCCTCCCGAGGAGCGCTTCTTTTAGGTCACTAGCTTGACTTCTAACCTCTACCCTTCACGAAGGATGAAAAATGGTGAATTGGTCACCGTTGTCATATCCGTCTCCACGCCCCTCATAGCCATAAAACCACGTACCATTTGTGATTGATGAAAGTGTGGCCTCCAATTTCTCATTCACCCTTGTCCTCCAAAGTGTAGGTTTGCACTTCTTGCTCCTTCTCAACTCGGTCTCCATTCCCTACACCAAAAACATCTAGAGAATTTCTAGGGGATTAAATGACATTATAGCTCAAATCTTCTTTCAAATCACTCAAACATATGTAACCATCCTTTAGATCCTCTTTCAAGTCACTCAAACAAATATAAGAGTCTCCCACATCAAAAGGATACGAAGAAGGATACTCTTCACGGCTTCTCGGACTATCTCTACTTCTTGACTCCTCATGGTGCTCAATTGGATTTAACAACTCTCTCTCTTGCTCTTGAACATTGACCATGTCATGATTCCTCAAAGGTGCTTCTTCCTCTCTTGTGGGTTCCACCTCTTCTCTCTTACGCTTGGCACTTTCCTCCAATTTCAAGATCGCCAAAGCATCCGGTTCATTAAGAGCTTTGTTGAAATGGAACTCCACCTTATCCTCGCCAATCTCGAAAGTCACTTTTCCATTTCTTACATCAAATTTGGCACCCGCCGCGGCTAGAAACGGCCTTCCAAGTATAATGGGCACCAACGGATCTTCTTTCATGTCAAGGATCACAAAATCGTCGGGGACAAAATACCTCCCAACTCGAACTGGGACGTCATCTAAGATTCCCGTGGCTTTTGTAGATGAACCATCGGCCAAAGTAAGACTCATGTCAACCGGTTCCATATTTCCGAGGTTAGCCCTTCTCCAAATGCTCATGGGCATAACCGATATATGCTTGCTCCTAAATCACAAAGAGCCTTGAAGTTTTGGGATCCAATTGATTCAGGCTATTTTGTATAGGATAACTCTTGTATTTTGAGATGATTTAGAGAGTGTTTAGGTTAGTTTTGAGCGTTATTGTAATATGAAGACCGAAGACACAAAGAATGAAGAATCAAGAGTTAAAGAGCTTAAAGACGAAGATTCGCCACTGCATGGATATCGCGGTCACGGTTTCTAGGACGCGGGCGCGGTGGCGTGAAGAGACGAACCCACGAAGACCTATGAAGGCCGCGGTCGCGCTGTCTATGGCGCGGTCGCGGTAGAATCCGACTCAGCCCTTGACCGAAGAAGACCGCCGCGGGCGCGGTGGTGGTGCCGCGGTCGCGGTGCGACCGACTCTCATGCGGACGAGATTTCATCGTTTCTATCTTGTTTCCTTTCTTATCTTTCGGTTTCCTATCTTATTTAGTCCGAAAAGGTTGATCTTTGGGGCTATATAAGGGGAACCTTTCTAGGTTTTTAGAATATCATCCAACTTACTTGTCAATCAATTGTCTTTCAATAAAGATTAGAGTTTTCTTTGTAATGGAGAACTAACTCTCCTCTTGAGTTTATTCGATCAAGGAAGCTTTATTATGAAGTTGTGAAATTCTGGTAATCTCTTTATCGCTAGGTCTTTATTGATACTCTTGTGCTTCATCCCATGATCTATGTTTGATTTTATGAGCCTGATCAACTTGTTTGATTGACTTAGATCTATTGTTTGATTTAGGATTGGTTGTTGTCTATGCATCTTTCCTATTTCTCGAAACAACTCTATTCTAGGACCGTAGACTAGTTTAGGGAAGAGTATTCAATGGTTAAGTTGTGCATGAGACTCGTAGCTTGATTGCATAATTTGATTTCCTAATATCCCTGTGCTCTATCCTAATTCTAGGTTAAGCGTCCTTGCCTAGGGTTATAGAATTGCTTGGACCGTGGACTTGCGATTGCTAAAGATTGGGATTGGAATTGACCTAGGCATATAAAGAGGTGGATGAATTCATGATCAACGGATTAATAAAGTGGAATTGATTGGATAAACTCTACTTGATAACCTTTGATTGAAACCGACTTTCAAACCCCCTTTTGATTACTTGCGTGAAAACCACTAAAATCTGAATAGAAACCGATTCCTTTGGGTTCGACCCCTTACTTGCCTACTATACTTTGATTCCATGTTTGGGATTTATTTTTGATAAGGGAACAACGACTTTGCCCGAGTCAAATTTTGGCGCCGTTGCCGGGGAATCCTTTTTTTGTTTTGATTTCGTGCGTTTTCGTGTTTTGCGCTCAAACCGCGCCCGCGGTCCCCTCGGCGCGCCCGCGGTTCGTGCGCAGAACCATCCTTTGGGTGCGGGCCTAACACATGGTCCGTACCCGGTCTACTAATACTTCTCCTGTTCGTTTTGATCCAGAAATTGACAGGACTCTTCGGAAGATAAGGAGTGCCCCTAGAGTGTCTACTTCCTACAATCTTCTTGAATCTCTTTCTCTCTCTGATTCTAAACCAGAAGGCGCCATGGTGGAACAAACTATTCTCCAACTCACAACGCCCGATATCCAGCAACAGCAGCTCGCTGTTCAATTCCCCGAACTCGGGGAGGGTATGAAGTTCGAACTGAAGTCTAGCCTCATCCACCACTTGCCCAAATTTCACGGGTTGAGCGGTGAGGACCCGAACAAGCATCTCACTGAATTCCACGCGGTGTGCGTGAGTATGAAGCCCACTGACGTAACGGAGGATCAAATCAAGCTCCGGGCTTTCCCCTTCTCTCTTGAGGACACCGCCAAGGACTGGCTCCTTTATTTGGTGCCGGGTTCCATCACTACATGGGCGGACATGAAGAAGGCGTTTCTTGAAAAGTACTTCCCCGCTTGCAAACAAACATCTATTAAGAAGCAACTCAGCAGTTTGGAGCAAGGGGAAGACGAGAACCTCTATGACTACTATGAGCGCTATAAGAGGCTCATCGCGAGTTGTCCTTACCATGGCTACCAGGCCAAGGATCTTATTTGCTACATCATTGAGGGACTCTACGACAATGACAAGAGGCTCGTGAATGCATCTTGTGGGGGTAGTTACGAGAACTTGACCCTAGTTGCAGTTTTTCAAAAGGTAGAGATCTTGGCGGAACAAGCCCGCAATCAAAGGTCCAGGACCAATGTGAGGTCTGTTAATGTGGTGAATGAGTCCCTGAATGCTGAAGTAAGGGAGCTCAAGGATCTTATGAAGCAGCTGCTCACGAAGAGGACGGCTCAGCAAGTCAATGCTTGCGGTCTTTGCTATGACGCGAGCCACCACACAGATCAGTGCCCTACTATTCAAGAGACCGAGGAGTCGGTCAATGCCATTGGCAGTTATGGTGCGCCCTAGCCCCGGAATGATCCTTACTCTAACACCTACAATCCGGGGTGGGCGAATCATCCTAATCTAAGGTGGAGCAATCAGCAGCAGCAAGACCCACCACAACAGCAGCAGCAGTACGCTCCTCAGGGCCAGCAACAACAGTTTCGGTCCAATAACTATGCCCCGAAAGCGCCTGCTCTGTCTCAGAATGATGCTATTACCGCCCTCTTGAAGGAGAACTAAGAGACGAGAGCTGCTGTAAAGAATCTTGAGACTCAATTGAGCCAACTTGCCACCATGATCAATAGGCTCGAGTCTAAGGATTCCGGGAAACTTCCCTCTCAACCGCTCAATCACAAGGATAATGTGAGTGCCATGAATTTGAGGAGAGGTAAAGTATTGGCGAGTCGGGTATCACCCACTGGTGACGATCCGCGACCGCGTTCCCCTGGCCGCGACCGCGCCGGGGCGGCAGAGCATGAAGACCAAGTCTCTGTTGGAATTCCGCGCCCGCGCTCTCCCCTCCTCGCCCGCGATATTCCAACAGAGGACTCGGACCACGAGAAGCGTAACGAGCCGCGACCGCGGAGTCCGGACCGCGCCCGCGGTAAAGAGGCCGAGCGAAACTTCGAGGCTTTACTCGATTATGCTTTCAAGAATTATTCGCCTCCACGCCCGAGCTCTCCTAAACGGAACCGAGCCCCAGCAGCAGAGGAGGACGATGGCTATGTGGCTCAACCCCTTCCACCATTGAATTCTTTCAAGCCCTCTCCTCCATTCCCCGATGCTCTCAAGGACACAAGGAAGCCGGCGCATGACAAGGAACTCTTCGAGACCTTCGCCAATTGTCGGGTAAATGTTCCTCTTCTCAATCTTATCCAAAGTGTCCCTCGTTTTGCTAAATTCATGAAAGAGCTTTGCACCATAAAAAGAAAGAATAGGACTAGTCCTAAAATTTAAAAGGTAGCTCTAGTTGAAAAGACGCAGGATAGCAAAATTGAGACTTGTAATTCCCTACTCCAAAAGCAATTACCTAAAAAATGCTCAGACCCAGGAAGATTCACTGTCCCTGTCACTATTGGAGAAAATAAAATTGAGCGTGCTATGCTAGATTTAGGTGCTTCCATTAATGTTTTTCCAGCTTGCATGTATGATAGGTTAGGCCTTGGTCCTTTAAAGGAATCTAATATTGTTATTGAGTTGGCTGACCATTCTAATGTGCGCCCGAAAGGGTTAGTTGAGGATGTTCTAGTGCAGGTGCAAGGTTTGATCTTTCCTGCAGATTTTTATGTGATGGAGATAGGCGAAGGGTGGTACGACCCGGTTCTCTTACTAGGTCGCCCATTCATGAAAACCGCCAACACGGTCATCGACGTTGCCAATGGATCTCTTTCCATATCTCATGGTGGCAACATGGTCCGAATTGATGTTGATGAGGACCCATATTGATCGTATCCACGTAGAGCCAACGACGTTAAACAAAAGCGCTGCTTGGGAGGCAACCCAAGGATTAGTTAGATTGTTTTTCCATTCCTAGCTTAGGATTTGCTTGTGTTTTTAGCTAACATGCAGGTACTAGGTCCGAAAGGACATGCCTGGCGTGAAACCGCGCCCGCGCCTCCTTGGCCGCGCCCGCGGTGGATCGTCAGCGCGCCCCGACGAACAGGTACTAGCCCGTGCTCGCGGCAACCATACTGCGTCTCGGTTTTAGCTCGCTTTTATTTTGAAAAAAAAAGAAAATGAAAAAAAGAAAAAAAAATTGAAAAAAAAAGAGAAAAGAAAAAAACAAAAGAGGACTTCTTGGTCCCATTCTACCTCTATATTTTTCATCCATCTATATTCATTCTATCCATCTTCTATCTTTCCATCTTCTATTTCTTGTCTTTTCATTCACCTTTGTACTTTCCATTCTTTGGCTATGTGTAAAAGCCTAAGTATGGGGGAGCTTTGTTCCCCCGGGATTTCATCTCCATGGCTCGAGTTCAAGTATTCATTTATCTCTCGAGAGAAGAGCCAAGATACGAAGGTCGCTTGCACATTACGTTTTTCAAAGACGAAGTCGAGACCATGCCCCTGCACGAGAACCGCGCCCGCGCTACCTCAGCCGCGCCCGCGATGAACATCCGATGAAGACTTCGCTCTTTACTGAGATTCCGCGCCCGCGTCCCTTGTGCCGTGCCCGCGGTGAGCCTACAGAATGGGATTCCGAAGTACATTATTCTTTCCACCTATGAAGAGTTCTTCCATTCCACCTCTCTTCATCGTTTGTGAGTCTCCTGATATACCTTTTTCCTTGCTTCTATCCTTTCTCTTTGCTTCATTGAGGACAATGAAGGATTTAAGTATGGGGGAGGGAGTACTCGCATTCGCTTATCCTAGTTAGTTTAGTTAGAGATTTGCTTCAGATTTTTGATTTTCTTCTTTTCATGGAGCACTTGCACCATATTTTTGCACAATAAAGAAAGAAAGAAAAAGGAAAAAAGATAGAAAAAGCCATAAAAATTGAAAAAAGGCATATAAATCCTGGGATGAGTCGAAAACCCGAAAGGGCGGCTCAGGTAATAAGCAGGTAACCCGGACCAGCATTAGGCTGGGGTAATATGAGGTTCATGAGAGATGTGAGTATTTGTGAGCACACCCTTGAGAAAAATGAAAAGAGAGGTTAGGTGAAAACCCGAAAGGGCGCCTAAGCAGAATTGAGCGGTAAAATTCGAGTGTTTTAGGATCATTCTTGCTTGGGGACTTTGGGGCTTACATGTTAGATTTGGGTAGATCCTAGGTTGCTCTCTTTCATATATTAGAGCTTGAGTGTTATATCTTGTTGTGAGGTGTGTGTTTGAGCTTCATTGTTTTATGCTCATGATTTCTCTATATATTTTGGGGTCGGGTTGTGAGCTGAGTGTTTTTATCTTCCCTTGTATTTCCTGAGATCTTAGATGTGCTGACTTGATGTATTTGTTTTGAGCTTACTCGAGGATGAGCAAGATCTAAGTATGGGGGAATTTGATTCAGGCTATTTTGTATAGGATAACTCTTGTATTTTGAGATGATTTAGAGAGTGTTTAGGTTAGTTTTGAGCGTTATTGTAATATGAAGACCGAAGACACAAAGAATGAAGAATCAAGAGTTAAAGAGCTTAAAGACGAAGATTCGCCACTGCATGGATATCGCGGTCGCGTTATCTAGGATGCGGGCGCGGTGGCGTGAAGAGACGAACCCACGAAGACCTATGAAGGCCGCGGTCGCGCTGTCTATGGCGCGGTCGCGGTAGAAGCCGACTCAGCCCTTGACCGAAGAAGACCGCTGCGGGTGCGGTGGTGGTGCCGCGGTCGCGGTGCGACCGACTCTCATGCGGACGGGATTTCACCGTTTCTATCTTGTTTCCTTTCTTATCTTTCGGTTTCCTATCTTATTTAGTCCGAAGAGGTTGATCTTTGGGGCTATATAAGGGGAACCTTTCTAGGTTTTTAGAATATCATCCAACTTACTTGTCAATCAATTGTCTTTCAATAAAGATTAGAGTTTTCTTTGTAATGGAGAACTAACTCTCCTCTTGAGTTTGTTCGATCAAGGAAGCTTTATTATGAAGTTGTGAAATTCTGGTAATCTCTTTATCCCTAGGTCTTTATTGATACTCTTGTGCTTCATCCCATGATCTATGTTTGATTTTATGAGCCTGATCAACTTGTTTGATTGACTTAGATCTATTGTTTGATTTAGGATTGGTTGTTGTTTATGCATCTTTCCTATTTCTCAAAACAACTCTATTCTAGGACCGTGGACTAGTTTAGGGAAGAGTATTCAATGGTTAAGTTGTGCATGAGACTCGTAGCTTGATTGCATAATTTGATTTCCTAATATCCCTGTGCTCTATGCTAATTCTAGGTTAAGCGTCCTTGCCTAGGGTTATAGAATTGTTTGGACCGTGGACTTGCGATTGCTAAAGATTGGGATTGGAATTGACCTAGGCATATAACGAGGTGGATGAATTCATGATCAACGGATTAATAAAGTGGAATTGATTGGATAAACTCTACTTGATAACCTTTGATTGAAACCGACTTTCAAACCCCCTTTTGATTACTTGAATGAAAACCACTAAAATCTGAATAGAAACTGATTCCTTTGGGTTCGACCCCTTGCTTGCCTACTATACTTTGTTTGTATGTTTGGGATTTATTTTTGATAAGGGAATAACAACGACTTTGCTCGAGTCACCAATCCCCACGGTGATTGCGAATCTTCTGGGATCACCTAACTTTTGAGGTAGGTCCAAGATCTTCACCTCATCTTGCATCTCCACAATCGACCTCTTATTGCTCAAAATTTCCTTCAAGAACTTTGCATAGGATGGCATCTCACTTAGAGCATCGGTGAATGGGATGGTGATGTTCAAACTTTGCGAGAGCTTCAAGAACCTCTTAAACTTGCCCTCCACAACTTCCTTGGGCTTCTTCAATGGGTAAGGAAGAGTTGTGCCACCTTGTTTCTTGGTTGAATCCACTTCCTTGGACCGGCCTTGATCTGTCTCAACGTTTTCAGCCTGGATCGACGTAGGATCGACGTCGGGACCGATGTGTGGAACCTCGGTCCTAGGGCAGGGCACATCTGGGAACGTCAGTCCGACTACAGGGCATGTCGGGCCCGAGTTCAACTCCTCCTCGGTCCGGGTCAGGGGACTTCCTCCGTCTTCTGGATCGACATCATGGTACGTCGGGCCCGAGTTACTGGGCAACTCGGTCCGACTCTCTTCTCTTGTCCTTGGCACGTGTGGCTCGGGAAAACTCCGTGCACTCCTCAATCCTATGGCTCGAACTTCATTTTGTTGTTGTGGGGCACGGGGATTCTCCTCGGGTCGGCCCGGGAGTCTCCCTTCCTCTCTTGGAAGTTGATTCGCCATGTGAACAAATTGGTTGTCCACTTGCCTTCTCCATACACCAAACTCCTTGAATTGGGCACCCATTTCATCAACTCTTCTCTCCGCATTGGTGAATTGATTCTTTAAGTCCTTGAACTCGCCTCTCATCTCTTGTGCCCATTGTGGAGTTTGCTCATAGAACCCCGGAGATCGGTATGGTGGTTGCTGGGACGCTATCAAGAACGCTTGCGTACTTGTTAGTCTTCCACACAACCGTCCCTTAGTTTTGATATGACAAACTCACTTTGATTCTAATAAAGTTGTCCAAGTATTCAGGAACGCCAGTGACCAAAAGGACAACAAGTGTGTATGGGCATCCCATAAGCTTAGGGACGCTAGCTAACAGGAAGTAAGGACCAGCTAGAGACTACTTGAGCAAGGACGGAGTCCCAAGCAAGTAGGAACGCAAGAAAGGAGTCCTTACTCACTAGCCGACAGGATGACATCACTGGACAATGTTTTATCATCCAAGGACACGTGGAGACCGATCCTGTAGCGGAGTCCAACACTACGTGGCGGACGATCCTGTTGCAGAGTCCATCAACACGTGGCGGCCGATCCTGTAGCGGAGTTCATCATACACAGCTGGATACAGGAAGCTTCCTCATCACCGCCCTACTACGTGGAGGAAGATCCTGTAGCCACGTCCATGAAGGGCATGATCGTCCCAATGAAAAGCCCCAAGGCATTTATTGTGACGCCAACGCTTTCAGGAATATTCAGAGAGAATCAAAGAGAAAGCGACTCACTTAAGAACACGAGGAACTAACTCAAGAACTCAAGAACAGTGCTAAAACTTGTGTTAGATCGAGTGAGACTTGTAACCAAATCACGAAAACAGTTTGTAAGAGAAAACCCAAAAAGAGAGAAAGAGAGTTCTGCGAAGTACTACAGAACGTAGGAATAGAGTCCTTTAGTAGATTGAACCAGCTTAAGTTGTAGGCTTAGAGGAGTCCTTTACTAGTGGACTTAGGGAAAAGCTAAGTACCAGAGAACTGTAAAGACTCGCCAGTACAACTGTAAGGATGTTCAATACAAAGGAAAGAACTATTCAAAAATCCTCCAAGGAGGTAGAGGTTTACACTCAAGGACTACTTGGTCTTGAGTGGTTCTTCTATAATTCACTGCGTTCATTCTTTATCTGTTTAGTACTTTATTTCCGCTGCATTACTCAAGGACGCCCCTACTCCTCGTAGGGACGCCTAATCTAAGGACGCCTTTACCAAAGTAAAGGACGTCCCTCAGTACTAACGATCCAACAATTGGTATCAGAGCAGGCGCTCTAGATTCTTACTGAGTTGCATGTAAAGATGGACATGGAACCTATTGGAATCTCGTTTGTGAAGCCTCCGCGTCTAACGGACGGCAACTTCAACCGGTGGAAAACCAGATTTGAGAACTTCTGTAGAAGCACCAATTATCAATGCTGGAACGTCATCAGAAAAGGTGATCTCAAAGTTCCCGATGACAAGAAAGACAAAGAGGACGAGTGGGGTCCTGATGAATTCAAGCTAATGGAAACAAATGCTAAAGCAGTATGTTTTCTTCAAGCGTCCCTCTGCGAAAGGGATGCCACAAGAGTTAGCAATCTCCCCACAGCAAAACAACAGTGGGAAGCTCTTGAGAAATTTCATGTGGGAACTGCAGAAATGAAAGAGGACGTCCAGCTGAAGATCAAAAAGGAGTTGTATGCTTTTAGTATGCTGCCAAATGAAACGGTAAATGACTACTCGTACCGTTTTGAAGGCCTTGTCACCAAGATGAAGAACTTGGGCATTCCAGAATCAGAAATCTCCATGAGGAATAGAGTTCAAGTAGTCATTGATGGGTTGACTGGAGTCTGGAACTTTGATAGGACGACTTTCAAAGAAAACACAGCCAACAAAACTCTAGATACGGAAGAAATCTATAGGAAGCTCAGGCAGTACGAAGAACGAAGAATCTCTGACATGGCTCAGCTAGGGAAGAATCCTCAAACTGATCTTGCTTTGGCGTCCACGACACCAGAGTACGCCGAGTATCTTCGTGGCCAAAGAGATCTAGCATTGATGATGCAGAACAAAGAAAAACTTGAGACCTTGCGTCCTAAAGAGAAAGAAAGAAAGCTCTCAAGGAAGAGATTGACTCAGATGAGGAACTCTCTCTTATTCACAAGGCTCTCAAGTACTATAACAAGAAGAACAAGCATAGTAGCAAGAGCAAGTCCTACAAAAAGGAGAGTCCCAAGTACACAGAGGCTGAAATGAAGGAACTCACATGCTACAAATGCAACAAGAAAGGACATTTTGCCAAAAAATGTACTGCGGGAACGTCCTCCAAGGACAAGAAGAAAGCTCTCATTGGAGCATGTACAGCTGCCTGGGATGATCTCAGTTCAAGTGATGATGAACGTGACGATCAAGTTGCATACATGGCAGTGGAGGACGCCCCAATTGTTGAAGAGAACGCCTCCGACAACGAACAAGAGGTAACTCATGATTCCATGATGCGTTCTTTAGAATAATGTTCAAAACCAAAATTGCTTAAACTCATTGGTAAAATAATGGAGGAAAGTCTTGCTATGAAAAAAAGAATGGATGAACTTGAAGATGAAAACATTGTAGTTGAATGTGAAAATTGTAGTACAATGACTATTCAACTAGAGTCTTCATGTGATGAAACTAAGTCCCTAAAAACTGAAATCATGTGTCTCAAACTTGAGAACGCTAAGCTTAGGGAAGAAGTGAAAGTGATGGGTAAGAGTCCCATAGTTGAAGAAGTGAGACCTATGGTTTTTGTCCCAGCTAAGAGAGGTCTAGGTTATGAAGATGACACTAAGAACTCTCTTCCTAGTGATTTTGAGGCAAGCAAAACTTCTGAACTGGAACTTGAAAGGGAGAAAACTAAAAACCTTCTTGAAAGAATTAGAGTTCTAGAAAGTGGAGAATTAGGAAAGGAAGACTACTACACTAACTCCACAAGTCATAAGATTTACAAGAAGATTGCTAAAGGGAACGGTTCAAAAGTTTGCAATCCTCAAAAGATGAAAGAAAACAAGATTCAGCGTCCAAATAAGAAGTACTATCTTGGTACTTACTATAGGACGTGTTGGTACTGTGGACAAGGAGATCACTTCAAATATGAATGTCTAAAACTCAAGGAAGATGTTTAAAATGGAAAAGCTGCTAGAACTCACAATGAGAATGATAAGTCCGTTCCTAAGACTAATCCTAGGCGTTCTAGACGCTCTATAAACTCTTTCCGCAAGCATGCTATTTCTAATGATGTAAACATTAATGACTACATGCCAGAACCAGAGTTCTACTTTTGTAACGAACCAGGTAAGGAACACCTTGCTTGGGTCGCCAAACACTAATTTTGTTATGGCAGGTGGAAGTGAGGGGACGCCCATGGATCATTGATAGTGGCGCCTCAAATCATATGACAGGAAGCCAGATCCATCTCACTTCTATCCAAAGTAGTGCCACGGGAGGAACTGTCTCGTTTGGCAACAAGGGCAAAGGAAAGATCAAAGGAACGGGAACTGCTATTCTCAACCCGTCCATCAAAGCAACAAATGTCAGTCTTGCTGAAGGACTTGGCTTCAATCTTCTTAGCGTCTCCCAGATGTGTGATCAAGGTGAAAATCTAGTCACATTTGACTCAAAGGAGTGCCTCGTCATCAACAAGAAATCAAACAAAGTCGTTCTCAAAGGAGTACGCCAGAACAATGTCTACATCTTTAACCAGGAGTTCAAGCCTAAATCAGAGTTATGTCTATCTGCTTCAAAGGAGGACGCTGATCTCTGGCATCGCCGACTTGGCCATGCTGGACCAAGCACAATCCTTAAGCTACACCAGCGAAATCTTGTGAAAGGACTTCCCCGAATTGATCCTGAGAAAGTTGAACAGTGTGAAGCTTGCATCAAAGGGAAGCAAACAAGAACGTCTTTCAAATCCAAAAACGAAGTCAGTACAAAGAAGCCTTTGGAACTGCTCCATATGGATCTTTGCGGACCAATGAAGACGTTAAGCTACGGTGGAAAGAGGTACATTTACGTTCTTGTAGATGATTTTTCTCGATTCACTTGGGTTCTTTTCTTGGTGTCAAAAGCAGATTGTTTCAATGAGTTCAAAGTATTCATCAAACAAGTGGAAGTTGCTCTTGAGACGCCTCTCAAAGCCATAAGATCAGACCATGGAACGGAGTTCCAAAATTCAGAGTTCCTGGCCTGCTGTGATCAACATGGAGTCTCTCACAATTTCTCAGCTCCAAGAACGCCTCAACAAAATGGAGTTGTGGAAAGAAAGAATAGGACGCTAGAGGATATGGCAAGAACTATGCTCTTGGCAAATAGCGTTCCCAAGTACTTCTGGGCGGAAGCTATTGCTACAGCGTGTTACATCATCAATCGTGCCATGATTCGTCCTTTGCTAAAGAAGACGTCCTATGAGCTGTTGAATGGAAAGAAGCCTCGCATTGATTATCTCAGAGTCTTTGGTTGCAAATGTTTCGTTCACAACAATGATAAAGAAAAACTTAGAAAGTTTGATGCAAGGAGTGATGAAGCCATATTCCTTGGGTACTCTCTTACCAGCAAAGCATATAGAGTCTTCAACAAAAGGACTCTAAAGCTTGAGGAGAGTATTCATGTTGTGTTCAAGGAAGGTTCTTCTCACAAAGAAAAGCCAAGTAAGAAAGAACGCTCTGCGTCACAACAACAGGACGACTCTGAAGATGAAGCTGAGGATTGGACTTCTGGAAAATACTATGTCTCTAAGGACGCGTCTCCAAATCCTGAAGAAGTCTCAATGGACGCACCCAGTGTTGTTCAAGGAGTTCCATCTCGTAGTGAATCCCCAGTTCAACAAGATGTAGCTGAATCAAGTCAACAAGGTGAGCCACGTCAAGATGTGGACGCTCTCTCTGAGGGGGAACACATTGAAGACGATGCTCAAAGTGACAGTGATAATTCTGATGGAGATATTGATCCAAGATTTGCTCATTTGTTTCAAAGGGAGTCCCGCTTCTCTAGGGACCACCCAACTTCTCAAATTGTCTCAGATCCTTCTCAAGACGCTCAAACAAGGTCAGCTGCAAGCAAGTCCCAGAGTGCAAATTTGGCTTTCTGTGCATTCAATGCCTTTGTCTCTATGGTGGAGCCAAAGAATATCAAAGAAGCACTCCAGGACGCTGACTGGATTCAAGCAATGCAAGAAGAACTCAATCAGTTTGAAAGGAACAAAGTTTGGACTCTCGTCCCACGTCCCAAAGGCAAAAATATCATAGGGACGCGATGGGTGTTCAGAAATAAGCTTGATGAGAGTGGACGTGTGTCAAGAAACAAGGCAAGACTGGTGGCTCAAGGATTCAAGCAAGAGGAAGGCATAGACTATGATGAGACCTTTGCTCCTGTTGCTAGAATTGAAGCCGTTCGTCTCCTTATTGCCTTCGCCGCTCACAAAGGATTCAAGTTATTTCAGATGGACGTCAAGACTGCCTTTCTCAATGGAAAGCTAAAGGAGGAAGTGTACGTTGCTCAGCCGCCTGGCTTTGAGGACGCCTCTCACCCAGATCATGTGTACTACTTGGACAAAGCGCTCTATGGACTCAAGCAAGCCCCTCGTGCATGGTACGACAGGTTTGCGTCCTTTCTTTTGTTTCATGGGTACACTAGAGGTTCAATTGATAAAACTTTGTTTATAAAGAAAGTTCACAAGGACATTTTAATTGCCCAAGTCGATGTTGATGATATAGTCTTTGGTAGTACTAACATGAAACTTGTAGATGAGTTCAAGTCCTTAATGAGTAGTGAGTTTGAGATGTCCCTCATTGGAGAACTCAATTTCTTCTTGGGACTTCAAATCAATCAACTCAAGGAAGGGACGCGCATTCACCAACAAAAATATGTCCGTGAAATGCTTGAGAAGTACGGGATGAACACGTCCAAACCTGTTGCAACCCCTTGTTCTCCAAACTCGCGTCTCTACGCAGATGAACAGGGAAAGGACGTTGATCAAAAGCTTTACAGAGGGATGATTGGCTCTTTGCTCTACTTGACCGCAAGCCGTCCCGACATTATGTTTGCCGTTTGCTTGTGTGCACGCTTCCAGGCGAATCCAAAGGAGTCCCACATGCAAGAAGTCAAGAGGATCTTTCGCTACCTCAAAGGACGCGATGATCTTTGCCTTTGGTACCCCAGGAAGACGTCCTTCAAGCTAGTTGGCTACTCGGACGCAGACTATGCTGGTCACGTGATTGATAGAAAAAGCACTTCAGGAATGGCACAGTTCCTTGGTTCATGCCTAGTCTCTTGGGGATCTAAGAAACAGAACTCTGTGGCGCTTTCAACTGCGGAAGCCGAGTACGTTGCTGCTGCTTCGTGCTGTTCACAAGTTATCTGGATCAAATATCAACTAGAGGACTACGGTATCACTCTTGAAACTATTCCCATTCGTTGTGATAACACAAGTGCTATTGAAATTTCAAAGAATCCTGTTTTTCATTCACGCACAAAGCATATTCATATAAGGCATCATTTATTGCGTGATAATGTTGAACTAGGACTCATTAGTATGGAGCATGTAAGGACTGAAGACCAAATAGCTGATATTTTCACTAAGGCGCTTGATAGACGTCCCTTTGAGCATCTCAGGTTGCTCTTAGGGATGATAACTTTTAAGTAGCAAGTCCCGTTCTACTATTCTCTCAATGATTGGCTATGTTTTGTAGATTCTAAGTGTTTAAGGACTGTTATGCATTGAATTCATATTTGCAAGGACGCTAGTCTAAAACTTCATGTGTTTGCTACTTTGGAACGCCATTCAAATTTTCTCTATTTTGTCTTGAAAAGAGTATCCCTGATCACCCAACCCTCATTATAAGCCGAAATGATGGGAACTCTAAGCTTACCCTATCCGAGAACCCCGCAAAAGCGTCCTATGAGCTTCATATTTTCTTTTACGGGACGTACTTGCGTTGTTCTCAACTGGTTCGAAAGGTGATCACAAGAACGGTAAGTTGGTTGTTGGTTTGCTTGAAGAAGTTTGCTTAAAGAGGTAAAATTTTTGCTAAGTATGAGAGGACGCTCAGTGTTGTTGCAAAGGACGCCAGTTCAGTTTTGAGGGGCAGTTGAAGAGTCAGATTTTTGAACTTTTGAAAGTGTGAACAGTGACCGTTGCTTTTGCTCAAATCTTAAGGGGGAAGTTTTGCCACGTGTCGCATAGTAAAACAGTGTTAATTACCATTTGTGCCACCGCTTCCTCTATATAAGGCCAGAACAGTCGCAATCAAATTTATTACGCTCAACCACTTTCTCGCTCTCAAATTTGCTCTGACTTCTCTCTAGAACTCCGGCGACTTTCTCTCTCTAAGCTTCATCTGAAAATATGTCTCAAAGATAGTTGAACGTGGCCGGATCTTCAACCGGCGGGAAGCGTAGAAAGCTGGTGAAGTCCCACTACATAGAGAAGCCCAAACCTATAGTTCTCAATGAGTCTCTATTGGACTTCATCAACAAAAAGCCAAAGACGCTGTATAATCTAATCAGGGAACGCATGGAACTGCCAGAAGTAAAATCTGATGCAGAGAGAACAAAGAACTACAAGAAGTTCATTGAACGCTTCGTCGTCCCCAGCCTTCACCTCACAGACTTCAAAGATCTACCTGGACGGATGGACGATGTGCTCTTCTTCTCCCAGTTCGGAGGTGAGAACCTTGGCCCTCTTCTTGACCTTATACCAGACTTGCATAATGCAGTCTTTTCCGAGTTCCCTATGTATCCAAGGAACTCTTTAGCCTTCCAAATGACCAAGAATCGTGTGCCCAGTCCCTCTCCACCTCCTCCTGCCGTCCCCACCATTACCACCAAAAAATTACTCAAGCGTCCTGCACCATCCTCTCCCCTCTCAAAATCTTCCCAACTCTTCTCCACTTCAAAACCAACGGAGATTGTAGATAAGTTTCCTTCCCATTTAAAGGAGGGACGCTCAAAGAAAGTTCACGACCCTAGGCCCCTCAAAAAGGCCAAGACTTCTAGCGTCCCATCCTCCAAATCCCCCACAAAAAGGCCGAGCACCACAAAAAGGCCTTCCAACCTCTCCAAGGAATCCACTCCTCCCCCTCAACAAATATCAATCGTTCAACTCCCCAGCCCTCCTCCGTCCCCCCAACCTTCCAAAGCAAATGCCCTAATCCCCTTTCCTCCCCGCACTCACTCTCCCTTAAATTTGGCAAATTTTCCTTCTGCCCCGGCCCACATTTCCCCACCTAAGGAACCCGAGACCCCAAAGTCCCGCCGTCCATCCTCTGAAAGTGGCCCGGAGGAGACAGAGCGCACCCTTGAACATACTTTTCGCCGTAGGAAGGCTGGTGAAAAGCCCAGGGTTTTGCTCGCCAAGGACGTTCCTGCGCAAATCGAGCACGTTCCCTCCTCCTCTTCATCCTCTAGCTCATCTGAGAGCCAAAGAGGTACGCCCACTCAGGTCTCCCCCTTCGTCGATATTGTTGGGGATTCAAATGATGAAGCGGAAGGAGAGGTGAACGCTCCTGCTGAACAAATTGAGGACGCTGGTGAGCACCAGGTCGCTCAGGAGAACGCCGAGCCGACTCTTTCTGATGAGCTCGCGCGTGATGCTCAGGAAGTCCCTCCTTATGACCAGTCCCTCCCAATCCTAAACCCCACCCAAGCTCCACAAGAAAACCCCTCTCCCTCAATCCAAACAGAATCCCATCAAGTCCTCGCGGACGCTGAGCCAACAACAACAGAAAATCAGACAGAGGCTCAGGACGCCGAGGGCACGTCCCAGGGTCAGACCTCCGGTGCCGATCAAGCCACACCTGGTGGCGATGCAGAAAAAGAACAAGGCACAGAGGACTCTCCTTCAAAGGACGCTTTCGACAGTGACTCGGAGAAAGATGAGGACGGGTCAGATGATGATGAGGACTCTGAGTCCCCCAAGGGCAAGCGCAAAAGGAAGAACGCTGATGTGCCCGTTAAAGTCCTGAGCCCTCTCATTTACTCTGAAGAGTGGCTAGCCTCCTTCGACGATGAATCAGTTCAGGAGTTTCTTGAACTTCTGAAATTTCAAGGATGGCAGAACGTTGGACCAGCGCCGACAACTGTTGACAAAGAACAGGTGAAGGCGTTCTACAGGGACTTGCGCTACAAGGCAAAAGATGGCTCCCTCCACTTCAAAATTGAAGGTGAGAAAGCTTCAGTCACAGAACGCCAAATGCGCTCCTTCCTTGGTCTAGGTCCACGCAAGCCACCGTCCGATGCTCTTAGCTCACTCCCTGAAGGCGGCTTTGAAACGACAGATCAAGAACTGCCTCTGGTTGAGCACATTTTTCAGGGTAAAAGGCCGATGGGACTCGACAGGGTAGCTCACGTTCTGAGCAAAGTTGGCGCAATCGTTCACTACTTCATCTGTCGCGCCATTCTTCCAAGGCAGGAGAAGCGTTCAATTGTGCAAACTCACGACATAATCCTAATTGATGCAATCCTTGAACGCCGCCCAATCAACTTATCCAGAATTGCTATGCAACACATGGCCAAGTGTGGAAGGAAGAGGCACGCCTTGCCCTACCCTAGAGTCGTAAAGGCAATCTTGCAGTCCCAGGACGCTTATGATGAGAGCGCTCCCTCTGAAGAACTTGGCTTAAAATGGAATGCCAAGAAAGGACTTGTTGAGATAAGGCATAATGAAGAGCTCCCGTCCGTTCTGAAACAGTTGGAAGCTGAGGCTGAGGAAGCTATACTGAAAGCAGAAGAAGAACGCTTAGCTGCTGAGGCTGAGGCCGCAAGGCTTAATTCCACGCCTCAAGACTCCCCTCAAGATCAAGAGCCCGCCGTAGATCTTACAACCCTTGATCAAATGCTCTTAGGGAATCCTTCTTCTCCAGCTCTTCCCACGGACGCTCCTTCATCAAGTTCAGGTCCTCTGCCCCGTTCTGCTCCTGCAAACATAGCTCAGCACCCTCCAGTAGAACTCATGGGTGCAATAATGGACAACCAGTGCCTCATTTTCTCTACCTTAAAGGACTTATCATCTGCGTTCTCCAAGGCTGTTGAACTTCAAGAACAATTGCTCCAGTTTTATCAAGACCAGCGCCGTTCTCAGTGATTGCCACCACCCCTTTCATCCCCTATTAAATTGTCTTTGTTCTTTTGAACTTCAAACTCATGACCTTGGTCTGTAATAACTCTAATTTTGTTTGAATGGCAATTCCACTGTTTGCTTGCATGTGTTTGTTTAAGCGTTCCACTGCCTTTAGTTATGTGTTTGTGCTAACGTCCTTATCACTTGTTATCCTTTTCGATGATGCCAAAAGGGGGAAGTGTAGTTTTGCAGAGATGCGCTACAAATTAGTTATCTAGAATAAGCAAGTGTAAAGGGGGAACTATTAAGTGAAAGGTCTAAGGAACGCCCATGCTAGAATAAAAGAGGACGCTTAGAAACTTTTCTAGAACGCGACTCTCTCCTTAAAATCCAAAAGCTAGAGAATCAAAGATTGAAAACTTTTGCTTATTAAAACTTCTCTAAGTGTTAGAGGACGCCTCTAAGTTTTCATGCATACTAAGTTCCAATGTCAAAACTATTTTGCTGAAGAGTTTGTCATCATCAAAAAGGGGGAAATTGTTGGGACGCTATCAAGAATGCTTGCGTACTTGTTAGTGTTCCACACAACCGTCCCTTAGTTTTGATATGACAAACTCACTTTGATTCTAATAAAGTTGTCCAAGTGTTCAGGAACGCCAGTGACCTAAAGGACAACAAGTGTGTATGGGCGTCCCATAAGCTTAGGGATGCTAGCTAACAGGAAGTAAGGACCAGCTAGAGACTACTTGAGCAAGGACGGAGTCCCAAGCAAGTAGGAACGCAAGAAAGGAGTCCTTACTCACTAGCCGACAGGATGACATCACTCGACAATGTTTGATCATCCAAGGACACGTGGAGACCGATCCTGTAGCGGAGTCCAACACTACGTGGCGGACGATCCTATTGCAGAGTCCATCAACACGTGGCGGCCGATCCTGTAGAGGAGTTCATCATACACAGCTGGATACAGGAAGCTTCCTCATCACCGCCCTACTACGTGGAGGAAGATCCTGTAGCCACGTCCATGAAGGGCATGATCGTCCCAATGAAAAGACGCCCTTCCCAAGTCCTATAAATAGCCCCAAGGCATTTGTTGTGATGCCAACGCTTTCAGGAATATTCAGAGAGAATCAAAGAGAAAGCGACTCACTCAAGAACACGAGGAACTAACTCAAGAACTCAAGAACAGTGCTAGAACTTGTGTTAGATCGAGTGAGACTTGTAACCAAATCACGAAAACAGTTTGTAAGAGAAAACCCAAAAAGAGAGAAAGAGAGTTCTGCGAAGTACTACAGAACGTAGGAATAGAGTCCTTTAGTAGATTGAACCAGCTTAAGTTGTAGGCTTAGAGGAGTCCTTTACTAGTGGACTTAGGGAAAAGCTAAGTACCAGAGAACTGTAAAGACTCGCCAGTACAACTGTAAGGACGTTCAATACAAAGGAAAGAACTATTCAAAAATCCTCCAAGGAGGTAGAGGTTTACACTCAAGGACTACTTGGTCTTGAGTGGTTCCTCTATAATTCACTGCGTTCATTCTTTATCTGTTTAGTACTTTATTTCCGTTGCATTACTCAAGGACGCCCCTACTCCTCGTAGGGACGCTTAATCTAAGGACGCCTTTACCAAAGTAAAGGACGTCCCTCAGTACTAACGATCCAACAGTGGTGGTTGCGCTCTTGGCTCATTTTGGTTGTAGTTGTTGTTGTAGCCATTGGCTTGGCCTTGATTCCACCTTCCATTCTCTCCATTGTTGAAATTGGCTCTTCCTCCATAGTTTCTTTGAACATATTGTGCCTCCTCGATTTACTCGGCCAAACGAACTTGGCGTTCATTGGGACACTCTTGAGCTCCATGCTTCAAAGAACCACATTCTTCACATGCTCTTGTGGTTTACTTGAAGTGATTCATTTGCCTCCTCATCTTGTTCAACTCATCCTCAAGGAATTGGATCTTCACATCCTTATCCACCTCTTCATTCTTTGGGTCGTAGAGCCTCTTTGCACCTTCTCCTTGGACTCTTGCCTCCTTGTTGACTTGACTCACTCCGTACATGGCTTCGTAATCGCAGAGCTTGTCTAGCAACTCCAACGCTTGCTCCGGCGACAAGTCAATGAACCCACAATCGGTGTGAAGGTTCAACTTGTCCTTGGTGGCGGGGTTGATTCCTTGGAAGAATATGTCTTGAAGGACATAAGGTTATTGCCCATGCGTTGGACATTACCTCAACATCTCCTTGAACCGATCCCAAGCCTCAAAGAGTGGCTCGTGGACTCCTTGTTGAAAGCTTGCTATCTTCCTTCTAAGCTCCGTTGTCTTGGTTGGCGGAAAGAACTTCATTAAGAATGCTTCATTGGGAGCCCTCCATGATGTAATGGATCGAGGTGCTTGGCTCTCCAACCAATACAATGCTTTGCCTCCCAACGACCACTTGAAGGCCTTGAGTAGCACGTACTCAAGTGTCTCATCATCCGTCGAGATGGTCTCACATAGATCCTTGAATTGCTTCACATGCTCGATCGGGCACTCATTCGGTCTCCCTTGAAATTGGTCCCTCTTGATAAGTGAGATGAATTGAGTTTTGATCTCAAAGTTCTTTGACACCTCCGGCAAAATAATGGCCGGTTCCGGCACCTTCAACTCCGGATGCATGTATTGTCTTGCATTTCGGGGTTGGGTGTTGATTTGAGCCTCCAATCTCATCCTTTGCTCGCACTCTCTCCTAGCTTCGGCATCTTGGTTCGCCATCTCAAGTTGCATTCGAGCCATGTCGGCCCTCATCCTATCAACCTCCTCATCACGTTGTGCTTGGTTCGCCATTCTCTTCTTCTTTCGAGCTTGTTTGATAACGCTCTCCGGATCACACACAAAGTCGAACTCAAGTGTTCCTCGGACGGAACGAGCTCGCATACACCTACAACCAAAGACACAAACAAAAACCGAATCAAAACAAACAAGGGGTTCGGGCTAGTCCCTCACCCAAATCACTACCAAATCAAAGACTCAACAAAAGATGGTACCTCAAACAAGTAGAACTCCCCGGCAACGGCGCCAAAATTCTGATGGGGGTCGTCCGGATCGGATGATATCAAAATTTAAATTTATAAACCGAACCCCAATTGTAGTATAAGGGTAGGGTGTCGAACACACGGGAGTTCGTGCGTTGAGTGTACCAAGAAGACTAAAAAAAGGTAAAAGAAAGGCAAAAACAAGGAAAATCAAAGGGAACAACCCGGACCGACTTTGGTCACTTCGGTCCGAGGTTGGATCGATGCGAGTTTGGCCGGGACCGACACAGGGAACGTCGGGCCCGATGTACTGGGGAACTCGGTCTTGCACAAATGGTAGATCGGTCTTGGGTTTTTGGGTTCCTTCCCTAACTAGACTTGGGTGATTCCACCCTAATTCAGCCAATAAGTGTTGATCCTTATGCGATCGAGGTTGTTTGCCTTCGATCCCTCCACTCTACACTTCGACCTTTGGGAGTTTTCACTCTCCTTCGATGCTAGGTCTAGTGACGGGCTCGAGATCGCTTTCGCTTACTCTTACCAATCACAAGCCCTAGATCCCTTGTTCTCACAAGAGAATTGAAGCTCAATGTAGAGAGGATTCATAGATCAAGCACTCAAGGCTATGGAATTGGGGGTTCACACCCAATCTTAGCTAGGGGATTCCCCCATAGCCCAAGACTTTGGAATCTACTCCATCAAGTAAGAGTACGTAAAAAGCAATTAATAGACAAAACAAGCAATTCTCAATCATCCAACTCAATTTAAAGCCAAATTGTATTCAAATCAAAGGGGTTCACAATATCCAAGTCTCAAATCCACTAAAACCAAACAAAACAAGTTCAAACTCACTAATCCTCCTAGAGCTCCACCGATTTCTCCTCTCTTCTCCTCTTCCTTTCTCCTCCTTGCTCTTCAAGTCTTCCTTTAAGCCCTTTTGAAAGTGATTAGATGTTGGATCCCCTAAGCTCTCCTAAACTCTCTCTAATTATCCTCTCCTTTGATTGGGGCCAAGGAACGACATGCCCAGCAAGTCGGGCCCGAGTTGGAACTATGGAGGCTCGGACTGAGGTTGACCACGTCGGGCCCGAGGTACTCTGTGTCGGTCCATGTCGGCAAAGTGAGGCACATAAATGTGATCTACCACTTTTGCCTTTCTTCTATTTTTGGAAATCCTTGGTCCCCAATTAAGAGGATAAGACAATTAGAGAGAGAAGGGAGGCTAATCCACACATCTAATCACTCTCAAAGGCTCAAGGAAGACTTGGAGAGCAAGGAGGAAGAAAGAAGAGGAGAGGAAGAGAGGAAATCGGTGGAGAGTAGGAGTTCTAGGAGGAATTTATGAGTTTGAACTTGTTTTGTTTGTGTTTAGTGGATTTGAGATTTGGATCTTGTGAATTCCTTTGATTTGAATGCAATTTGAGTTGGATTTGAGTTTGATGATTGAGATTTGTTTGCTTTGTCTATTGATTGCTTTTTACTCTTTCCACATGGAGTAGATTCCATAGTCTTCGGCTATGGGGGAAACCCCTAGCTAGGTTTGGGTGTGAACCCCCAATTCCATAGCCTTGAGTGCTAGATCTATGAATCCTCTCAACATTGAGCTTCAATTCTCTTGTGAGAACAAGGGATCAAGGGCTTGTGGTTGGTAAGAGTAAGCGAAAGCGATCTCGAGCCCATCACTTGACCTTGCATCGAAGGGAAGGTGAAAACCGCCTAGGGTCGATGTGTCGAGTGGAGGGATCGAAGGCAAACAACCTCGATCTCATAAGGATCAACACTTATTGGTTGAGTTGGGGTGGAATTACCCAAGTCTAGTTAGGGAAGGAACCCAAAAACCCAAGACCGATCTACTATTTTGACAAGACCGAGTTACCCAGACGTCGGGCCCGACTTCAAACAATGTCGGTCCCGTGCAAACTCTCATCGATCCTTCTCGGACCGAGGTGACCAAAGTCGGTCCCGAGAAGTTCCCTTTGATTTTCCTTGTTTTTTACCTTTCTTTTCCCCTTTTTAGTCTTTTTGGTACACTCAACGCACGAACTCCCGTGTGTTCGACACCCTACCCTTGTACTACTACGGGGTTCGGTTATAAATTTGAATTTTGACCCCCCTAATCCGGACCGATCAGAATTTTGGCACCGTTGCCGGGGAGTTCTACTTGTTTGAGGTACCTCTTTTGTTGAGTCTTTGATTTTGTAGTGATTTGGGTGAGGGACTAGCCCAAACCCCTTGTTTGTTTTGATTTGGTTTTGTTTGTGTCTTTGGTCTTAGGTGTATGCGAGCTCGTTCCGCCTGAGGAACATTTGAGATCGACTTTGTTAGTGACCCCGAAAGCATCATCAAGGAAGCTCGAAAGAAGAAGAGGATGGAGAACCAAGCACAATGTGATGAGGTTGCTAGGATGAGGGCTGACATGGCTCGTATGCAACATGAGATGGAAAACCGGAATGCCGAGATAAGGAGAGAGCGTGAGGAAAGGATGAGATTGGAGGCTCAAATCAACACCCAACCCCGGAATGCACGCCAATACATGCATCCGGAGTTAAAGGTGCCGGAGCTGGCCATAGTCTTACCGGAGGTTTCAAAGAACTTCGAGATCAAGACTCAATTGATATCACTTATCAAGAGGGACCAATTTGAGGGAAGACCGAATGAGTGTCCAATTGAGCATGTGAAGCAATTCAAGGATATATATGAGACTATCTCGACGGATGAGGAGACGCTAGAGTACGTGCTACTCAAAGCCTTCAAGTGGTCGTTAGGAGGCAAGGCATTGCATTGGCTAGAGAGCCAAGCACCTCGATCCATTACATCATGGCGGGCTCTCAACGAGGCATTCTTGATGAAGTTCTTCCCACCAACAAAGACAGCGGAGCTTAGAAGGAAGATAGCAAGTTTCCAACAAGGAGCTGATCACGAGCCACTCTTTGAGGCTTGGGATCGGTTCAAGGAAATGTTGAGGAAATGTCCAACGCATGGGCAACAACCATATGTTCTCCAAGACATATTTTTCCAAGGAATCAATCCCGCCACCAAGGACAAGTTGAACCTTCACACCGATTGTGGGTTCATTGATTTGCCACCGGAGCAAGCATGGGAGTTGCTTGACAAACTCTCTGACTATGAAGCCATGTACGGAGTGAGTCAAGTAAACAAGGAGGCAAGAGTCCAAGGAGATGGCACGAGAAGGCTCTATGACCCGAAGAATGAAGAGGTTGATAAGGATGTGAAGATTCAATTCCTTGAGGATGAGTTGAACAAGATGAGGAGGCAAATGAATCACCTCAAGCAAACCACAAGAGCATGTGAAGAATGTGGTTCTTTGAAGCATGAAGCTCAAGAGTGTCCCAATGAACGCCAAGTTCGTTTGGCCGAGCAAATCGAGGAGGCACACTTTGTTCAAAGAAACTATGGAGGAAGAGCCAACTTCAATAATGGAGGAAATGGAAGGTGGAACCAAGGCCAAGCCAATGGCTACAACAACAACTACAACCAAAACGAGCCAAGGGCCCAACCACCACCATACCGACCTCCGGGGTTCTATGAACAAACTCCACAATGGGCACAAGACTTGAAGAATCAATTCACCAATGTGGAGAGAAGAGTTGATGAGATGGGCACCCAATTCAAGGAGTTTGGTGTATGGAGAAGACAAGTGGACAACCAATTTGTTCACATGGCGAATCAACTTCCGAGAGAGGAAGGGAGACTCCCGGGCCGACCCGAGGAGAATCCCCGCGCCCCACAACAACAAAATGAAGTCCGAGCTATAAGGTTGAGGAGTGGTCGGTGTTTGCCCGAGCCACAAGTGCCAAGGACAAGAGAAGAGAGTCCGACCGAGTTGCCCCGGAACTCGGGCCCGACGTGCCAAGACATCGAGCCAGAAGTTGGAGAAGGTCCCCTGACCCAGACCGAGGATGGGAGGAACTCGGGCCCGACATGCCCTGAATTCGGACCGACTTCCCCAACTTTGCCCTGTCCTCGGACCGAGGACCCGCACATCGGTCCCGATGTCGATCCAACGTCGATCCAAGCTGAAAATGGTGAGAGTGATCCAAACCGGTCCAATGAAGTAGATCCAATCAAGAAACAAGGCGGCACAACTCTTCCTTACCCGTTGAAGAAGCCCAAGGAAGTTGTGGAAGGCAAGTTTAAGAGGTTCTTGAAGCTCTTGCAAGGTTTGAACATCACAATACCGTTCACCGACGCTCTAAGTGAGATGCCATCATATGCTAAGTTCTTGAAGGAAATTTTGAGCAAGAAGAGGTCGATTGTGGAGATGCAAGACGAGGTGAAGATCTTGGAGCTACCTCAAAAATTGGGTGATCCCGGGAGATTTGCAATTACCGTGGGAATTGGATCCCAAAACTTCAAGGCTCTTTGTGTTTTAGGAGCGAGTATATCGGTTATGCCCATGAGCATATGGAGGAGGGCTAACCTTGGTGATATAGAACCGGTCGATATGAGTCTTACTATGGCCGATGGTTCGACTACATAGGCCACGGGAGTTTTGGATGATGTTCCGGTTAGAGTTGGGAGGTATTTTGTCCCCGACGATTTTGTGATCCTTGATATGAAAGAAGATCCTTTGGTACCCATTATTCTTGGAAGGCCGTTTCTAGCCACGGCGGGTGCCAAATTTGATGTAAGAAACGGAAAGGTGACTTTTGAGATTGGCGAAGACAAGGTGGAGTTTCATTTCAACAAAGCTCTAAATGAACCGGATGTCTTGGCGATTTTGAAATTGGAAGAAAATGCCAAGAGGAAAAGAGAGGAAGTGGAAGCCACTAGAGAAGAAGAAGCACCTTTGAGGAGTCATGACATGGTCAATGTTCATGTTCAAGAGAGAGAGTTGGTAGATCCATGTGAGCACCAAGAGGAGCCAAGTGGTGATGATAGACCAAGAGTCCAAGAAGAGTATCCTTCTTCGTATCCTTTTGATGTGGGAGACTCTTATATTTGTTTGAGTGACTTAAAAGAGGATCTAGAGGATAGTTACATATGTTTGAGTGATTTGAAAGAAGATTTGAGCTATAATGTCATTGAATCTCCTAGAAATTCTCTAGATGTTTTTGATGTAGGTTCTATTTCTGGGGGCAGGGAAGGGATGGATAAAGGTCAAGATGAGAAGGAGCAAGAGGTGCAAGCAAATGCTCTAAAGGACAAGGGTGAAGAAGAATTGGAGTGCCACGCCTTCATCAATCACAAGTGGTGGTTTTATGGCTATGAAGGGCGTGGAGATGGACATGACTACGGTGATCAATTCACAATTTTTCATCCACCATGAAGGTCGAGGTTAGAAGTCAAGCTAATGACTTAAAAGAAGCGCTCCTCGGGAGGCAACCCGAGCCTAGTAGGTTTATTTTCGTAGTTTTAGTTTGGCTTTCTTGTCTTAGCCTAGATTCTTTCTAATCTCTTCCTAGCATGTGTTTTGTGGAATTGTGTGTTATGTGAGCTTCATGATTGAGTTCTGGTAGTGGTGAAAATAATAAAAGGACTTGTGGGTAAAGAAGTGGCAAGAAGAGGGAATTTTAGGAAGCCAAACCAAGTCGGATCGAGGTACCCAGTACCTCGGGCCCGACGTAGGTGAAGTCGGTCCAACTTAGCCGGTCAACCTTGGTCTTGATTTGAAGGAAATGCCCATTGTACCCCTCTGACCTAAACTTTGTTTCTTTCCCATTTAAAGCCTTCTTTCCCATACCTACCTCCCATCACCTTCATAACCACCTTCCCAAAATACCAAGCTCACTCTCAAAAACCCCAAAATCGGCCCCAATCTCCATCACACTCGATCCCGTAGCAAAACCTCACAACAATCTCGATCCAACACCCTAGCCATTCCCAACATCGATCCCAAAAGCAAAAATCCCAACAAGTCCCATTGTTCTTCATCTCTCTCCTAGATCTAGGTAGAGAATTTGGGTTCTAAGGAGTTTGAGTGCTAAGAAGTCTTTATCTCTTCAAATTTGGTATGTGAATCTCGAGCTCTACCTAATTCGTTGTGAATTTCATGCTTTCATTGTTTGAATTGAGATTTGCCATGATTGAGTGAGTTTAGATCTTGAGCATACATGGTGTTTTGCATGAGTAGTGGAATTTGTTCTTAATTGTTGATCATGCATGCTAGAACCTACTTAGAACTTCGATTGATGAAGAGAAATGGTTGATATTGGATTTTAGGAGCATGATAGAATGATTTTTGGGTGAATTTGGTTGAGAAGTGGAATTGAGGGTTGGACCGAGATACCCAGATCTCGGGCCCGACATTGCAGAGTCGGTCCAAGACTCAGGACCGAGGTTGAGACGCCTCGGGCCCGACGTCTTGTGTTGGTCGGTCCTAGTTCTATTTGGCTTTCTCTTGTGTGGACTTTAGGATTCATGAGTTTGATTGTTGATTATGGCTTGATTAATCATGATATATCTTCTAGCTTGACCATTATTGTGTGATCCTTTGTTCATACATGTTGGATTTTGTGGATTAAGTGTCTCGAGGACAAGTATGGGGTCATTCTTGTGTGATAAGTTGTTAGTAGTGGAAGCATGTGATCTTGTTGAGGTTGTATAGATCTTATCTTGTAGTTCTTTGCTTTGATGTGTGTAGGTACCATGACAACCCGAGCATCATCTTCATGCATGGAGAGGCCATCAAAGAAGTCTAAGAAATCAAAGAAAGTGTCAAAGATGGATGATGTGCAATTTGAGGATGATGATGTGGCTCAAAGCTATGAGCGATACATGGGTCACCACACTAGGTGGCTAGATTGGGAGGCTATAAGGAAAATGAGTATGGACATGGCTCTCACCCGATGCTACTCTCACATTGGTCTCGACGTGATGTTGAGGTGGAACAACACTCACTATCCCGCCTTAACGTCGGAGCTCATGGCCACCTTCAAGTGCACTTACGAAGGAGTTGAGGATAATGAGGGCGTCATCACCTTTCAATTGGGCAATGAGGCACAAGATCTCTCTTTTAGGAACTTGGCGGTCTACCTTGGATTCCCTTTTCCAAGAGATGAAGCTTTTGTGGACAATGAGAAGGTGAATTACCTTTGGAGGTATGTAGCGGGGAGGAGCGAGATGAGGAAAGGAGCCTCAACCAATGAGATAGCGAGTCCCCTCTTCCGAGTCATGATCCGAGTTTTGGGATGTGCCATCTATGCTAAGCACGAGTTGAGCAAGCCAATGAAAGAAGAAGCCATGTTGCTACATGAGATGTTGTTCCAAACCGAGAAGCCGATGAACCTCACATGGGAATGGGTGAAAATGGTGAGGGATTTTCAAAGCTCTTCATGGATATACTTTGGAGGGATGATAGCCCGCTTGGCTCATCGTCTTGAGGTGGATCTATCCAAGTATACGCCGGCACTAAATGGGGTGGAGTTCATGGATCTCAAGTATTTCAAGAAAGCCAACATCATCAAGGAGAAGGCCGTCACTGGTGCCACCACTTATCTAGCACCACATTCCAACTTTGACAAGGTGACCATTCCTTTGGGGCCACGTCTCTTTGACCTCTCAAACTACTATAATTGGTTTCAAGTGTGGTCCGGCAAAGAGAATCCTTTTGGAGAACCGGAGGGGACGATTGAGTGTAGACGACATGCCCAACACATTTGTTTCACTACTCCCTAAGCTTCTCCAGAGTCCGAAGATGAGAGCCCAACCAATTTGAGTTTGCATGAAGGGAGGCCATGGATGTTGACTCGCCTCCCGAAGAAGAAGATGAAGGATACCGCAAATTGCTCACCGACCACGCTCCAACACTCTTGGACCGAGATGCAGGTCACCTCAGGCCCGACGTGCATCAACGTCGGTCCGACACGTATTTCCCCGAGTCGGTCCCTAGTCACTTTGAGAGAGGAGAGGGAAGTGGAGCAAGGCAAGAGCAACCGCATTTTGGAGGGTACGAAGGTTATGCCCAATGGTATGGGCCCGGAATGGTCTTCCCCGAACCTCAACAATCGGTGGACATGAACTTTCTAGCCAACCAATTGGCTCACCTTCAACTCCAACAATCAAGCATGCTACAAGAGGCCCATCAACTCAACTTTCAACAACAACAAATGTATCTTCAACAACAACAACTCTCCCACCAACAAGAGGTCTTCCGAGCTCAATATGAAGAGGTGAACCGAAGCCTTGCTTACACTAGGCGTGATGTGGATGATTTGAGAACGGTGGAGGATCAAAGGTGGCAAGTTCAAGAAAGTTTCAACGAGTGGATGGTCGGGAATTACCCCTCCTGAGAGGACACTTGGACGCGCCCTTCACCTCAACTCCAACCACCAAGTCAAGATCCTTTCCAAGCCCAAGTGTATGAGCGAGAGAGGCAAGCACGGCTCCAAAGAGGACGCCGCCGAGAGCACCCTCCAAACTAAGCCTAGACATGCCAATCAAGAATAAGAAATTGTGAGCTTTCCTAACTCTTGTCTCTTTTATTTTTGAGTTTTGATTTCTTTGTTATGATGAGGAGATCAAAATTCTAAGTATGGGGTGGGGTTAGTTGCTCATAGTTTCATGTGTAGGTTTCTTGTGTTTGTTCTTATTTTGTTAAGGGATCTTTTCTTTTGGATAGTGGCATGTTGTGTTCCATGAATGATGATTGAATTTGATGGTTTGAATGGATGAGTTTGTTTATGTTGGGACGCTATCAAGAACGCTTGCGTACTTGTTAGTGTTCCACACAATCGTCCCTTAGTTTTGATATGACAAACTCACTTTGATTCCAATAAAGTTGTCCAAGTGTTCAGGAACGCCAATGACCAGGAGGACAACAAGTGTGTATGGGCGTCCCATAAGCTTAGGGACGCTAGCTAATAGGAAGTAAGGACTAGCTAAAGACTAGTTGAGCAAGGACGGAGTCCCAAGCAAGTAGGAACGCAAGAAAGGAGTCCTTACTCACTAGCCGACAGGATGACATCACTCGACAATGTTTGATCATCCAAGGACACGTGGAGACCGATCCTGTAGCGGAGTCCAACACTACGTGGCGGACGATCCTGTTGCAGAGTCCATCAACACGTGGCGGCCGATCCTGTAGCGGAGTTCATCATACACAGCTGGATACAGGAAGCTTCCTCATCACCGCCCTACTACGTGGAGGAAGATCCTATAGCCACGTCCATGAAGGGCATGATCGTCCCAGAGAAATGACGCCCTTCCCCAAGTCCTATAAATAGCCCCAAGGCATTTATTGTGACGCCAACGCTTTCAGGAATATTCAGAGAGAATCAGTAGAAAGCGGCTCACTCAAGAACACGAAGAACTAACTCAAGAACTCAAGAACAGTGATAGAACTTGTGTTAGATCGAGTGAGACTTGTAACCGAATCACAAAAACAGTTTGTAACAGAAAACCCAAAAAGAGAGATAGAGAGTTCTGCGAAGTACTGCAGAACGTAGGAATAGAGTCCTTTAGTGGATTGAACTCGCTTAAGTTGTAGGCTTAGAGGAGACCTTTACTAGTGGACTTAGGGAAAAGCTAAGTACCAGAGAACTGTAAAGACTCGCCAGTACAAGTGTAAGGACGTTCAATAGAAAGGAAAGAACTATTCAAAAATCCTCCAAGGAGGTAGAGGTTTACACTCAAGGACTACTTGGTCTTGAGTGGTTCCTCTATAATTCTCTGCGTTCATCTATTATCTATTTAGTACTTAATTTCCGCTACTTTACTCAAGGACGCCCCTACTCCTCGTAGGGACGCCTAACCTAAGGACTCCTTTATCAAAGTAAAGGATGTCCCTCAGTACTAACGATCCAACAATTGGTATCAGAGCAGGCGCTCTAGATTCTTACTGAATTGCAGGTAAAGATGGACATGGAACCTATTGGAATCTCTTTTGTAAAGCCTCCGCGCCTAACGGACGGCAACTTCAACTGATGGAAGACTAGGTTTGAAAATTTCTGTAGAGGTCAAAATTATCAATGCTGGAAGGTTATTTTGAAGGGAGATCTCAAGGTTCCCACTGACAAAGCTGATAAGGAGGATGAGTGGGGTCCTGATGAGTTCAAGCTGATGGAAACCAATGTAAAAGCTATCTGTTTTCTTCAAGCGTCCTTGTGCGAAAGGGACGCCACTCGAGTTGGCAACTTGCCTACAGCGAAACAACAGTGGGAAGCTCTTGAGAAGTTCCATGTGGGAACCACTGAAATGAAGGAGGACGTCCAGCTGAAAATCAAGAAAGAGTTCTATGCTTTTAGCATGCTGCCAAATGAAACGGTGAACGACTACTCATACCGCTTTGAGGCCCTTGTCACCAAGATGAGGAACTTGGGCATCCCAGAAACAGAAATCTCCATGTGGAATAGAGTTCAAGTGGTCATTGATGGTTTGACCGGGGTCTGGAACTTTGATAGGACAACGTTCAAAGAAAACACAGCCAACAAAACTCTCGACATGGAAGAGATCTATGGGAAGCTCAGGCAGTACGAAGAAAGAAGAGTCTCTGACATGGCTCAGCTAGGAAAGAATCCTCAAACTGATCTTACTTTGGCGTCCACAACACCAGAGTACGCCGAGTACCTACGTGGCCAAAGAGATCTAGCATTGATGATGCAAAACAAAGAAACACTTGAGAACTTGCGTCCCAAAGAAAAAGAAAGAAAGCCAAAGGAAGAGATTGACTCAGATGAGGAACTTTCTCTTATTCACAAGGCTCTCAAGTACTATAACAAGAAGAACAAGCATAGTAGTAAGAGCAAGTTCTACAAAAAGGAGAGTCCCAAGTACACAGAGGCTAAAATGAAGGAACTCACATGCTACAAATGCAACAAGAAAGGACATTTTGCCAAAAAATGCACTATGGGAACGTCCTCCAAAGACAAGAAGAAAGCTCTCATTGGAGCATGTACAGCTGCATGGGATGATCTCAATTCAAGTGATGATGAACGTGACGATCAAGTTGCATACCTGGCAGTAGAGGACGCCCCAGTTGTTGAAGAGAACGCCTCCGACAATGAACAAGAGGTAACTCATGATTCCATGATGCGTTCTTTAGAAGAATGTTCAAAACCAAAACTACTTAAACTCATTGGTAAAATAATGGAGGAAAGTCTTGCTATGAAAAGAAGAATGGATGAACTAGAAGATGAAAACATTGTAGTTGAATGTGAAAATTGTAGTACAATGACTATTCAACTAGAGTCCTCATGTGATGAAACTAAGTCCCTAAAAACTGAAATCATGTGTCTCAAACTTGAGAACGCTAATCTTAGGGAAGAAGTGAAAGTTTTGGGTAAGAGTCCCATAGTTGAAGAAGTGAGACCAATGGTCTTTGTCCCAGCTAAGAGAGGTCTAGGATATGAATCTGACACTAAGAACTCTCTTCCTAGTGACTTTGAGGCAAGCAAAACTTCTGAACTGGAACTTGAAAGAGAGAAAACTAAAAGCCTTCTTGAAAGAATTAGAGTTCTAGAAAGTGGAGAATTAGGAAAGGAAGACTACTACACTAATTCCACCAGTCATAAGATTTACAAGAAGATTGCTAAAGGGGACGGTTCAAAAGTGTGTAATCCTCAAAAGATGAAAGAAAACAAGATTCAGCGTCCAAATAAGAAGTACTATCTTGGTACTTACTATAGGACGTGTTGGTACTATGGACAAGGAGATCACTTCAAAGGAACGGGAACTGCTATACTCAACCCGTCCATTAAAGCAACAAATGTTAGTCTTGTTGAAGGACTTGGCTTTAATCTTCTTAGCGTCTCTCAGATGTGTGATCAAGGTGAAAATCTAGTCACATTTGACTCGAAGGAGTGCTTAGTTATTAACAAGAAGTCCAACAAAGTTGTTCTCAAAGGAGTTCGCAAGAACAATATCTACATCTTCAATCAAGAATTCAAGCCTAAATCAGAGTTGTGTCTATCTGCATCAAAGGAGGACGCTGATCTCTGGCATCGCCGACTTGGCCATGCTGGACCAAGCACAATCCTTAAGCTACATCAGCGAAATCTTGTGAAAGGACTTCCCCGCATCGATCCTGAGAAAGTCGAACAATGTGAAGCCTGTATCAAAGGGAAGCAAACAAGAACGTCTTTCAAATCCAAGAACGAAGTCAGTACAAAGAAGCCTTTGGAACTGCTCCATATGGATCTTTGTGGACCCATGAAGACGTTGAGCTATGGTGGAAAGAGGTACATTTACGTTCTTGTAGATGATTTTTCTCGATTCACTTGGGTTCTTTTCTTGGCAACCAAAGCAGATTGCTTCAATGCGTTCAAAGTCTTCATCAAACAAGTGGAAGTTGCTCTCGAGACGCCTCTCAAAGCCATAAGATCGGACCATGGAACGGAGTTCCAAAATTCAGAGTTCCTGGCCTACTGTGATCAACATGGAGTCTCTCACAACTTCTCAGCTCCAAGGACTCCTCAACCAAATGGAGTTGTGGAAAGAAAGAACAGAACGCTAGAGGATATGGCAAGGACTATGCTCTTGGCAAATAGCGTTCCAAAGTACTTCTGGGCGGAAGCTATTGCTACAGCATGTTATGTCATCAATCGTGCCATGATCCGTCCTCAGCTGAAGAAGACGTCCTATGAGTTGTTGAATGGAAGGAAGCCTCGCATTGATTATCTTAGAGTTTTTGGATGCAAGTGTTTCGTTCACAACAATGATAAAGAAAAACTTGGAAAATTTGATGCAAGGAGTGATGAAGCCATATTCCTTGGGTACTCTCTTACCAACAAAGCATATAGAGTTTTCAACAAAAGGACTCTAAAGCTTGAGGAGAGTATTCATGTTGTGTTCAAAGAACGTTCATCTCATAAAGAAAAACCAAGTAAGAAAGAACATTCTTCCTCACAACAACAGGACGACTCTGAAGATGAAGCTGAAGATTGGACTTCTGGAAAATACTATGTCCCTAAGGTCACGTCTCCAAATCCTCAAGAAGTCTAAGTGGACGCTCCCAGTGTTGTTCAAGGATTTCCCTCTCGTAGTGAATCCCCAGTTCAACAAGATGTAGCTGAATCAAGTCAACAAGGCGAGCAACGTCAAAGTGTGGACGCTCTCTCTCAGGGGGAACACATTGAGAACGATGCTCAAAGTGACAGTGATAATTCTGATGGAGACATTGATCCAAGATTTGCTCATTTGTTTCAAAGGGAGTCCCGTTTCTCTAGGGACCATCCAACTTCTCAAATTGTTTCTGATCCTTCTCAAGGAGTTCAAACAAGGTCAACTGCAAGCAAGTCCCAAAGTGCAAATTTAGCGTTCTGTGCGTTCAATGCCTTTGTCTCTATGGTGGAGCCAAAGAATATCAAAGAAGCACTCCAGGACGCTGATTGGATTCAAGCAATGCAAGAAGAACTCAATCAGTTTGAAAGGAACAAAGTTTGGACTCTCGTCCCTCGTCCCAAAGGCAAAAACATCATAGGGACGCGATGGGTGTTCAGAAATAAGCTTGATGAGAGTGGACGTGTGTCAAGGAACAAGGCAAGACTGGTGGCTCAAGGATTCAAGCAAGAGGAAGGCATAGACTATGATGAGACCTTTACTCCTGTTGCTAGAATTGAAGCCGTTCGTCTTCTCATTGCCTTCGCCGCTCACAAAGGATTCAAGTTATTTCAGATGGACGTCAAGACTGCCTTTCTCAATGGAAAGCTAAAGGAGGAAGTGTACGTTGCTCAGCCGCCTGGCTTTGAGGACGCCTCTCACCCAGATCATGTGTACTACTTGGACAAAGCGCTCTATGGACTCAAGCAAGCCCCTCGTGCATGGTACGACAGGTTTGCGTCCTTTCTTTTGTCTCATGGGTACACTAGAGGTTCAATTGATAAAACTTTGTTTATAAAGAAAGTTCACAAGGACATTTTAATTGCCCAAGTCTATGTTGATGATATAGTCTTTGGTAGTACTAACATGAAGCTTGTAGATGAGTTCAAGTCCTTAATGAGTAGTGAATTTGAGATGTCCCTCATTGGAGAACTCAATTTCTTCTTGGGACTTCAAATCAATCAACTCAAGGAAGGGACGCGCATTCACCAACAAAAATATGTCCGTGAAATGCTTGATAAGTACGGGATGAACACATCCAAACCTGTTGCCACTCCTTGTTCTCCAAACTCGCGTCTTTACGCAGACGAACAGGGAAAGGACGTTGATCAAAAGCTTTATAGAGGGATGATTGGTTCTTTGCTCTACTTGACCGCAAGCCGTCCCGACATCATGTTTTCCGTTTGCTTGTGTGCACGCTTCCAGGCGAATCCAAAGGAGTCCCACATGCAAGAAGTCAAGAGGATCTTTCGCTACCTCAAAGGACGCGACGATCTTTGCCTTTGGTACCCCAGGAAGACGTCCTTCAAGCTTGTTGGCTACTCGGACGCTGATTATGCAGGTCATGTGATTGATAGGAAAAGCACCTCAGGAATGGCACAATTCCTTGGTTCATGCTTAGTCTCTTGGGATCTAAGAAACAGAACTCTGTGGCGCTTTCAACTGCGGAAGCCGAGTACGTTGCTGCTGCTTCGTGCTGTTCACAAGTTATCTGGATCAAATATCAACTAGAGGACTGCGGTATCAATCTTGAAACTATACCCATTCGTTGTGATAACACAAGTGCTATTGAAATTTCAAAGAATCCCGTTTTTCATTCACGCACAAAGCATATTCATATAAGGCATCATTTCTTGCGTGATAATGTTGAACTAGGACTCATTAGTATGGAGCATGTAAGAACTGAAGACCAAATAGCTGATATTTTCACTAAGGCACTTGATAGACGTCCCTATGAGCATCTCAGGTTGCTCTTAGGGATGATAACTTTTAAGTAGCAAGTCCCGTTCTACTATTCTCTCAATGATTGGCTATGTTTTGTAGATTCTAAGTGTTTAAGGACTGTTATGCATTGAATTCATATTTGCAAGGACGCTAGTCTAAAACTTCATGTGTTTGCTACTTTGGAACGCCATTAAAATTTTCTCTATTTTGTCTTGAAAAGACTATCCCTGATCACCCAACCCTCATTATAAGCCGAAATGATGGGAACTCTAAGCTTACCCTAGCCGAGAACTCCGCAAAAGCGTCCTATGAGCTTCATATTTTCTTTTACGGGACGTACTTGCGTTGTTCTCAACTGGTTCGAAAGGTAATCACAAGAACGGTAAGTTGGTTGTTTGTTTGCTTAAGGAAGTTTGCTTGAAGAGGTTAATTTTTGCTAAGTATGAGAGAACGCTCAGTGTTTGTTGCAAAGGACGCCAGTTCAGCTGTTGAGGAGCAGTTGAAGAGTCAGATTTTTGAACTTTTGAAAGTGTGAACAGTGACCGTTACTTTTGCTCAAATCTTAAGGGGGAAGTTTTGCCACGTGGCGCACAGTAAAACAGTGTTAATTACCATTTGTGCCACCGCTTCCTCTATATAAGGCCAGAACAGTCGCAATCAAATTTATTACGCTCAACCACTTTCTCGCTCTCAAATTTGCTCTGACTTCTCTCTAGAACTCCGGCGACTTTCTCTCTCTACACTTCATCTGAAATCATGTCTCAAAGACAGTTGAACGTAGCCGGATCTTCCACCGGCGGGAAGCGCAGAAAGCTGGTAAAGTCCCACTACATAGAGAAGCCCAAACCTATAGTTCTCAATGAGTCTCTATTGGACTTTATCAATAGAAAGCCAAGGACGCTGTACAACTTGATAAGGGAACGCATGAACAAACCTGATGTAAAGAATGACGCCGTCAAAACAAGGAACTACGAGCGGTTCATCGAACGGTTCGTCATTCAAGGCCTCCACAACACCAATTACAAGGACTTGCCAGGACGGATGGACGACGTTCTCTTCTTTTCACAGTTTGGAGGTGAGAATCTGGGTCCTTTACTTGATCTTATCCCCGACCTCCATAACGCCGTTCTTCCCGATTTCCCGATGTACCCAAAGGACTCTTTGGCTCATAAAATGATTAAAGCAAGAGTACCAAGTCCTTCTCCACCACCACCTCAAGTTCCTACCCTTACCACCAAAAAATTACTGAAGCGTCCTGCACCTTCCTCTCCCCCCTCCAAATCTTCCCAACCCTTCTCCACTTCCAAACCAACGGAGATTGTGGACAAGTTCCCTTCCCACTTAAAGGAGGGACGCTCTAAAAAGGTTCACGACCCAAGGCCCCTCAAAAAGGCCAAGACATCCAGCTTCCCATCCTCTAAACCCTCAAAAAGGCCTAACACCACAAAAAGGCCTTCCAACCTCTCCAAAGAATCCACTCCTCCCCCTCAACCTATCTCAATCGTCCAACTTCCTACTCCTCCTCCGTCCCCCCAACCTTCCAAAACAAATGCTCTCATTCCATTTCCTCCCAAACCTTACTCCCCCCTAAACCTTGCCAACTTCCCCAAAGCCCCGGCCCACATCTCTCCCCCCAAAGACCCCGAGACCCCCAGATCTCGCCGTCCATCATCTGAGAGTGGACCAGAGGACGTTGAGAAGCGTCCAGCCCTTGAGCATACCTTCAAACGCCGCAAAGCCGGTGAATCTCCAAAGGTGCTCATGGTTCAAGCTGCTCCAGAACCCGATCACATCTCCTCCTCTTCCTCTAGCTCATCTGAGAGCAACAGCGGAACGCCTCAAGCCAATGCTGAAGGAGTTTCCCCTATCATTGACGTTGTTGGGGACTCCGACGACGAGGCTGAAGGAGTTGAGAATGCTCCTGTTGAAAAACAAGTACCTGAGGACGCTGGCGAGCACCAGTGTTGGGACGATATTAAGGACGCCAGTCATTAATATCTAAACCAATGATGATCGTCCCTTGTTTTGATAATGACAAACTCAAAGGTATTTGATAAGTTGTTCAAGTGTTGATCTCAGGTAAGTCCAGTGGACGCACATGAGCGAAAAGGACAACAAGCGAACGGCAGTCCCTAAACTGTAGGGACGCACGTCATCAGAACTTCCAAAGCTAAACGTAGTTGGCCAAGTTCCTGCGCAGATAGGACGGCGTCCTCATCAAGAAGGGACGCGCGCTAAAATACGGACGAAGTTCAAATTCAAATCAAGGCCGCCCCAACATGATTACATCACGTCCGGCCGTAGTCCTCAGAAGGAAGCTTCCCTTGTCTGGGCACGTGTAGACAACTCCAAAGATGTCGCTTTCCCAGCGATGGTCCCCTACCCACGCGGAGGCTTCCCAAGCGTCAACAGAGTTGACTTCCTCAAGGAGCTCATCGCACCGTTGATGGAAGATCAAGCGTCTAACCAAGTCTCAGAGGACGCTAGAGGACAAGAACCACTTCTGCTATAAATACCCCCTCAAGGGTGTGCATAGCGGTGTGGACTTTGAAGACTTTCTCTCAAGCTCTCCCGAAACATTCAAGAACACGAACGAAGATCAAGAAGATCAAGTGAGCTTGAAGCAAGAGAAAGAAAGTCCAACCACATTAAATCCAAAACAAACCACAAATCAGTTAGAGTTGTAGTTTGTCTCTCACAACGAACCGTGAGAGACGTGAGTGATAGCTTCCTTATAGCTAAGAGTGTTAGGTTACTTGTTAGGTTGAAAGGAGTGTTACTAGTGAGGCTAAGGACGGACGCTTAGCTCAGAGAAGTGTAACGACTCGCCTAAGTTGTAAGGACTCACTCTCAATAAGATAAGGGACGGCTATTGAAAATCCTCCAACGGAGGTAGAGGTTTACCCGCAAGACTAGTTGGTCTTAGTGGGGTTCCTCTATAAATGTCTGTGTTGGCTTATCTTATCTTGTATTCTGTTAAGTCTACTTTCCGCTGCACTAAAGGACGCCCTTAACCCAGTTAAGGACGCCCTCATTAACTGACTTACGATCCAACAATTGGTATCAGAGCGGGCGCTCTAGATTTTGTTGAGTTGCAGGTACAAGATGGACATGGAACCTATTGGAATCTCCTTTGTAAAGCCTCCTCGCCTGACGGACGGCAACTTCAACCGCTGGAAGATCCGCTTCGAGAACTTTTGCAGAAGTCAGAATTATCAATGCTGGAGAGTGATCATGAAAGGTGACCTTACCATCCCTGATGACAAGAAAGACAAAGAGGACGAGTGGGGTCCTGACGAATTCAAGCTTTTGGAAACAAACGCTAAGGCAATATGCTTCCTTCAAGCGTCCCTTTGCGAGAGGGACGCCACCCGGGTTAGCAATCTGGCAACGGCGAAACTACAATGGGAAGCTCTTGAGAAGTACCATGTGGGTACGGCGGAGATGAAGGAAAACGTTAAGCTTGAAATCAAACGAGAGTTCTATGCCTTCAGAATGCTGCCTAATGAAACTGTCAAAGACTACTCATACCGCTTTGAAGCTCTTGTGACCAAGATGCGAAATTTGGGCATCCCAGAAGCTGAAATCTCAATGAGGAACAGAGTTGGAGTAGTCATTGATGGACTTACAGGGAAATGGAATTTTGATAGGACTACGTTCAAGGAAAATACAACCAACAAGACCCTGGATATGGAAGAAATCTATGGGAAGCTGAGAGGCTATGAAGCAAGAAGGGAAGCCGATATGGCTGAATTGGCTAGGAACCCCCAGACAGATCTCGCCTTGATGACGTCAACTCCAGAGTACGCTGAGTATCTGCGCCACCAAAGAGACATTGCTTTAATGGTGGAAGCAAATAAAAATGAGAATCGTGAAAGAATGCGTGCTCAAGCCTTGAGAGAGAAGGAAAGCAAGACCAAGGAACAGCTAGAAGAAGAGGAAGAGATTGCCCTTCTACTCAAAGTTGCTCGCTTATGGGGTAAAAAGACCAGAGATTCCAAGAAAAACAAGATGCCTTACAAAAAGGAGAGTCCCAAGTATACAGAGGCAGAGATGAAGGAACTTACTTGCTACAAATGTAACAAGAAAGGAGACTTTGCTAAAAAGTGTACTACGGGACTAAGCTCAAAGGAAATGAAAATGAAAGCCCTCTTGGGAGCATGTGAAGCCGCATGGGATAATGTGAGTTCTGATGATGAAGAACCCGAAGGACCAGTTGCATACATAGCCGTAGAGGACGCCTCAGATGATGAGCAAGTGGCGTACATGGCTGTGGAGGACGCCCCAATCATTGAAGAGGACGCTCCTGAAAAGGAACAAGAGGTAACTCGTGAATCCATGATGAATTCCTTGGAAAAGTGTTCCAAATCCAAACTTATTAAGCTCATCAATAGAATCATAGAAGAAAGCGTAGCTATGCAACATAGAATGGATGAACTTGAACTTAAAAGTGAAAATGTGTTAGTTGAATGTGAGAACTGTGCTACAGTGTCATTACAACTAGAGTCCTCATGTGTCGAAGTCAAATCCCTGAAAACTGAAGTGATGTGTCTTAAGCTAGAGAATGCTAAGCTTAGGGAAGAAGTGAAAGTGTTAGGGAAAAGCCCAGCAATTGAGGAAGTTCAACCAATGGTGTTTGTCCCAGCCAAGAGAGGATTAGGCTACGAGTCTGACACTAGGAATTCTCCCTAGCGACTTTGAGGCAAGCAAAACTTCAGAACTTGAATTGGAAAAGGAAAAGACTAAGAATCTCCTTGAAAGAATTAGAGTCCTAGAAAGTGGAGAGAAAGGTCAAGAGGACTACTACACTAACTCCACCAGTCATAGGATCTATAAGAAAATTGCTAAGGGGGAGGGTTCGAAAGTTTGTAACCCTCAAAAGATGAAAGAGAACAAAATCCAACGTCCCAACAAGAAGTACTACCTTAGTACTTACTATAGGACGTGTTGGTATTGTGGAAAAGGAGATCACTTTAAATATGAATGCTTAAAAATGAAGAACGACAGTGAAAGTGGCAAAGCTGCTAGGACCAACATTGAGAATAATAAGTCAATCCCTAAGGCTAACCCTAGACGTCCTAGACGGTCTAAGAGTTCTTTCCGAAAGCATGCTATTTCAAATGACGTGAATATAAGTGACTATATGCCAGAACCAAAGTTCTATTTCTGTAACGAACCAGGTAAGGAACACCTTGCCTGGGTCGCCAAACACTAACTTTGTTTTGGCAGGTGGAAGTGAGGCGACGCCCATGGATCATTGATAGTGGCGCCTCAAACCATATGACAGGAAGCCAGATCCATCTCACTTCTATCCAAAGTAGTGCCACGGGAGGAACTGTCTCATTTGGCAACAAGGGCAAAGGAAAGATCAAAGGGACGGGAACTGCTATTCTCAATCCGTCCATCAAAGCGACAAACGTTAGCCTTGTTGAAGGACTTGGCTTCAACCTCCTGAGCGTCTCTCAAATGTGTGATCAAGGTGAAAACCGAGTCACATTTGACTCAAAGGAGTGCCTCGTCATCAACAAGAAATCAAACAAAGTCGTCCTCAAAGGAGTCAGAAAGAACAATGTCTACATCTTCAATCAGGAGTTCAAGCCAAAATCTGAGTTGTGCTTATCTGTGTCAAAGGAGGACGCTGACCTCTGGCATCGCCGACTTGGCCATGCTGGACCAAGCACAATCCTCAAGCTTCATCAAAGAAATCTTGTGAAAGGTCTTCCCCAAATTGATCCTGAGAAAATTGAACAGTGTGAAGCCTGTATCAAAGGGAAGCAAACAAGAACGTCCTTTAAGTCAAAGAACGATGTCAGCACAAAGAAACCTTTGGAACTTCTCCATATGGATCTTTGTGGACCAATGAAGACGTTGAGCTATGGTGGAAAGAGGTACATTTACGTCCTTGTAGATGATTATTCTCGATTCACCTGGGTTCTTTTCTTAGCTTTAAGAACAGATTGCTTCAACGCATTCAAAGTCTTCATCAAACAAGTGGAAGTTGCGCTTGAGACGCCTCTCAAATCCATAAGATCAGATCATGGGACGGAGTTTCAAAACTCAAAGTTCGTGGACTACTGTGATCAACATGGAGTCTCTCACAACTTCTCAGCTCCAAGGACTCCTCAACAAAATGGAGTGGTGGAAAGAAAGAATAGGACGCTGGAGGATATGGCAAGGACTATGCTTTTAGCTAATAGCGTCCCCAAGTACTTCTGGGCGGAAGCTATTGCTACAGCATGTTATATTGTCAATCGAGCCATGATCCGTCCTTTGCTGAAGAAGACGTCCTATGAGTTGTTGAACGGAAGAAAGCCTCGCATCGACTATCTCAAAGTCTTTGGATGCAAATGCTTTGTTCACAACAATGATAAAGAAAGACTTGGAAAGTTTGATGCAAGAAGTGACGAAGCCATATTCCTTGGGTACTCCCTCACCAGTAAAGCGTATAGAGTTTTCAATAAACGAACTCTAAGGCTTGAGGAGAGCATTCATGTTGTGTTCAAGGAAAGTGCCTCTCACAAAGAAAAATCAAGTGGGAAAGATCGCTCATATTCTTCTCAGGAGGACGACTCCGACGATGAAGTTGATCTTGTGTCCTCTGGAAAATACTATGTTCCTAAGGACGCTACTCCAAACCCTGAAGAAGTCTCAGTGGAAGTTCCCAGTGCTGCTCAGGAAATTCTCTCTCGGAGTGAATCACCGGGTCAACATGATGGTGCTGAATCAAGCTTACAAGGTGAACAACGTCAAGAAATGGACGCTCAACTTGAGGGGGAACACTCTGAGCCTTTCAATGAAGACGACGGGTTTGACTCTGATGAATCTGATTGGACGGACCCTAGATGTACTCCTGCAAAGGACGATACTCATAAGGGATCCAATCTTTCAAGACTTCATTCAACAGAACAAATCATCTCAGATATGTCTAAAGGAGTTCAAACAAGATCAGCTGTGAATCAGTCCCATAATGCCAACATAGCATTCTGTGCCTTCAACGCCTTTGTGTCCTTAATTGAACCTAAAAACATAAAGGAGGCACTTCAGGACGCTGATTGGATTCAAGCCATGCAAGAAGAACTCAATCAGTTTGAAAGAAACAAGGTTTGGACCCTCGTCCCTCGTCCAAGAAACAAAAACATAATAGGGACGAGGTGGGTCTACAGGAACAAGCTTGATGAGAGTGGTCGCGTGTCAAGAAATAAAGCAAGGCTTGTGGCTCAAGGCTATAGACAAGAGGAAGGAATCGACTATGATGAGACCTTCGCTCCTGTTGCCAGAATTGAAGCCATTCGCCTCCTTATCGCCTATGCCGCTCACAAAGAGTTCAAGCTTTTTCAAATGGATGTCAAAACAGCCTTCCTCAACGGCAAGCTCAAAGAAGAAGTGTACGTCGCTCAACCTCCAGGATTTGAGGACGCTGATCACCCTGATCATGTGTACTTCTTGGACAAGGCACTCTATGGACTCAAGCAAGCCCCTCGTGCATGGTACGATAGGTTTGCGTCCTTCCTCTTGTCCAACGGGTACACACGAGGTAACATTGATAAAACACTTTTCTTAAAGAAAGTCCTTAAAGATGTCTTGATTGTCCAAGTCTATGTCGATGACATAGTCTTTGGAAGCACTAACATGAATCTTGTAGAGGAATTCAAGAACTTGATGAGTAGTGAGTTTGAGATGTCCCTCATAGGAGAACTCAACTTCTTCTTGGGACTCCAAATCACTCAGCTCAAAGATGGGACGTGCATTCATCAACAAAAGTACATTCGTGAAATGCTTGAGAAGTATGGGATGAACTCTTCAAAACCCATTGATACTCCCATCTCCCCCAACACTCGCCTTTATGCTGATGAAGAAGGCAAGAGTGTAGATCAAAAGCTCTACAGAGGAATGATCGGGTCCTTGCTATACCTAACGGCAAGTCGTCCCGACATCATGTTCGCTGTGTGCTTATGTGCTCGCTTCCAAGCAAATCCAAAAGAGTCCCACATGCAAGAAGTGAAGAGAATCTTCAGATACCTTAACTGACGGGATGACCTATGCCTATGGTATCCCAGAAGGACGTCCCTAAACCTGGTAGCGTACTCTGACGCAGATTACGCTGGCCATGTGGTGGATAGGAAGAGCACCTCAGGAATGGCTCAATTCCTGGGCTCGTGCCTTGTATCTTGGGGATCCAAAAAGCAAAACTCCGTGGCACTCTCAACCGCGGAAGCTGAGTACGTTGCTACTGCTTCGTGCTGCTCACAAGTCCTATGGATCAAGTACCAACTTGAAGATTATGGTACGTTCCTCAACACAGTCCCTATCTTGTGTGATAACACTAGTGCTATAAGTATTGCCAAAAATCCTGTTCATCATTCTAGGACGAAGCATATTCATATAAGACATCACTTTCTTCGTGATAATGTTGAACTTGGATTAATTAGAGTGGATCATGTTAGGACTGAGGACCAAGTGGCCGATATTTTCACAAAAGCACTTGATAGACGTCCCTTCGAGCACCTCCGGTTGCTTTTGGGGATGATAACTTTTAAATAATCAAGTCCCGTTCTATTATTCGCTCCATGATTGGCTATGTTTTGTTGAGAACTCGTTTTAAAGCAATGTCATGCATTAAAGTCATCTTTAAAGGACGCTAGTCTAAGACATATGTGTTGTTCATGTTTTTGAACGGTATTCAATTCGCTCTTCTTCTCAAGAGTATCCCTGATCAACCTACCCTCATTATAAGCCGAAATGATGGGAACTCTAAGCTTACCCAGGCCGAGAATCTTGCAAACGCGTCCTATGAGCGTTCTTTGTTTTATCTTTACGGGACGTACTTGCTTGATTTTCAAAAAAGGTTCTTAATGATCAAAGGGACGCGTGTTAAGAGCTGAGAGTTGTCCGTACTGAGTTCTAAGTTCAGAGGTTGAGATCAGTGTCTGGGACGCCGTGGTTCAGTTCAGTGAAGTAAAGTTTTGTGTGTTGAAAGGACGCCAGGTCAGAGTCCTTTGCCATTGTGAGAAGTTTGAATGTTTGAAATTGGGAAGGTGAACCGTCTTAGAGAAGTTTCAGCGAAGATCTCGGGATATGCGCAAACAGTGCTCAACAGCTGTGTTTCTTAGCAAAGAAGAAAGCCACGTGTGGGAAGGCGGGTGGAGGAAGCCGAGTGTAAAGACCCTGTTACCCCTGACCGTCCAACTTCGTCTTCTTCCTATAAATACCCACCTGTGCACTCCGAAAAACCTTCTTTGCTCCTCTGTTGTTTGCTCACTTATAGAAATCTCTCAAGATCTTCAAAATCTTCAAACGCATCCCGAAATCTCACCCTAAACCCTAATCTTCCTCTATATAAACCTTCTCTCAAATGGCCAACACCAGAGCTTCTAAAAATCCGTCACCCTCGTCGGCGGCGAAAAACCCTAGCTCCTCGAGATCTCCTCCGGTAAGAGGCCGGTCATTAATGGACTCGAGAGGCAGACTTTCCGGCCGCCAAGAACCTCCTCGCCACCATTCCTCTTCTCAATCCACCCAACGCCGCCACTCCACCACCCCTCCTCAGCAACAACGCTCCCAACCTCCTCCACAAAAATCCCAATCATCTCGCCCTTATTCCAAACCCTCACAAAAACGCTTCCAATTTCTTGAGAGACCGTTTAAACCCGAGCCAGAACCAGCACACTCTGCAAAAGGCACTATCCAAGGTCTCCCCTCCCAACCAAAGCGCCGTCCTCCTCTTGACCCCCTAATTGAGGACTGGCTAGAGAAAGAGCCTCGGACGCTCGCTAACTTTTGCCTACGGGCGTCCGCTCATGACCACCCTCCCAAAGTCCAACGCCTCCTACACTACTTCATGGTCACATACGTCCAACCCCGCCTCAAAGAAACCAACCACACCAACCCTCCCTTTATGGGGCCAGGCATCATATCCGACACCTTTGGTGGAACCGTGGACGAGCTCGCCAAACTGCTCCCTGATATCATGGAGTTCGTTGTGGCTCCTGCGGGCTCCGTCCCTTCTCAAAAACGCAAAAGGCCTTCCTCTCCCCCTCCTTCCAAAACGCTCCAAATAAAATGCCCTTCCTCCTCACCACCAAAACCAATTCCTTCCTCCCCTCCTCCCGCCCCAAAGAGACGCTTGAAGACGTCTGCTGAGCTCGAGGGCGTGACCGAGCAACAAATGGCTGCTATCCGCCTCTCGGAGCTGGCAATAGAGAAAGAGGAGAAGGCCCGGCAAGAGCAGGCCGAAAAGGACGCCATTGCTGCGGCGATCCAGTAGAGTTTGCAAGACGTCCCTCGCCTTCCTCCTCCTCCACCAAGGATAGAGGACGTCACTCCCGCTCCTGCTCCTGCGGCTACCTCCGATCCGCTTCAGGCAGAGATCGAGGCGGACTTGGCAAAGCCCATGCCAACCGCTCAACAGGCGACTCCTCACGTACAGGTCCCGGCCAAGGACGCTGTACCAAAAGTGATTACTCTTGAGGACTCTCCTGCCAAGAAGCCGCCTCCTCCCCCTGCTCCGCTCAAAGTGAAGCCTATATCCATGGCTCCGCCCAGCTCCTCCTCTGCCCCCGCTTCAAAGGCTAAGATACGAACTCCTTCTCCCTCTCTTCCCAAAGTCTCACCTCCACCTCCTCCTCCGCCCGCTCAGACCGTCGAGGCATCTGCTCAAGTCCAAGGGACGTCTCCTCTCACCATCCCTACAGAGTCCTTGGAGAGGACTCTAGGTGTGGACGCGCCTCCCCCAGAACAGGCGTCCACTGCTGAGGACACGGAAATGGCTGAGTCCCATGACCAAGGGGACGAAGCCTCAGATGAAGAGGACGCCCCTCTCCAGGATGAGGAGCCTGAGGATGAGGACGGAGATGGTGATGAACAGGACGCTGGTGACGAGGTCATCATCAGCAACGGCAGCAAGCAGAAAAGATTAAAGAAGATTCTGTCGCCGCTCCTTTTCACCGCCCAGTTTTTGGAAGAGAATCAGAGGCAAGAGTTTCTGGAACTGCTGGAGTTCCAGGGATGGACGCACCTAGGCGCCGAGGCCGCTGAAGTCGACCCCGACCAGGTTCTCCGCTTTTACTCAAAATTCGAAATATCTGAAGTAAAAGGGAAGCCTCAAGGGACGTTCGAAATTGATGGGGACGAGTACTCAATTGCTGAGGGTACCGTCCGCAATATGCTAGGCCTGCGTCCCTCTCCTCCAGATGCACTCCATGACCTGCCCAACAAGAATTTTGGCTGGTTCTCCCAGGAAGAGATCTTCACTCGCATTTTTAACGGGAGACAACCAGTCGCTAAGGACAGGGTCGCCCATTGCCTCTCCAAGACGGGCGTCCTTGCGCATCACTTCATTGTGCGCATGGTCGCCCCCCGCCAAGAAAAGAAGTCAATAGTCCAGATCACTGACAGTATCTTGCTGGACGCCTTCTTGGAACGCAAGTCAATCAACTTGCCACGGGTAATCTTGGAGCACATGGGCAAGTGCACCGGTGGACGCCATTCTCTTCCCTTCCCAGGACTGGTCAAGCAGATAATGAAGCAGCAAGGCCTCTACGTCCCCAAAACAGAGCAGACCTTTGGGATCCATTGGGACGTCAGGCAAATCACCCTCCCCCCTGTTGGCAAATTGAGGTGTGATGAGCCGCTTCCTTCTGTGAAGAGGCAAATGGCCAAGGAGCAAAAGGAAGCGGAACGCAAGGCTAAGGCCGCTGCTGCTGCTGCTAGAGATGCTCAAGGTGATCCAGAAGCTGAGAATTTGCAAGTCGTAGGGACGCCAGCAGAGGACGATGCTGATGAAGAGGACGAGCTCGATGGTATGAGCGTCCCTGATGAGGCCGAGAAGCACTCTACGAAGTATCTGATGGGCATGATGATCGAGAACCAGTGCATGATGATAGATCTAATTCAACAGGTTCACGACACCCTTCACACCCACATAGAACTTCTTGAGCGCAACAACGAGCTCGTTGCACAGAACAACCATCTTTAGGAGCAACACCTCAAGGCCCTTGGCAAGCGTCCCCGCAAATGATCACCTCCCCCCTCTCTAACCCTGAAACAGTTTATCTTTTCTTTTGTTTTTGTTAAGACAATGGGACGCTGTCCCCATTTTGAACACTATTTATGAATGTCTGTAATGATCGTACTCTTCTCTCCTTCTGAATACAGTTCATTACATTTGTGCTTCATTTTGTCTAAGCGTTCTTTACTCTAGTTATGACTTTGTGCTTGCATGCTTTTCGACTTGTTCTCCTTTTCGATGATGCCAAAAGGGGGAAGTATAGTTTTGCTGAGATGCGATTGTCTTTAAGTTATCATAGAAAGCATGTGTTTAGGGGGAATTTCGGCCAAGTCCAAAGGACGCTAGTTAAGAATAAGATAGAACGCACTTAAAAGAATGTGTTGCATGCCAACCTAAGCTGAAAAGAAAATCAAGTGTAGTTTCTCATGCTAAAAGCTTTACTTCTGTGCGTATTATTTAAAAGAGTTTGTCATCATCAAAAAGGGGGAAATTGTTAGGACGATATTAAGGACGCTAGTCATTAATATCTAAACCAATGATGATCGTCCCTTGTTTTGATAATGACAAACTCAAAGGTATTTGATAAATTGTTCAAGTGTTGATCTCAGGTAAGTCCAATGGACGCACATGAGCGAAAAGGACAACAAGCGAACGGCAGTCCCTAAACTGTAGGGACGCACGTCATCAGAACTTCCAAAGGTAAACGTAGTTAGCCAAGTTCCTGCGCAGATAGGACGGCGTCCTCATCAAGAAGGGACGCGCGCCAAGATATGGACGAAGTTCAAATTCAAATCAAGGCCGCCCCAACATGATTACATCACGTCCGGCCGTAGTCCTCAGAAGGAAGCTTCCCTTGTCTGGGCACGTGTAGACAACTCCAAAGATGTCGCTTTCCCAGCGATGGTCCCCTACCCACGCGGAGGCTTCCCAAGCGTCAACAGAGTTGACTTCCTCAAGGAGCTCATCGCACCGTTGATGGAAGATCAAGCGTCTGACCAAGTCTCAGAGGACGCTAGAGGACAAGAACCACTTCCGCTATAGATACCCCCTCAAGGGTGTGCATAGCGGTGTGGACTTTGAAGACTTTCTCTCAAGCTCTCCCGAAGCATTCAAGAACACGAACGAAGATCAAGAAGATCAAGTGAGCTTGAAGCAAGAGAAAGAAAGTCCAACCACATTAAATCCAAAACAAACCACAAATCAGTTAGAGTTGTAGTTTGTCTCTCACAACGAACCGTGAGAGACGTGAGTGATAGCTTCCTTATAGCTAAGAGTGTTAGGTTACTTGTTAGGTTGAAAGCAGTGTTACTAGTGAGGCTAAGGACGGACGCTTAGCTCAGAGAAGTGTAACGACTCGCCTAAGTTGTAAGGACTCACTCTCAATAAGATAAGGGACGGCTATTGAAAATCCTCCAACGGAGGTAGAGGTTTACCCGCAAGACTAGTTGGTCTTAGTGGGGTTCCTCTATAAATACCTGTGTTCGCTTATCTTATCTTGTATTCTGTTAAGTCTACTTTCCGCGGCACTAAAGGACGCCCTTAACCCAGTTAAGGACGCCCTCATTAACTGACTTACGATCCAACAACCAGGTTCCTCAAAAGGACGCCGAGCCAACTCTTTCTGAAGAGCTCGAGCGTGATGCTCAGGAAGTCCCGCCCTACAACCAATCTCTCCCCATCCTCAACCCCTCCCAAGCTCCACAAGAAAACCCCTCCCCCTCAATCCAAACAGAATCCCATGACGTCCCCGCGGACGCTCAGCACGCAACAGAAAATCAAACAGAGGCTCAGGACGCTGAGGGCACGTCCCAAGGTCAGACCTCTGGTGCCAATCAAGCCACAGCTGGTGGCGATGCAGAAAAAGAACAAGGCACAGAGGACGCTCCTTCCAAGGACGCTTCTGATAGTGACTCGGAGAAAGCAGAACACGAGTCAGATGATGATGAGGACTCTGAGTCCCCTAAGGGCAAGCGCAAAAGGAAGAACGCTGATGTGCCCGTTAAAGTCCTTAGTCCACTCATTTACTCTGAAGAGTGGCTAGCCTCCTTCGACGATGAAGCCGTTCAGGAGTTCCTCGAGCTTCTGAAATTCCAAGGATGGCAGAACGTTGGACCAGCGCCGACAACTGTTGACAAAGAACAGGTGAAGGCGTTCTACAGGAATTTGCGCTACAAGGCAAAAGATGGCTCCCTCCACTTCAAAATTGAAGGTGAGAAAGCTTCAGTCACAGAACGCCAAATGCACTCCTTCCTTGGTCTTAGTCCACGCAAGCCACCGTCCGATGCTCTTAGCTCACTTCCTGAAGGCGGCTTTGAAACGACTGATCAAGAACTGCCTCTGGTTGAGCACATCTTTCAGGGTAAAAGGCCGATGGGACTTGACAGGGTAGCTCATGTTCTGAGCAAAGTTGGCGCAATCGTTCACTACTTCATCTGTCGCGCCATTCTTCCAAGGCAGGAGAAGCGTTCAATTGTGCAAACTCACGACATAATCTTAATTGACGCAATTCTTGAACGCCGCCCAATCAACTTAGCCAGAATTGCTATGCAACACATGGCCAAGTGTGGAAGGAAGAGGCACGCCTTGCCCTACCCTAGAGTAGTGAAGGCGATCTTGTAGTCCCAGGATGCTTACGATGAGAGCGCTCCTTCTGAAGAACTTGGTTTGAAATGGAATGCTAAGAAGGGACTCGTCGAGATACGACAAAATGAAGAGCTCCCGTCCGTTCTGAAACAGTTAGAAGCTGAGGCTGAGGAAGCAAGACTGAAAGCCGAAGAAGAACGCTTAGCTGCTGAGGCTGAGGCCGCAAGGCTTAATTCCACGCCTCAAGAGTCCCCTCAAGATCAAGAGCCCGCCGTAGACCTTACAACACTTGATCAAATGCTCTTAGGGACTCCCTCTTCTCCAGCTCTTCCCACGGACGCTCCTTCATCGAGTTCAGGTCCTTTGCCCCGTTCTGCCCCTGCTAACATTGCCCAGCATCCCCCAGCAGAACTCATGGGTGCAATAATGGACAACCAGTGCCTCATCTTCTCCGCCTTAAAGGACTTATCATCTGCGTTCTCCAAGGCTGCTGAACTTCAAGAGCAACTGCTAAAGTTTTATCACGACCAGCGCCGTTCCCAGTGATTGCCACCACCCCTTTTATCCCCTATTTTGTTGCTTTTGCTTCTTTTGCATTTCCAACACTATGACATTGGTCTGTAATAACTCTAATTTTGTTTGAATGGCAATTCCACTGTTTGCTTGCATTGTGTGTGTTTAAGCGTTCCACTGCCTTTAGTTATGTGTTTGTGCTAACGTCCTTATCGCTTGTTATCCTTTTCGATGATGCCAAAAGGGGGAAGTGCAGTTTTGCAGAGATGCGCTATAAATTAGTTATCTAGAATAAGGAAGTGTTAAGGGGGAACTATTAAGTGAAAGGTCCAAGGAACGCCCATGCTAGAATAACAGAGGACGCTTAGAAACTTTTCTAGGACGCGACTCTCCCCTTAAAATCCAAAAGTTAGAGAATCAAAGATTGAAAACTTGTGCTAAATGAATTTTCTCTAAGTGTTAGAGGACGCTCTCAAGTTTTCATGCATGCTAAGTTCAAACGCCAAAACTATTTTGCTGAAGAGTTTGTCATCATCAAAAAGGGGGAAATTGTTGGGACGCTATCAAGAACGCTTGCGTACTTGTTAGTTTTCCACACAATCGTCCCTTACTTTTAATATGACAAACTCACTTTGATTCTAATAAAGTTGTCCAAGTGTTCAGGAACGCCAATGACCAGGAGGACAACAAGTGTGTATGGGCGTCCCATAAGCTTAGGGACGCTAGCTAACAGGAAGTAAGGACTAGCTAAAGACTACTTGAGCAATGTTGGGACGATATTAAGGACGTCAGTCGTTAATATCCAAACCAATAATAATCGTCCCTTGTTTTGATAATGACAAACTCAAATGTATTTGATAAGTTGTCCAAGTTTTGATCTCAGGTAAGTCCAGTGGACGCACATGAGCGAAAAGGACAACAAGTGAACAGCAGTCCCTATGCTGTAGGGACGCATGTTACCAGAACTTCCAAAGCTAAACGTAATTGGCGGAGTCCCTGCGCAAGATAGGACGGAGTCCTCATCAAGAAGGGACGCGCGCCAAAATACGGACGAAGTTCAAATTCAAATCAAGGCCGCCCCAACATGATTACATCATCGTCCGGCCTTAGTCCTCAGAAGGAAGCTTCCTTTGTCTGGGCACGTGTAGACAATGCCAAAGACGTCGCTTTCCCAGCAATGGTCCCCTACCCACGCGGAGGCTTCCCAAGCATCAACAGAGTTGACCTCCTAAAGACGCTCATCGCACCGTTGATCAAAGATCGAGGATCCTGCCAAGTCTCAGAGGACGCTAGAGGACAAGAATCACTTCCGCTATAAATACTCTCCAAGGAGTATGCATAGCGGCATGTGTGTGCAAGAGTGGACTTTGAAGACTTTCTCTCAAGCTCTCCCGAAGCATTCAAGAACACGAACGAAGATCAAGAAGATCAAGTGAGCTTGAAGCAAGAGAAATAAAGTCCAAACACATCAAATCCAAAACAAACCACAAATCAATTAGAGTTGTAGTTTGTCTCTCACAACAAACCGTGAGAGACGTGAGTGATAGCTTCCTTATAGCTAAGAGTGTTAGGTTACTTGTTAGGTTGAAAGGAGTGTTACTAGTGAGGCTAAGGACGGACGCTTAGCTAAGAGAAGTGTAACGACTCGCCTAAGTTGTAAGGACTCGCTCTTAATAAGATAAGGGACGGCTATTGAAAATCCTCCAACGGAGGTAGAGGTTTACCCATAAGACTAGTTGGTCTTAGTGGGGTTCCTCTATAAATACTCGTATCCACTTATCTTGTATTCTGTTAAGTCTATTTTCCGCTGCACTAAAGGACGCCCTTAACCCAGTTAAGGACGCCCTCATTAATTGACTTACGATCCATCAAGCAAGGACGGAGTCCCAAGCAAGGACGGAGTCCCAAGCAAGTAGGAACGCAAGAAAGGAGTCCTTACTCACTAGCCGACAGGATGACATCACTCGACAATGTTTGATCATCCAAGGACACGTGGAGACCGATCCTGTAGCGGAGTCCAACACTACGTGGCGGACGATCCTGTTGTAGAGTCCATCAACACGTGGCGGCCGATCCTGTAGCGGAGTTCATCATACACAGCTGGATACAGGAAGCTTCCTCATCACCGCCCTACTACGTGGAGGAAGATCTTGTAGCCACGTCCATGAAGGGCATGATCGTCCCAGAGAAATGACGCCCTTCCCCAAGTCCTATAAATAGCCCCAAGGCATTTATTGTGACGCCAACGCTTTCAGGAATATTCAGAGAGAATCAGTAGAAAGCGGCTCACTCAAGAACACGAAGAACTAACTCAAGAACTCAAGAACAGTGATAGAACTTGTGTTAGATCGAGTGAGACTTGTAACCGAATCACAAAAACAGTTTGTAACAGAAAACCCAAAAAGAGAGATAGAGAGTTCTACGAAGTACTGCAGAACGTAGGAATAGAGTCCTTTAGTGGATTGAACTCGCTTAAGTTGTAGGCTTAGAGGAGTCCTTTACTAGTGGACTTAGGGAAAAGCTAAGTACTAGAGAACTGTAAAGACTCGCCAGTACAACTGTAAGGACGTTCAATAGAAAGGAAAGAACTATTCAAAAATCCTCCAAGGAGGTAGAGGTTTACACTCAAGGACTACTTGGTCTTGAGTGGTTCCTCTATAATTCTCTGCGTTCATCTATTATCTATTTAGTACTTAATTTCCGCTGCTTTACTCAAGGACGCCCCTACTCCTCGTAGGGACGCCTAACCTAAGGACTCCTTTATCAAAGTAAAGGACGTCCCTCAGTACTAATGATCCAACAGTTTATCTTTGAGAAAATTTTGTCGAAAAAAAAATCCCTAAAAATCCGAAAATTGTGTGAAAAAGTCGAAAAAGATTTTGATTTTGGACTAGGAATTCCCATCTTAGATGTCCATATGAAGGCTAATGATGATGTGAGCATGTAAAGTCCTTTGCATATTTTTGGATAGTTTAGCCTCTAAATGGATGTTGTTTTTGATGTGATGTGATATCTTGCATGTTTTTATTGAGCACAAGAGTTCTTGGATGAGTTTTGATGCAACTAAGCTAGAGTGACCCTTGTAAGATTATTTTTGGCCATTTTAGGGATGCTTGTTCATATTTGCATATCCCTCATTTTCTTGTGTGATTAGCTCATGCATGCCTAGTAAAACTTGCTATTGAGGTGTTTATCTATTTTCCAAGACCAATATGAGAATTGTTCTATGCATTGTCACATTGATTTTAACTTTGTTTCATTTAGTCACAAAATGTTCCATATCCTACCTTGAAGATAAAACGTTGTTTGTAGCCCCGTTTTAGCCTTAGACCTTTGTTTGAAACTCCTCAAAAATATGATTCCTAGCCTATATGACTTGACCCTTATGGGATTGGACGTTAGTGAGAGGTTTGGAATGTATTTGGAATGTTGAGATTCTCTTTGGTGAAGGGCGAAAAAGGGAGTTATTAACCAAGTGGGTAGTGCATCTTTGTGAAGCTTAAAGTGAAAAGAAAAGAAAGAAATGTTGGAAAAAGAAAGTGGATTGAAAGCAAAGTGCTTAAGTGAAGAAAAAGGGTCTCGACCGAGTTCAAAAGGACCTCGGGCCCTAGTTAGTGTGCAAGTCGGTCCAAAGGAAAAAAAGTGAGAAAAATCCAACAAAAAGTCTAGTGCAAAGATGAAGTGGAATGTTAAGTGAAGGTATGGGTTGAAAGTTGAAGAAAGAGAAAATCAAAGTCTTTTGGGTGAGTGAAATTGAAGTGGAATAATTTGGTGAAGTTGGTGAGAGACTAGAAAGTTCAATCCCCATTATAAGCACCACAAGACCAAAATGATTCCCACCTTGAGAAATACCAAAAGCCCCATTACAACCCGGCCGAATGGAACCTCTTTGAGGACCTCCATTGAGCCAAGTTCATATTCTTTGTGTGCATTGTAATAGGCATCTCTAGGTGGAGGAATTGGTGATATTAGCTTCAATGGTAAAGTCTTTACTTGCATGATTCTTGAGTATGAGTGTTTATTGCTAAGCCTAAACACATGATGAGTGATACACATTTTCACATACCTAAAGTGAGGCATGGTTGCATTAGGCTTTATTTCCTTGAGCACTTGATCATGTGTGATGACGTAATCTTGCTAGCATGTCTATCACTTGTACTTGATTGATTTTTCATATGAGGCTTTACTTGAAGATTGTGCTTCGGTCTTGTTTGCATTATTATTGCTTGAGGACAAGCAAGTTTAAGTATGGGGTATTCTGATGTCTCTCATTTTGGTGGTGTTTTAGTGGTTTATTCCCTTTGTAATTATGTGTCTTTTGTTCCTTTCTTTGTTAGTTTGGTCCCTTTTTAGCTTAGATTCCGATTTTCCATGAGATTCGGAGACTATGCGAATTTGTTGTGTTTTGTAGGTAAATTGGCGCGTTTTGAGGAAGTTTGGAAGGAGTTTCTAATGAGGAGCAAAGCTTGAGAGCAAAGGAGCAAAGGATCCAAGCAAGGAACGAAGAGGAACTCAAGGAAAACCAAGAAGAGAAGAGGATCGAGGCCCGGAACGACGTGCCCAGCAAGTCGGGCCCGAGTTGGAACTATGGAGGCTCGGACCGAGGTTGACCACGTCGGGCCCGAGGTACTCCGTGTCGGTCCATGTCGGCAAAGTGAAGATTGGGCTCCAAGGCACATAATTGTGATCTACCACTTTTGCCCTTCTTCTATTTTTGGAAATCCTTGGTCCCTAATTAAGAGGAGAAGACAATTAGAGAGAGAAGGGAGGCTAATCCACACATCTAATCACTCTCAAAGGCTCAAGGAAGACTTGGAGAGCAAGGAGGAGGCAGGAAGAGGAGAGGAAGAGAGGAAATCGGTGGAGAGTAGGAGTTCTAGGAGGAATTTGTGAATTTGAACTTGTTTTGTTTGTGTTTAGTGGATTTGAGATTTGGATCTTGTGAATTCCTTTGATTTGAATGCAATTTGAGTTGGATTTGAGTTTGATGATTGAGATTTGTTTGCTTTGTCTATTGATTGCTTTTTACTCTTTCCACATGGAGTAGATTCCATAGTCTTGGGCTATGGGGGAAACCCCTAGCTAGGTTTGGGTATGAACCCCCAATTCCATAGCCTTGAGTGCTAGATCTATGAATCCTCTCTACATTGAGCTTCAATTCTCTTGTGAGAACAAGGGATCAAGGGCTTGTGGTTGGTAAGAGTAAGAGAAAGCGATCACGATCCCATCACTTGACCTTGCATCGAAGGGAAGGTGAAAACCGCCTAGGGTCGATGTGTAGAGTGGAGGGATCGAAGGCAAACAACCTCGATCTCATAAGGATCAACACTTATTGGCTGAGTTGGGGATTACCCAAGTCTAGTTAGGGAAGGAACCCAAAAACCCAAGACCGATCTACTATTTTGACAAGACCGAGTTACCCAGACGTCGGGCCCGACTTCAAACAGTGTCGGTCCCGTGCAAACTCTCATCGATCCTTCTCGGACTGAGGTGACCAAAGTCGGTCCCGAGAAGTTCCCTTTGATTTTCCTTGTTTTTGCCTTTCATTTCCCCTTTTTAGTCTTTTTGGTACACTCAACGCACGAACTCCCGTGTGTTCGACACCCTACCCTTCTACTACTACGGGGTTCGGTTATAAATTTGAATTTTGACCCCCCTAATCCGGACCGATCAACAGTTCGCGACCACTTCATGACTTTCAAGACGGATGTTGAAAGGGTTGCTTGGCTGAAGTACAAAGTCAACAAACCAGCTTGATATGTTGTGCCATTTGTTCTGCAGTTTATTGGGGTGTCCGAGTGTTAGGAAACTTAGTGTTATGGATATTTGGGTTGTTGAATCCCAATTGACATTGCTTACTGTTGTAATTTCATCATGTGCTCGTGTTTGAGTGTTGGAGCACATGTACTCTGATGTCTCTCATTTTGGAGGTGTTTTAGTAGTTAATTTCCCTTGTGAATATGTGTTTTTCATTCGTTTCCTTGTTAGTTTCGTTCCTTCTTAGCTTAGTTCCCGGTTTCTTTAAGATCCGGAAACTATGCGAGTTTGGTTTGTTTTGTAGGTAAAATGGCAAGAATGAGGACATTTTGGAGGAGCTTATGGAGGAGCCAAGTCAAGGAGAGAAAGATCCATGCCAAGAATGAAGAGGAACCAAAGGAAAGCCAAGAAGAGACAAGGATCGAGGCCCAGGACCGAGCACCACCAAGTCGGGCCCGAGATCGAGCAACCAGTGCAAGGGATCGACGTTCCCAACGTCGGGCCCGAGGTTCCCAGGAAGTCGGTCCGAGTCGGCAATTGTGAAGATTAGGCCCCAAGGCACAATTATGGTGAACTTCCAATTTTGCCCTTCTTCTAAATTGGAATTTCTTGGTCCCCTATCAATAGAAGAGGATAATTAGAGGTGATTAGTGATCATTAGAGAGAGTCCACAAGGAAGACACAACAATTACACACCAAATCACTCTCAAGGAAGGCTTGGAGAGCAAGGAGAAGAGAGGAGAAGGAAGAGAGGAGGAAATCGGTGGAGAAGAGAGGAGTTCTAGTGAGTTTATACTTGATTTGTTTGGGTTGTAGTAGAATTAAGACTTGGATCTTGTGAACCCTTTGAGAATTGAATGCAATTTGAGTTTGGATTGATGTTGATGATTGAGATTTGCTTGCTTTTACATTTGATTACTCTTTACTCTTATCTTATGGAGTAGATTCCATAGTCTTGGGCTATGGGGGAATCCCCTAGCTAGGATTGGGTAAGAAACCCCAATTCCATAGCCTTTGAGTGCTTGATCTAGGAATCCTCTCTACACTAAGATTCAATTCTCTTGTGGGAACAAGGGACATAGGGCTTGTGATTGGTAAGAGTAAGCGGGAGCATCTCGAGCCAATTACTAGACCTAACATCGAAGGAGAGTGGAAACTCCCTTGGGTCGAAGTGTAGAGTGGAGAGATCGAAGGTGGGCAACCTTGATCTCACAAGGATCATCACTTATTGGTTGAGTTGGGGTGGAATTACTCAAGTCTAGTTAGGGAGGGAACCCAAAAACCCAAGACCGATCTACCAATTTTGACAAATCGAGTTACCCAGTCATCGGGCCCGACGTTGAACCAAGTCGGTCCCGGCTAAAACAACCTCGATCCACCCTCGGACCGAAGTGACTAGTGTCGGTCCGAGGTGATTTCTTCCGTTTTCCTTTGTTTTGCCTTTCTTTTACACCTTTTTAGTCTTTCGGGTACTCTCAACGCACGAACTCCCGTGTGTTCGACACCCTACCTCTTTACTACAAGTGAGGTTCGGTTTATAAATTCAAAATTTTGACCACCACACCCGGACCGATCATACTCCTATATGGATTACATATTTCTTTATGGTTCTTTTTTTTACATGCTTTGCTGTTATAGTGGATTGCTAATAGGTTTGTATATTTCCTTGTTTAAGGTCTAGGTGTGATGGCTCGGAAGCCATTAAAGAGGTGTGTCAAGATATTAGTGTTATGCCATTTGTTGCTAATGATTAATGCTTGGGCCATGTCTGTCTACTACAATAGGTAAATGAAACTAGTATGAGGCCAATTTGCACTAGTAGGAGGTTAGGAAGTGTATTATTTCCATTTCCATAGTTTGCACAGTTCCATTCCAACTTGTTTGGCTTTGTTCGGATTCCACTTTAGTAAAGCTATCGGTTGAACTATATACTTGATGACATATAATATAATCAATTTCAACTTATAAGAAGTCTTTCAAATATAATTTCTTGATTAATTAGTGTGGTAGTATGATTTAGCCTATTTTGTATGGGTTAACTCTTAGATTTTAGAGTATTATTGAGAGTGTTTAGGTTAGATTTGAGCATTATTGTAATATGAAGACCGAAGACACGAGATGTGAAGAATCAAGAGTTTTTAGAGCCAAATTGAAGACAAGTTCGCTACTACGTAGATTCCGCGGGCGCACTGCCCATGTCGCGGTCGCGGTGAAGCAAGGCAACGGCATTCAAGACCCGTGAAGGCCGCGGTCGCGCCGCCATGGTCGCGGTCGCAGTAGAAGCCGACTTGACCAGCCCAAAGTTAGACCCGCCGCGGTCGCGGTGGAGACGACGCAGTCGCGGTGATGCCGAATCCGAAGCGGGCCGAAATCTTTCTATCTTGTTTCCTTTCTTATTTTTCCTCGTTCCTTATCTATCTCGGAGAGCATGTTCCTTAGGCTATATAAGGAGGAGCCTGCCTTAGGTTTTAGGTATCCATTATTCCAATTCATAATTCAATTCTTCTCTTTTTAGGTATTTAGTTTAGTTATGGAGAGCTAGTCTCCTTGCGTTTGTTCAAGGGAGAAGCTCTGATGTATGAACTCGTGAGGTTTTGGTAATTAATTTCAATCCTTTTGGTTAATATTAACTATCTTGTGCTTCATTATATGAATGTTGATTGTATCTTTAGGACTTGCCACCCTATTGAATTGATTGATTTTCTACTATTTGATGAGGTTTGGACCGTGGACAAAACTAATCTGTGAAAACAACTTAACCTAGACTTGTTGTCTATGCAACAAGGATTAAGAAGAGAATTGATTGTTTTATCTTGCAATTGACTCGTAGCTTGATTGTTTGATATAATATCCTACATATCCTTGTTCTCTATGCTAATTCTAGGTTAAGCGTCCTTGCCTAGGGTTATAGAATTGCTTGGACCATGGACTTGCGATTGTTAATGATCAGGATAGGAATTGACCATAGGTGTGAATGAAATCAATGGATGAATCTATGATCGAGTGATTGTTTCAAAGTGGATCTTTTGGATGAACTTGTTTCCATATTTTCTTTGTTTTTTTGTTTGCTTCCTTATTTAGTTTAGTTTAGTTTAGATCTTTCTCTTATTTCCTCCATATCTTTAGTTGATAGAATTATTATTACTAGAAGCCATAGTTTTCTTGGGTTCAACCCCTTACTTGAATGCTATACTAGTTTGTAGTTTGGGCTATTTATCTTTGATCTTGGCACGACGACTTTAGCGAGTCATAGTACATGAAAACTACACTATATGAGGTTCGAAAGAGGAGTCCGAAATAATGAAAAACGAGAAATTGTAACTTGCATTTGTTTTGTACACCTACGAATGTAGGTTCCTAAGAAGGACACCTTGCTTCAACTCGTCTTTTACCGGGATTATATGCATGTGGCAAATTATGGATTTGGGGTTGGAAGTGAGGTGTGTAAATACCTTTTGTATGGAGAGACACGTCCTTCGACGTCTTTGTGGAGAGCTAGAACAACACCATGGACTACGAACATCGAAGAACATGTTTGTATTGGACAATGTGGGAATACTTCTCCACACAATTGTGCATGCATCGTCTAATAGAGCAACGTGTGAGAGGTTTCAGAGGTCTGGAGACACCGTCAGTCCTGTCCTGCATGAGTTGCTTGATGTATTCATCGGCACCAAACTAGGAATCGAGGGGCTCGCTAGCCGATTGCTTAGGCCTCGCAATCCAAGTTTCATTCAGATTCCTGAAAGGGTGGCACTTGATGAGCGATACCCTCTATTTCAGGTATGCTGAGCGATAGCTTTCGTACCAGTTATGGGTATTCATTCAACACTATATACTTCTCCACACTATATGGGCAATGCAATTTCATTCGTCGAACAAAGCTTTTATACTTTCATTGGGTTAATAGGGGGCTATCGGTTGCATCGACGGCACACACATCGCAGCATGTATACCACGTGCCGAACAATAACCCTTTAGGAACCGTAAGCAAGTGTGCTCATTCAACGTCATGTCGGTATGTGACTTCGATATGTTTTTCACCTACGTAGCTGCTGGCTGGGAGGGTAGTGCACACAACGCACACGTCTTTCACCATTCATTGAGCGACCCCTCGTTGAATTTTCCACATCCACCCGTAATACTATACCTTGCATTATCTCCCAATTCTTTAAGATCGGATGTGTGTTAATTACTTGTTTGGATTTTAGGTCGATATTATTTGGTGGACAAGGGATATCCAGACAAGGAAGGGTACATGGTCCCGTATTCGAGGGTAATTTATCATCAATCCCAATTCCAGAATACGATTCCAAAGAACGCCCCACAAGCATTCAACAAGGTACATTCGTCAATACGTTCTTGCATTGAAAGGTGTTTCAACAAGCTATCCGATTCATATTCAAATCGCCTTGATCGTCACTTGCTTTTGCATCCACAACCACATATTAAAGGAGAAATTGAACGATCGGTATTTGGATGAGGAGTACGAGGACCCTGACCTTCCTCCTCCTAGGTGCCAGAAGAAGGCCAGGGCAATGAACCGGGCGGAATGAGGGAGTTAAGAGATTCCATAGCGACCCATATATGGAATACGCTTAGGTTCTAAGGAGTTTGGTAGTATTTTTTTGTAAGTACACTATTAGAAAAGGGCTTTTTAACGACCAAGCTATAACGATAGAGTGCAAAGTTTATCGTTAAAGATACATGTACACCCTTTAATAACAAGACATATAAATGTTGGTCGTAATAAGTCTCAAAGTAAATTGTACACGCTTTTAGTACCGTCGTTATTGTTATTGAATAAAAGAATTTTTAAAAATAAAAAATTAAACTCGTCGTTGATGACGAAAGATAGACATGGGCAAGTTTTACGCCTAAATTTTCACAGAATTCCAAACTTTACGCCAAAAACAATATTGATCTTTCCCAATTCAGATACTTCGATCTCTATCTCGAAAACCTACTCAAAGCAAAACCGATCGAAGTTGAAGCCGAAAAACTACTACAGAAGTTGAAGCCGAAAAACTGCTCTCAACAATGGCGGATTCGAGCATATGGAAGTTAGACAGAAGTCAATACTTCGGAGATATATCAGCTCTTCAATCAATTCAAAAAACACGTCACTCATCTCATCCTCGCCCACACTCAGTCGAATCGGTCCTGCTGAACCGACTGAAATGCCCTAAAACCCTTGCTCTCACAACGAATTGGGCCACCAAGCTTCAAACTTCGACTCTTAAAAACTGAAACCGTAACCCTAGACAAGGACTCAACGGCGAGCTTCCGTTGGGAGAAAAGCCCCAACTTAACGAATGTAGTAACCCTAGAAACACCGGGCGCCTCCATGGCTAAGCTTCGAGACGAAAGCTGATGAGGAACCTCGTCGAAGGAGCAACAGTAGGTGAAGATTGAATTTCTTAAGGCGTTGTTGTATGGCTGTGTTCCCTTCCTACTTCTCTCCTCTTCCTTATCTCCTCGCTAGTACTCCTCTCTCTATCTAAACATTGAAACTGAACAAAAATGGATAATTAATTGTTGAAATCCATGCGCTTGCTCTTACTTTGGCCTTATTTAATCTTTCCGTACAGGAACGGGATCGCAGGTTTTGCTATTTGACTTGAATTCGGGGAGATTGCTGAATTCATTTGACGTGTTTGAAGGCATTCGTGTCCCCGGAATTTTGTGTGGCGATGTGAAATCTGCAGAAGATCAACCATTTGCGTCACCTACAGCTAAGATAGTTGTTTATGGGGAGAGGAGGGTGAAACTATTCGCTTTGTGATTTGAGCTCATGTCGAAATCTGAAGATCGGTTTGATGTCCTAGTTGACTTGGCATTGTTGCAACTGTTGCCAAGATTTAGTCACTGAATCCTGGATGTTTCCTTTTTGAAGGTGAATTATAATTATGGCTGGAAGTTTGGATTTGTTTGATTGCCCTGATAATATAGTTTGCAGGTTTTTCGTCTGCTGAGTTGAGTTTGCTGATGATTTGTAGGCTAAGAATGCGTCTACTGAAAATGGATGCCGATGTCTTGCTGTAGGCTGTAGCGACAATTCTATTCATATTCTGGGACATTTTAGGATCATGTGTACAGCTTGAAGTTACAAGTTCAGGTTAGTTATCTCTAAATTAGGGACGTAGTCGGGTAGTCATATTGGGGTGTTCATCACAGAATGCTTAGGCACAAATGCTTAGTTGGTAGTATTCTTTGGTAAGTAATTTGCACCATTTTGTTTAGGGGTATCTGTAGTCCGGTAGGCACAAATGCTTATTAGTTGGTAGTAATTTTTTGGGGGTAGGCACAAATGCTTATTAGTTGGTAGTAACTTTTGGGCACAAATGCTTATTAGTTGGTAGTAATATTTGGGCACAAATGCTTATTAGTTGGTAGTCATTTTTGGGCACAAATGCTTATTAGGTGGTAGTAATTTTTGGTAAGTAATTATGAACGATCGGTTTATTTCATGGTATTGCATATATGTGTTCACATTAATTGATTGCATTTGTGTTAAACTTTAACGTAAAGCCACATCAAAATTTTTGCAGGCAAACATAAAAGACAACATAATACTCTAATATTGGATATGGTACTTGTTCTCATGCCAAAGTACCCCAAACACAACATAAAATGAAACACAAGGGCATGTTTAAGGAACCTGAGCTCAACGAGTTACACAACAGAAACGGTTACACCTAAAACCAACCAACCGGAACGACAAATGACTGAAACAATTACACAACTGAAAAGATAGCATGCCGATAAAGGGAAAAACATAATCGTAACGGAACATAGGCCCCAAACAGCCACTCCCTACCCTCCAACGCCGTACACGATGGCACTGATCTCCTCCCCGTCGTCGATACACAGCTGTAGTGTGAGGAAAAAAATTAAAGAAATTATAAATGAAAAAGGTCATCATGTTGTGTGTTCCCATCATAAGTGTAACTTGACTTATGCTATTTGGTGTGGCCTCACGGTCGTTGTTGGAGATACCTTTCCCGTTGAGCACGAAACTTGCCGATCCATACGTTATCCGCTTTGCCCTGCAGTAGTATGCCATCAAATTCACGATTCGAGTGTCCCTAGCAATCCTGAAATGTGTACTCTGCACATCCTTCAAGAAAAAAATGTATAGAGGTCAGTTTATAAAACAGAAGTAGAAGAAATGTGAAGTGTGCTAATGTTATACCTGATCGACAACGGATATGCGGATAGTGTTAGGAGGAACCGGTGGCTATGAAAAAGCAGGCATGTTACTTGACATGCTTCATTTGGAAGCCATCTCAAGTGTGGTGAACAAAGTGTTTTACTTGAAACTTGTAAGGTATCCTAAATTCACAGCAAATAAAGTGAGTGTGTGAGTGCGTTTGCCCGAAATATCAATGCTTATAAATGCCAACATGCATGGATAAAGTAGAAAGTAGGCCCCACAAAAAAATACAAGAGGACAAAACAAAGTAAGGAATCTCATGAAATAAATCGGCCAGCAGCAGTGAGTTTTCACCTTTTTAGAAAAGCAAGTTTTGACTACTGTTGGCTTTTGAAAGAGAACATAACACAACAGTCTAGGTGGGTAAGGAAATGACAATTTTAAAACACTATTGACACACCAAATAAGGTATGAGATATCTACTTTTGACCATGCAAAAACGCCTACATTAAATGCATTCAACCAACTATCAACTTTTGGTATCAATTTGGCACAGGAAATCACTGGCTATTGCTCAAACTAATAGCCTATTAGCCTAGTCAATGACACACCAAATCAGGCACTCATATATACGCTTTTTGACCATGCAAAATATGGGTTGGACATGCCTACAATAAATGAGTTGGATAATATATTAGTGTTGGATCGTTAGTACTGAGGGACGTCCTTTACTTTAGTAAAGGCGTCCTTTGGTTAGGCGTCCCTACGAGGAGTAGGGGCGTCCTTGAGTAATGCAGCGGAATGGTACTAAACAGATAATAGATGAACGCAATGAATTATAGAGGAACCACTCAAGACCAAGTAGTCCTTGAATGTAAACCTCTACCTCCTTGGAGGATTTTTGAATAGTTCTTTCCTTTATATTGAACGTCCTTACAGTTGTACTGGCGAGTCTTTACAATTCTCTGGTACTTAGCTTTTCCCTAAGTCCACTAGTAAAGGACTCCTCTAAGCCTACAACTTAAGCGAGTTCAATCTATTAAAGGACTCTATCCCTACGTTCTGCAGTACTTCGCAGAACTCTTTCTCTCTTTTTGGTTTTTCTGATTACAAACTGTTTTGTGGTTTTGGTACAAAATCTCACTCGATCTAACACAAGTTCTAGCACTGTTCTTGAGTTCTTCAGTTAGTTCTTCGTGTTCTTGAGTGAGCCGCTTTCTTCTGATTCTCTCTGAATATTCTCTGAAAGCCTTAACGTCACAATAAATGCCTTGGGGTATTTATAGGACTTGGGGAAGGGCGTCATTTCTCTGGGACGATCATGCCCTTCGAGGACGTGGCTACATGATCTTCCTCCACGTAGTAGGGCGGTGATGAGGAAGCTTCCTGTATCCAGCTGTGTGTGATGAACTCCGCTACAGGATCGGCCGCCACGTGTTGATGGACTCTGCAACAAGATCGTCCGCCACGTAGTGTTGGACTCCGCTACAGGATCGGTCTCCACGTGTCCTTGGATGATCAAATATTGTCGAGTGATGTCATCCTGTCGGCTAGTGAGTAAGGACTCCTTTCTTGCGTTCCTACTTGCTTGGGACTCCGTCCTTGTTCAAGTAGTCTCTTAGCTGGTCCTTACTTCCTGTTAGCTAGCGTCCCTAAGCCTGGGGGACGCTCATACACACTTGTTGTCCTTTTGTCACTGGCGTTCCTGAACACTTGGACAATTTTATTAGAATCAAAGTGAGTTTGTCATATCAAAACTAAGGGACGGTTGTGTGGTACACTAGCAAGTACGCAAGCGTCCTTGATAGCGTCCCAACAATTTCCCCCTTTTTGATGATGACAAACTCTTCAGCAAAATAGTTTTGACATTGGGACTTAGCATGCATGAAAACTTAGAAGCGTCCTCTAACACTTAGAGAAATTTCAATGAGCACAAGTTTTCATTCTTTGATTCTCTAACATTTGGATTTTAAGGAGAGAGTCGCGTCCTAGAAATGTTTTCTAAGCGTCCTCTTTTATTCTATCATGGGCGTTCCTTAGACCTTTCACTTAATAGTTCCTCCTTAACACTTGCTTATTCTAGATAACTAATTTATAGCGCATCTCTGCAAAACTACACTTCCCCCTTTTGGCATCATCGAAAAGGATAACAAGTGATACGGACGTTAGCATAAAAACATAACTATAAGCAGCGGAACGCTTAAACAAACACATGCAAGCAAACAGTGGAACTTCCATTCAAACAAAAAGAGAGTACGGTTATTACAAACCAAGATCTTAAGTGTTTGAAATTAAAAGAAGCAAAAGCAAAACAATTGTGGGATGAAAGGGTTGGAGGACGGCAATCACTGAGGGCGGCTCTGGTCTTGATAGAACTTGAGAAGTTCTTCATGAAGTTCAGCCGACTTGGAGAAAGCAGAGGATAAGTCCTTTAGGGCAGAGAAGATTAGGCACTGGTTGTCCATGATTGCGCCCATTAGTTCTGTAGGAGGATGCTGAGCAATATTTGCGGGGGCAGAACGGGGCACTTGACCTGAACTTGAAGAGGGAGCGTCCATTGGAGGTGTTGGAGGAGGAGAAGGAGCCATAAGTACTTGATCAAGGGCAGCGAAGTTTAGGGTTGGCTCTTGAGTGAACTCTTGAGAGATAGAAGCAAGCCTTGCTTCTTCAGCTTCAGCGGCCATGCGTTCTTCCTCAGCCTTCAATCTGGCTTCCTCAGCCTCAGCCTCTAACTTTGTTAGCACTGACGGCAACTCTTCATTGTGCCTGATCTCAACCAGTCCCTTCTTAGCATTCCACTTAACTCCGAGTTCTTCAGAAGGAGCGCTTTCATCGTAAGCATTTTGGGACTTGAGAATCAGCTTGACTAGACCTGGGTACGGCAAGGCGTGACGCTTCCTCCCACACTTAGCCATATGTTGCATAGCAATTCTGGCAAGATTGATGGGGCAGCGTTCTAGAAGAGCGTCAATCAGAATGATGTCGTGTGTCTGAACAATTGAACGCTTCTCTTGCCGGGGAAGGACGGCGTGACAGATAAAGTAATGTGCGATAACGCCTACCTTGCTCAAAACATGAGCAACCATGTCCAGTCCCATTGGCCTTTTGCCCTGAAACACGTGCTCAACTAAGGGCAGTTCTTCATCAGTTGTCTCGAATCCGCCTTCTGGAAGTGAGCTTAGAGCATTGGACGGGGGCTTTTGTGGGTTGAGACCCATGAAGGAACGGATCTGGCGTTCAGTGATTGAGGCTTTCTCTCCTTCTATTTTGAAATGAAGTGAGCCATCTTTAGCCTTGTATCGCAGATCTCTGTAGAACGCCTTGATCTGCTCTTTATCAACAACAGCAGGCGCAGGCCCAACGTTCAACCACCCTTGGAATCTGAGTAGCTCAAGGAACTCCTGAACTTTATCATCATTGAAGGAGGCGAGCCACTCTTTGGAGTAAATAAGGGGGCTAAGAACTTTGACGGGCGCGCCATCAGGTTTTCTTTTGCATTTCCCTTTGGGGGACTCAGAATCTTCATCACCTGAAGAACTGTTCTCATCAGCAGAGTCCTCTGCTCGTTTTCATCAGCGTCTTGGCCAACAGCGTTCTCTGTGCCTTGTTCATTTTCAACATTGCCACCAGCTGTGGCTTGATCAGCACCAGCAGAACCTTGGCCTTGGGACGTGCCCTCGGCGTTCTGAGCCTCGGATTGATGTTCGGTTTGGGGCTCAGCGTCCGCGGGGACTTGGTGGGATTCTGTTTGGATTGTGGGGGAGGGGTTCTCTTGAGGAGTTGGGAGGGGATTAAGGAGAGGGAGGGTTTGGTTGTAGGGGGGGACCTCTTGAGCATCACGCTCGAGCTCCTCAGATAGTGTGGGCTCGGCGTTCTCTGGAGCGACCTGGTGCTCACCAGCGTCCTCAGTAACTTGTTCCTCAGCTGGAGCATTCTCGACTCCTTCCGCCTCGTCACTAGAGTCCCCAACTACATCAATGAAAGGGGAGATTTGATCAGCAGGCGTTCCTCTTTGGCTCTCAGATGAGCTAGAGGATGAGGAGGAGATGTGCTCAGGCTCTGGAGCATCCTTAGGTAGCAACACCTTAGGCTTTTCGCCAGCTTTGCATCGGCGAAAGGTGTGCTCTAGTGTGGAACGCTTTTCAGCCTCGTCCGGGCCACTTTCGGAAGAAGGACGACGGGACCTTGGAGTCTCGGGGTCCTTAGGCGGTGAGATATGGGCCGGTGCGGATGGGAAGTTTGCTAGATTTAGGGGAGAGTAGGGCTTGGGAGGAACAGGAATAAGGGCATTGGTTTTTGAGGGTTGAGGGGACGGTGGAGGAGTGGGAAGTTGGACGATGGAGATGGGTTGTGGTGGTGGAGTGGATTCTTTGGAGAGGTTGGAGGGCCTTTTTGTGGAGGTAGGCCGTTTAGTGGAGATTTTGGAAGAGGGGACGCTTGAAGTCTTGGCCTTTTTGAGGGGCCTTGGGTCGTGGGTTTTCTTGGAGCGTCCCTCCTTAATGTGGGGTGGAAACTTGTCCATAATTTGTGTTGGGTTTGAGGAGGTGAAAGGTTGGGAAGATTTGGAGAGAAGAGAAGATGGAGCTGGACGCTTTAGCAAGTTTTTGGTTGTGACTGTGGGGCTTGAGGAGGTGGGGGAGAGGGACTTGGCACACGGTTTTTTAGCATCTTGTAGGCCAAAAAGTCCCTAGGGTACATTGGGAATTCTAGGAGGACGGCGTTGTGCAAGTCTGGGATTAAATCAAGTAAAGGACCGAGATTCTCACCACCAAACTGCGAGAAGAAGAGAACGTCGTCCATCCTCCCCGGCAATTCCTTGTAGTTTGTCTTGTGGAGGCCTGGAATGACGAACCGTTCTATAAGCTTTTCGTAGTTCCTTGTCTTGATAGCGTCCTCCTTTACATCAGGTTTATCCATCTGTTCCCTTATCAAATTGTACAGGGTTCGCGGCTTCCTGTTGATGAAGTCCACCAAAGATTCATTGAGGACGATGGGCTTTGGCTTTTCTATGTAGTGGGACTTCACTAACTTTCTTCTCTTCCCGCCGGTAGAAGATCCGGCTACGTTCATCAGTCTTTGAGACATCTTCCGGTGAGTTTTAGTGAGAGAAAGTTGCCGGAAAGTTAGAGAGAAGTCAGAGCACTGATTTGAGCAGGGAAGTTGTTGAGAATGATAAATGAACGAGAGCGACTATTCTGGCCTTATATAGAGGAAGTGGTGGCACAAACGGTAATGACCACTGTTTTACTGTGCGGCACGTGTCAAAATTCCCCCTTAAGATTTGAGCAAAAGCAACGGTCACTGTTTACACTTTCAAAAGATCAAATTTCTAACTCTTCAACTTCTTCTCAAAACTGAACTGGCATCCTCTCTTACAAACACTGAGCGCTCTCTCATACTTAGCGAAAAAAAAAATTACCACTTCAAGTAAATCAATAACCAATCAACCGTCCTTGTGATCACCTTTCGAACCATTTGAGAACAAAGCAAGTACATCCCGTAAAGAAAAATATGAAGCTCTGATACCAATTGTTGGATCGTTAGTACTGAGGGACGTCCTTTACTTTAGTAAAGGCGTCCTTTGGTTAGGCGTCCCTACGAGGAGTAGGGGCGTCCTTGAGTAATGCAGCGGAATGGTACTAAACAGATAATAGATGAATGCAATGAATTATAGAGGAACCACTCAAGACCAAGTAGTCCTTGAATGTAAACCTCTACCTCCTTGGAGGATTTTTGAATAGTTCTTTCCTTTATATTGAACGTCCTTACAGTTGTACTGGCGAGTCTTTACAATTCTCTGGCACTTAGCTTTTCCCTATGTCCACTAGTAAAGGACTCCTCTAAGCCTACAACTTAAGCGAGTTCAATCTATTAAAGGACTCTATCCCTACGTTCTGCAGTACTTCGCAGAACTCTTTCTCTCTTTTTGGTTTTTCTGATTACAAACTGTTTTCTGGTTTGGGTACAAAATCTCACTCGATCTAACACAAGTTCTAGCACTGTTCTTGAGTTCTTGAGTTAGTTCTTCGTGTTCTTGAGTGAGCCGCTTTCTTCTGATTCTCTCTGAATATTCTCTGAAAGCCTTAACGTCACAATAAATGCCTTGGGGTATTTATAGGACTTGGGGAAGGGCGTCATTTCTCTGGGACGATCATGCCCTTCGAGGACGTGGCTACATGATCTTCCTCCACGTAGTAGGGCGGTGATGAGGAAGCTTCCTGTATCCAGCTGTGTGTGATGAACTCCGCTACAGGATCGGCCGCCACGTGTTGATGGACTCTGCAACAGGATCGTCCGCCACGTAGTGTTGGACTCCGCTACAGGATCGGTCTCCACGTGTCCTTGGATGATCAAATATTGTCGAGTGATGTCATCCTGTCGGCTAGTGAGTAAGGACTCCTTTCTTGCGTTCCTACTTGCTTGGGACTCCGTCCTTGTTCAAGTAGTCTCTTAGCTGGTCCTTACTTCCTGTTAGCTAGCGTCCCTAAGCCTGGGGGACGCTCATACACACTTGTTGTCCTTTTGTCACTGGCGTTCCTGAACACTTGGACAATTTTATTAGAATCAAAATGAGTTTGTCATATCAAAACTAAGGGACGGTTGTGTGGTACACTAGCAAGTACGCAAGCGTCCTTGATAGCGTCCCAACAATTAGTACACCAAATGAGGTTTTGATTTCGGTCTCATAAAACAAGTCTGAATTTCCAAATTGCATTTTGCATTTACAAAATAACTAGCAAGCAAACATGTGTACTACTACAAACACTTGTTAAAACTAGTCACATATCAACAAAAAATATAACAAAGTAGTAACACTTGTTAAAACAAGTTAGTAACATATACAAAAGAAATATGTCAAAGTAGTATCATTTATAGCTTATATTAATTAATGAAGTTGATGTTTTAACTTATGCACTATTTTGGACAAATAATAAAAACTGATAATAGTCGACATTAAATTGCATCTTGAATCCCAGATTTCGATATATTAACATTCAATGACAAAGGATAACTTCAATAATAGTAAGTAATAAACACTTACTTTATGCTCACTCAATTATGGAGTGGGAGAACTCTCATCTATGAGTAACGGTAGCAGTCCCCTAGTTGCTCAGGCCTCAGTTTTTTTAGTGATGAGACTTCTCAGCTTATATGAGATTCCAAAATATGTCGACATTTTGATGTCGGCCATGTTTTCTCATGCTCATAATGCAAAACAAAATAGCATCAAGCTTATTAGTTCAGTTTGCTAGTGAACTTGTGTAGTAAGCATATGAAATATGTAAATTCATAAATCCCAATTCAATGAAGTGAGGGACAGACCTGGCTTTTGAAACTTTGCCAATCCAATCTCACGCAACTCATGCACATTCATCTGTCGTGGGGCACCTACATCAACAAATGGTAATAAAAATTAATTGATTCACTTAAATTTTAAAACACAACACAAACACAAACGCCATTCTCTTCGAATTTTATTTGAACAAACACCTTACATGACATGAATAAGAACATCCCAGCATGAAAGGCTAGGTAACAAAGACAATGAATACAAAAGCACGACAACAGACCCACAATCATCCTGAATTGAAATGGAAAGTACATCACATCGACAAACATAAAAAACTTTAGAAACGCACCCCGTCGTCTCTCCTAATCGTCTGCACCGGATTCGCCGTCTGATGGGACCGAATCATTGATAGTTATGGCACTTGCTGAAGTAGAATCTAAGGAGAGACCATACATCCTTGATCGTGATTCGTCCGCATCTCCATTAAATACTTGGTCCCAGACAACAGTTGTGTCCAAATCGACCCCATTTGTCTTGAACCACTTGAATCTTGGATCAGCCTGTAATGAACGGGCAAGGCACGACAACAATTCAGTTTCTGAAATATTCAACATGATTGTAATCCGTAATTTGAAAGTACCTGGATCATCATAGTCCACCACGAGTTGTCACTGATGTCTCTCATTTTGGAGGTGTTTTAGTAGTTAATTTCCCTTGTGAATATGTGTTTTTCATTCCTTTCTTTGTTTTCGTTCCTTCTTAGCTTAGTTCCTGGTTTTCTTTAAGATTCGGAAACTATGCGAGTTTATTGTGTTTTGTAGGTAAAATGGCAAGAATGAGGACATTTTGGAGGAGCTTATGGAGGATCCAAGCTAAGGAGCGGAAGAGCCATGCCAAGATCGAAGAGGAACCAAAGGAAAGCCAAGAAGAGACAAGGATCGAGGCCCAGGACCGAGCACCACCAAGTCGGGCCCGAGATCGAGCACCAGTGCAAGGGATCGACGTTCCCAACGTCGGGCCCGATGTCCCCAAGAAGTCGGTCCGAGTCGGCAATTGTGAAGATTCGGCCCCAAGGCACAATTATGGTGAACTTCCAATTTTGCTCTTCTTCTAATTTGGAATTCCTTGGTCCCCAATCAAGAGAAAAGCATAATTAGAGAGGGATTAGAGGAGAAGAACAACAATCCCACACCAAATCACTCTAAAAGGCTCAAGGAAGGCTCGGAGAGCAAGGAGAAGATAGGAGAAGGAGAAGAGGAGGAAATCGGTGGAGCTAGAGAGGAGTTCTAGTGAGTTTGTACTTGATTTGCTTTGGTTTTAGTAGAATTAAGACTTGGATTTTGTGAACCCTTTGAGAATTGAATGCAATTTGAGTTTGGATTGATGTTGATGATTGTGATTTGCTTGCTTTTACATTTGATTGCTCTTTACTCTTATCTTATGGAGTAGATTCCATAGTCTTGGGCTATGGGGGAATCCCCTAGCTAGATTTGGGTAAGAAACCCCAATTCCATAGCCTTTGAGTGCTTGATCTAGGAATCCTCTCTACACTAAGCTTCAATTCTCTTGTGGGAACAAGGGACATAGGGCTTGTGATTGGTAAGAGTAAGCGGGAGCATCTCGAGCCAATTACTAGACCTAACATCGAAGGAGAGTGGAAACTCCCTTGGGTCGAAGTGTAGAGTGGAGAGATTGAAGGTGGGCAACCTCGATCTCACAAGGATCAACACTTATTGGTTGAATTGGGGTGGAATTACTCAAGTCTAGTTAGGGAGGGAACACAAAAACCCAAGACCGATCTACCAATTTTGACAAATCGAGTTACCAGTACATCGGGCCCAACGTTGAACCAAGTCGGTCCCGGCCAAACACCCTCGATCCAGCCTCGGACGGAAGTGACTAGTGTCGGTCCGAGGTGATTTCTTCCGTTTTCCTTTGTTTTGCCTTTCTTTTACATCTTTTTAGTCTTTCGGGTACTCTCAACACACGAACTCCCGTGTGTTCGACACCCTACCTCTTTACTACAAGTGAGGTTCGGTTTATAAATTCAAATTTTGACCACCACACCCGGACCGATCAGTCACCAACAACGGTACCCAAGACATCGTCGAACTGTACATGCCCGATACGTTGTGCTGTTCGGACAGAGCTTAGCCACAAATGCCACTGTAACTTCTTGTAGTTGACCCTATTCTTGACAGTTGATGCTATCATGGCATCACCGGTTTGGGTGACATACACATCTGCTACTTCTTGCTAATTTATGTGTATCTCAGGATATGCGAGACGCTGTGCATCTCGGTAGAGTCTCATGACGGTCTTGTTTCAGTCATCTTTCCATGGTTGACATGGGTTCATCTGTGTAATACGCAGAAACAGTAAAAAAAGTGTATAACATATCAGCCACCACAAAGAAATGTATACGCACACAAAATCGAAACTAGAATAATTCATAGTTGCTCACCTTTGCAAGCACAGGTTATGAAAATGTATGTGATAATGGGAGATGGGGGAATCACCTTGCATATGAAAATATGCTTACAAACAAACCATTATAATATTAATAAAGTTCACCACAATATCATGCATGGTACCAGGCAAAAACCCTAACAAGTTGTAAAGAAGACGACAGTGGGGTCATGTTGAGTTATCACATCAATGTACCACCATTACAGTACTAGTTAATAAGACACAAAGCAACTGTTTTCAACTAAATAACATACCACATAGCATTTGAATTAACAGATTTAAGATTTATGCATAAAAGACACAAACATAGACGACAAACCCGAGGACGCACGCCAATAATTTCCAGTGTAGCGCCAACTTTCTCGCTTCGTCTCGCTCCATGGAGACGTTCACTACATACATCGACAACTCCGAGATATGATGCGCATGTTGCTCAGCATCGGACTCCAAATTTACGACATCAAGCCTCGCTAATTCCAACTCCATAAGTAGTTCCCTGGCACGTCGCTTGTGGCGTAGTGCAACGCGTTGTAGCCTTCTAATCGTGGGACAGCCGCAAGGCTCAACCATGAGCTTCTCATCAGAATAAAGAAGCGATGTTAGTTTTCATTGCACTGAATAAATATATGAGGACTCAAAATTGTACTATCTTACTAGCTTTGTTTGAAAAAAATGCATCATGTTCTAGTAATGATTAATAAGTAATGACCCTTATCATAGCATTATTCCAGATGTTGTAATTTACAGATACCTAAGTTCATATAGAATTGAAATGTCTTTCACTTCTACATTCTTGGGTTGCTAGATTACTAGGCAAATAACTCTACAAAAGTAGTCTGTATTTTTGTCTCAGAGGTCCTTGTTTCCTCCTCTTCTTCTTAGCAAATGGCTCTTTAGTAGTTGCATTATACTTTGTGCTCATTATGTTGCTAGGTCTCAGAGAGAGATGAAATAGCCTAGGCATAACCAATCCAAAACATGCCAATGATCTGATTGAATTGATCACCCCCACAGACAATTGATGACATGTACATATACTGATAGACAACATTGTAATTTGGTGGTATAAGATATTGCCTCCTCCATATGGTTAGCATTGGTGCTCAAGAGCATGTAGAAAGAACTACCATGAACAAAGTTGCCTAAGAACCTAAACAAGTAAAGTTGCAAAGTTGAAAAAGTCTAATAGTGATACAGGCTATTTTGTATAGGTTAACTCTTAAGTTTAGAGATGTTATTGAGAGTGTTTAGGTTAGTTTTGAGCATTATTGTAATATGAAGACCGAAGACACAAGTTATGAAGAATCAAGAGTTCGAAGAACTTAAAGACGAAGTTCGCCACTGCGTAGATATTGCGGTCGCGTTGTCTATGACGCAGGCGCGGTGGTTAAGAGGCGACAACCATGAAGACCAATGAAGGCCGCGGTCGCGCTGTCGATGGCGCGGTCGCGGTAGAAGCCGACTCAGCGAAATGCCAAGAGGAGACCGCCGCGGGCGCGGCCATGGCGGCGCGGTCGCGGTGCGTGCGGACTTCCAGACATACGAAATCTTGTCTTTTCTATCTTATTTCCTTTCTTATCTTTTCGTTTCCTTTCTTATCTATCTCGAAGAGGTTGTTCTTTGGGCTATTTTAGGGGAACCTTTTCTAGGTTTTAGGTATATTCTGACATCTTTGTTATCATCATTATTACTTTGGAGAATTGTGTTTTCTTTATAATGGAGAACTAATATCCCTTGGAGTTTATTCAATCAAGGAAGCTTTGTTATGAAGTTGTGAAATTCTGGTAACTTCTTTATCCCTAGGTCTTTATTGATACTCTTGTGCATCATCCCATGATCTATGTTTGATTTTATGAGCCTGATCAACTTGTTTGATTGACTTAGATCTATTGTTTGATTTATGATTGGTTGTTGTCTATGCATCTTTCCTATTTCTCGAAACAACTCTATTCTAGGACCATGGACTAGTTTAGGGAAGAGTATTCAATGGTTTAATAGTGCATGAGACTCGTAGCTTGATTGCATGATTTGATTTACTAATATCCTTGAGTGTATTGCATGATTTGAATTAAGCGTCCTTGTGCATATCATAGTTTTGCTAGGACCGTGGACTAGCGAAAAATTAAGATAAGGATTGGAATTGACCTAGGCATATAAAAAAGTGGATGAATTCATGATCAATGAATTAATAAAGTGGAATTGATTGAATGAACTCTACTTGATAACCTTGATTGAAATTTCTCTCAAAACCCCCCTCTGATTACTTGCATTAAAACCACTAAAATCTGATTAGAAACTGATTCCTTTGGGTTCGACCCCGTACTTGCTTACTATACTTGTTGTTTGCATGTTTGGGTTTTATCTTTGATTTTGGCACAACGACTTTAGCGAGTCAAATTTTGGCGCCGCTGCCGAGGAATCCTTTTTTCTTGTTTGATTTGCGTGCGTTTTCAGGTTCTGTGCCAGAACCGCGACCGCAGCCACCTCAGCGCGCCCGCAGTTCGAGCCAAGAAACCCCCTTTGGGTTCGGACCTATCACATGGTCCGTACCCGGTCTACTAATACTTCTCCTGTTCGCTTTGACCCAGAAATTGACAGGTATCTTCGAAAGATAAGGAGTGCTCCCAGAGATTCTGCATCCTACAATCTTCTTGAATCTCTCTCTTTCTCTGATTCTGAACCGGAAGAAACCATGGCGGAGCAAACTATTCGCCAACTCACTGCGCCTAATCTTCAACAACAGCAGCTGGCTGTTCAATTCCCCAATCTCGGGGAGGGCGTGAAGTTCGAGCTCAAGTCCGGGCTCATCCACCACTTGCCCAAATTCCACGGGTTGAGTGGTGAAGACCCGAACAAGCATCTCACGGAGTTCCACGCGGTGTGCGTGAGTATGAAGCCGACGGATGTCACGGAGGATCAAATCAAGCTCCAGGCTTTTCCCTTCTCTTTGGAGGACTCCGCCAAGGAATGGCTCCTTTATTTGGTGCCAGGCTCTATCACTACTTGGGCGGCCATGAAGAAATCCTTTCTAGAGAAGTACTTCCCTGCCTCCAAACAAACTTCCATCAAAAAGCAACTCATCAGTTTGGAGCAAGGGGAGGACGAGAATCTCTACGACTATTATGAGCGCTACAAGAGGCTCATCGCTAGTTGTCCCTACCATGGCTATCTTGCCAAGGATCTTATTTGCTATATTGAGGGACTCTGCGACAATGACAAAAGGCTCGTGAATGCATCTTGTGGGGGTAGTTACGAGAACTTGACTCCCGCAGCAGCCTTTGAGAAAGTAGAGATCTTGGCGGAACAAGCCTGCAACCAGCGGTCCAGGACCAATGTGAGGTCCGTTAGTGTGGTGAACGAGTCCTTGAATGCTGAAGTAAGGGAACTCAAGGATCTTATGAAGCAGCTGCTCACGAAGAAGATGGCTCAACAAGTTAACGCTTGCGGTCTATGCTATGATGCGAGCCACCACACAGACCAATGTCCTACTATTCAGGAGACCGAGGAGTCGGTCAATGCTATTGGCAACTATGGTGCGCCCCGGCCCCGGAACGATCCCTTCTCTAACACCTACAATCCGGGGTGGGCGAACCATCCTAATTTCCGGTGGAGCAACCAGCAGCAGCAAGAGCCACCACAACAGCAGCAGCAGTTCGTTCCTCAGGGCCAGCAACAACAATTTCACTATAATAATTTTGCCCCGAGTGCGCCTGCTCCGTCTCCAACCACGCTATTACTGCCCTTCTAAAGGAGGACCAAGAGACGAGAGCTGCTGTGAAGAATCTTGAGACTCAGCTGAGCCAACTTGCCACCATGATCAATAGGCTCGAGTCTAAAGATTCCGGGAAACGTCCCTCTCAACCGCTCAATCATAAAAAAAATGTCAGTGCCATGAACTTGAGGAGCAATAGAGCATTGGCGAGTCGGGAACCACCCACTGGTGGAAATCCGCAACCGCGTTCCCCTAGCCGCGACCGCGCCAGGGCAGCAGAAGAAGAATCGAGCCTTTGTTGGAAATCCGCGACCGCGCCCTCTCCACCGCGCCCGCGATAATCCAACAGAACACTCGGACCCTACGACAAATGAAGACCCGCGACCGCGGGGCCCACACCGCGCCCGCAATAAGGAGGCAGAGAGAAATTTCGGGGCATTACTTGATTATGCTTTCAAGAACTACTCCCCGCCGCACCCGCGTTCCCCTAGACGCGACCGCGCCCCAGTAGTAGAGGAGGATGACGGGTACGTTGCTCAACCACTTCCACCTTTGAGCTCTCTCAAGCATCCCCCTCCTTTCCCTAAAGCACTTAAGGACACGAGGAAGCCGGCACATAACAAGGAACTTTTCGAAACCTTCGCCAATTGCCAGGTAAATGTTCCTCTCATTAATCTCATTCAATGTGTTCCTCGTTTTGCTAAGTTTATGAAAGAGCTTTGCACGGTAAAAAGAAAGAATAGGTCTAATCCTAAAATTGTGAAAGTAGCTCTAGTTGAAAAAACTCAAGATAACAAAACCGAGGCATGTAATTCACTACTCCAGAAACAATTGCCAAGAAAATGTACAGACCTAGGAAGATTCACCGTCCCTGTCACAGTTGGAGAAACTAAAATTGAGCGAGCTATGCTAGATCTAGGTGCCTCCATAAATGTTCTTCCAGCTTGCATGTATGATAGGTTAGGTCTTGGTCCCTTAAAGGAATCCGATATTGTTATTGAATTGACTGACCACTCTAACGTGCGCCCGAAAGGGTTAGTTGAGGACGTTTTAGTGCAGGTGAATGGTCTAATCTTTCCTGCAGACTTTTATGTTATGGAGATAGGTGAAGGGCGTTACGACCCGGTTCTCTTACTTGGTCGCCCATTCATGAAAACCGCAAGGACGGTTATTGATGTTGCCAATGGATCACTTTCCATATCTCATGATGGCAACGAGGTCCGATTTCATGTTGATGAGGACCCGTATTGATCGTATCCACGTCGAGCCAACGACGTTAAACAAAAGCGCTGCTTGGGAGGCAACCCAAGGCTTAGATAGATTGTTTTTCCATTCCTAGCTTAGGTTTATCCTCGTTTTTCAAGCTAACATGCAGATACTAGGTTCGAAAGGACAGCCTGGTGTGATACCGTGCCCGTGCCTCCTTGGCCGCGCCCGCGGTGGATCATCAGTGTAGCCCCGACGAACAGGTACTAGCCCGTGCTCGCGGCAACCATACTGCGTCTCGGTTTTAGCTCGCTTTATGAAAAAAGACAAAAAAAAACAATGAAAAAAAATGAGAAAGACAAAAAGAGGACTTTTTGGTCCCATTATACCTCTATATTTTCCATTAATCTTTATCCATTCTAATCCATCTTCTATCTTTCCATCTTCTATTTCTTCTTTCCATCCATCTTTGTATTTCCATTCTTTGGCTATGTGTAAAGCCTAAGTATGGGGGAGCTTTGTTCCCTTGAGAGTTCTCATCTCCACGGCTCGAGTTCAAGTATTCATCCATCTCCCACGAGACGAGCCAAGATACGACGGTGTTTACACATTACGTTGTTCGAGACGAGGTCAAGAACTCGTCCCTGCACGAGTACCGCGCCCGTGTCGCATCAGCCGCGACCGCGGTGGTTCACTTGACGATGACTTTGCTCTCTGTCATGTTTCCGCGCCCGCGCCCTTGGTGCCGCGCCCGCGGTTCGCCAACAGACTTGGATTACGTAGTTGCATTCTTCTACCAACTTTGAAGAGTTCTTCCATTCCACTTCTCTTCAATCGTTTGTGAGTCTTCTGATATACCTTTCTCCTTGCTTCTATCCTTTCTCTTTGCTTCATTGGGGACAATGAAGGATTTAAGTATGGGGGAGGGAGTACTCGCATTCGCTTATCCTAGTTAGCTTAGTTAGAAATTTGCTTCAGATTTTTGATTTTCTTCTTTTCATGGAGCACTTGCACCATACTTTTTGCATAATAATAAAAAAAGAAAAAGAAAAAGATTGAAAAAGCCATAAAAATTGAAAAAAAGGCATTTAAATCCTGGGATGAGTCGAAAACCCGAAAGGGCGGCTCAAGTAATAAGCAGGTAACCCGGACCAGCATTAGGCTGGGGTAATAGGAGGTTCATGAGTGATTGTGAGTATTTGTGAGCACACCCTATAGAAAAATGAAAAGAGTGGTTAGGTGAAAACCCGAAAGGGCGCCTAAGCAGAATTGAGCGGTAAAATTCGAGTGTTGTAGGATCATTCTTGCTTGGGGACTTTGGGGCTTACATGTTAGATTTGGGTAGATCCTAGGATGCTCTACAGTTTTTAGAGCTTGAGTGTCTTATCATTGTTGTGAGGTGTGTGTTTGAGCTTTATTGTTTTATGCTCATGATTTCTCTATATTTTTGGGTTCGGGTTGTGAGCTGAGTGTTTTTATCTTCCCTTGTATTTCTTGGGATCTTAGATGTGCTGACGTGTTGTATTTGTTTTGAGCTTACTCGAGGACGAGCAAGATCTAAGTATGGGGGAATTTGATATAGGCTATTTTGTATAGGTTAACTCTTAGGTTTTGAGATGTTATTGAGAGTGTTTAGGTTAGTTTTGACCATTATTGTAATATGAAGACCGAAGACCCAAGTTATGAAGAATCAAGAGTTCGAAGAGCTTAAAGACGAAGTTCGCCACTGCGTAGATATCGCGGTCACGTTGTCTATGACGCGGGCGCGGTGGTGAAGAGGCGACAACCACGAAGACCAATGAAGGCCGCGGTTGCGCTGTCCATGGCGCGGTCGTGGTAGAAGCCGACTTAACGAATTGCCAAGAGGAGACCGCCGCGAGCGCGGCTATGGCGGCGCGGTCGCGGTGCGTGCCGACTTCCAGACGGACGAAATCTTGTCTTTTCTATCTTATTTCCTTTCTTATCTTTTCGTTTCCTTTCTTATCTATCTCGAAGAGGTTGTTCTTTGGGCTATTTAAGGGGAACCTTTTCTAGGTTTTAGGTATATTCTGACATCTTTGTTATCATCATTATTACTTTGGAGAATTGTGTTTTCTTTGTAATGGAGAACGAATCTTCCTTGGAGTTTATTCAATCAAGGAAGCTTTGTTATGAAGTTGTGAAATTCTGGTAACTTCTTTATCCATAGGTCTTTATTGATACTCTTGTGCATCATCCCATGATCTATGTTTGATTTTATGAGCCTGATCAACTTGTTTGATTGACTTAGATCTATTGTTTCATTTAGGATTGGTTGTTGTCTATGCATCTTTCCTATTTCTCGAAACAACTCTATTCTAGGACCGTGGACTAGTTTAGGGAAGAGTATTCAGTGGTTTAATTGTGCATGAGACTCGTAGCTTGATTGCATTATTTGATTTCCTAATATCCTTGAGTGTATTGCATGATTTGAATTAAGCGTCGTTGTTCATATCATAGTTTTGCTAGGACCGTGGACTAGTGAATAATCAAAATAAGGATTGGAATTGACCTAGGCATATAAAGAAGTGGATGAATTCATGATCAACGAATTAATAAAGTGGAATTGATTGAATGAACTCTACTTGATAACCTTGATTGAAATTTCTCTCAAAACCCCCCTCTGATTACTTGCATGAAAACCACTAAAATCTGATTAGAAACTGATTCCTTTGGGTTTGACCCCGTACTTGCTTACTATACTTGTTGTTTGCATGTTTGGGTTTTATCTTTGATTTTGGCACAACGACTTTAGCCGAGTCAACTAGCCCAGAGGCACTGCTTCGTTATACAAAATGCAAACTTTTCAATGATGATAAATTATAGATTGGACGTCAAAGACAGTATAAAATATAAAATGTCTCATAGCCCATTATTAATTAAGCATTAATAGCACATTAACAGGAGCTCTTTACCTGAGTCCCAGCAACAAAGTAGACAGTATGCGGAAACTCGGATCGGACGAGTCCCAGCGAATCACGAATGATGTCGAAACTGCAAAACATATCAGTCCAACTTCAAAATCAGAACCATCAAGCCATCACTGTGAAAACTCTAAGTTGAACCTCAACAAATCGTGTGACATTATGTGATGTTAGTTTCTTAGATTCAAATTGTTGATTCATATTACTATTTGCAAAACTCAGTCAAACCACAAAACCAAAACCATCAAGCAATCACTGTGAACAAAACCCTAGGTTGAACCCTAAACTCAAATTTGAAGATTCTCAAGCTTGAGCATAACTTTTACTTGATAATGAACCAAAATTCACAAACACACATAAAACAAATCATAGAGTGGATGCCTCGAACTATAGGTGCTATATCAACTACCTACTGTCAAATTCATCAACAGCAACAACAATGGTAAATTCAGATGAAATAGCCTAGGCATAACCAATCCAAAACATGCCTAAATATGTAGCAATAGCAGGAATAAGAAGTACTACCTATTGTCAAGTTCATCATCAACAACAACAACAATGGTAATTCCACAAGAAGAAGAGAAGTACTACCTACTATCGTGGAAATGTAGGTGCAAGAACAATGGCCAAAAAATTACGACCTACTGTCAAGTTCGGAGAAGGGAGGGGACGGATTCAAACCTGTACACTCTCAAATCTGACATCCAAGTGGATGCCTCGAACTTCCCTGAAATCACTAATTTCAACAACAATGGTAGTTCGGGTTTCTCGAACAACAAAGGGGAATCTCAAATCTCAGGAACACTAGGGTGATCGAGAAGGGGGAGGGGACGGATCCATACCTATAGACTCTCAGATCTTGCCTCCAAGTCGAATGGAAATCAGATCTGGGATGCCCCGAACTTCCCTAAATCACAAATCCCAGGAACAAAAATTAGGGTTTCTCGGATCGACTCCTCTTAAATCTGAGGCACACAAGGGTTATCGAGAAGGGGGATGGGGACGGATCCATACATACGCCTCTCTCTGATGCTTGTCGCATGTCGTGCCTTGAACAACCCTTTGATTCGAGAAAGAGGACTAGAGAAGAGGGTCGAGGGTATCGGGATGTAATTATGCCCTCTCGGTGGTAGCTTCTTCAAGAAAATCTTGGGGGTACGAGCTTGGGAATTAGCGGCTTGTTTACCGATTTCCCAGCCACCCCAGCTCCGAGTCCAGCGCTGCTACCGAACGCCATTCCTAAAGCTGGAAAACGCTTCTCAAGCCACGGTCAACTCTTAGATGTTGCAAATGAACGGGGCCTAAATGTAAACTAGTTTTAATCTCGCGCCTTCAAGGCACGATTTGATTTAACTAAAAACTTGCTAAAATTATATATAAAGTTATATGAAAGTATAGTCTAATATAAAATCTTGTATTATTTTATATAATATGTTTCTTATGGGATTTATTTTAATGATACATTATTTATGTTATAATATAATTTTTTAATCAAACAAAGCTTTGTAGTATTATAATTTTGTCATATAAGGACTGAATAATTGTTTTTATCAATAAGTTTCTTTATTTTATAATTAATATTTTTATTTTATAGTTATTTTGAAAAAAAACAAATCAAAATCATATGTATATATATAATTTATTTATATGTAGAATCTATAATACAAATTTTAATCAATAAAAAATAAGTCAATAAAGTGTCAACACATCAAATTGATTTGATAAAATGGTTGTGGTTGGATTATTGGAATCTAAGATTTTTTATTACAATAATCTAATTGTGGCTAATAAAAGGCATTGGATTGAATTTTAAGGTTTCAATCAAGGTAAAAGTTTTTAAATAAATTAAGATTCAATTGAAATTACAATTAGTAGATAAGAAGAATTCTTAAAAAATATGTATAAAGTTTGAAGTTTAATCTTGTTTAGAAAAAAATTAAAATGGAAATTAGTAGATAAGAAGATTCTTAGAAAAAATATGTATAAAATTTGAAGTTTAATTTTTTATATGAAAAAATTAAAATGGAAATTTGTAGATAAGAAGATTTTTAATGTGGGCTCAATAATGAAATTTCAACTAATTACACTGTTTTATTAAAGATGGGTGATGCGATACAATGTAATGTTGACAAATTTCGTGATAAATATTATTTTCAATGTCCGCTTTAGTATATGGTTATGATGATGATTAGTATTTTAAATTGAATTATTTGGCTGAGTACGAGCATTGATATCCTCAAAAAAAAAAAAGAGGAAATATAGTTGGTACTTGGTAGAACTAGTAAATAATGGCCCACTGCCCCATTTATACCAGAAAGAGGAATTAGACAAGGTGACCCGTTGTCACCATATTTATTTGTGATTGGAGCGGAAATCCTTGCTCGAAAACTTCAAATTGTGAGTGAAAACACGAAACCATTAGTTGGATTCCCAATAGCACGGGGAGGAACAAGGATACCGTTTCTGGCGTTTGCAGACGACATCATAATCTTTGCTAAATGAACTCAAAATTCGTGCAATCAGATGAGGAAAATTATTGAGGAGTATTGTGCAGTTTCTGGTCAAAAAGTGAACTACCATAAGTCAGCAATTCACACTTCGAAGAAGGTAAATAACCAACAGATACAAAGCATCACACAAGCGCTAGGGATTAACACCATGACAAATTTGGAAAAATATTTGGGGTGCTCGATCATCAATGGCAAAGTAAACAAGGAAGTGTTTCAAGACACAATTGGAAATGCACAACGACAATTGACTAAATGGAAAGCTAGCACATTATCCCAAGAAGGACGATCGGTGCTAATAAGATCAAATTTGGCTACGAAACCAAATTACCTAATGCAAAGCTTCTTTTGGAATAAGGATAGATAATATAAACCGTTGGTAGGCTGGGACAGAATATGCAAACCAAAGGCATATGGGGGTCTAGGTATCAGGAAAGCAGGGGATATGAACAAAGCCCTACAAATGAAGCTGTTATGGAAAATACTCACTCAACAAGATAATGTCTGGGTTAGAGTCGTAACTGAGAAATACTTAAGGAGAAACACGCTTGCAACGTATAAAGTTAAACCTAACACATCTTGGCAATGGAAACAATTGATGAAACTAAAATCGGAGTTTGAGAAAGGTCTCAGATGGCAGGTAGGTAATGGAAAATCGATAAAGTTCTGGACAGACAAATGGGTATTACAAGAACCGCTGCTAGACTATGCCGCAAGAAGTGGTACAGAAGGCGAGGAAGTCAAGGTCGAACACTTCATTTCGACGGACAAAAAATGGAGAATAAATGAGCTCGAACAAGTTGTTCCTAGGGACATAGTAGAGAAAATAACGACAATTCCAATTCCAGTAAATGATATTGAGGACAGACTTGTATGGGCCAAAAGCAAGAATGGTTGGTTCTCTACAAGCTCAGCGATAAGCCTGGTAACTAAGGAAGACACATTGAACCCTAACCCTAATAGTTGGATTTGGAATCTAGACACTTTCCCAAAAGTTAAGAACTTTTTATGGAAAATTGACATGAACGGACTTCCAACAAAACAAAGGCTCAGAGAAAAACAAGTCGCAATCCCTCAAGGATGTTTAATGTGTAATAGCGTTCATGAAGACTCCATACATCTAATGATCAAATGTCCACACACGTTGATGATCACAAAAAGCATAAATGCAAATACTGAGCGACTAATCCGATCCTATGTAGCCCCTTGTCAGAACCCACGGAATGTCCTATCTGACATCAAATATAAGCTAGGAAAGGTTGAATTCACTGAACTGGCAGTAATTTGGTGGAGCATTTGGAATCAAAGGAATAAACTGGCATTTCAACAAACACCTAATGATTTCATACAAGACCTTAGCATGCACATACGCACACAATTACAGCAATGGGAACATGCCAAACGTTGGCAAGAAGATGAAGAAATGACACTAAAAAACAGCTCTTTTAGATGTGATGCAAGAAGGAAAAAGCCGAACAAGTGGAAAAAACCCAACCAAGAATTCGTGCAACTAAATTTTGATGGATCGAAATTAAATAATGGAAATGCGTCAGGAGGTTCGATCATAAGGGACGTCAATGGAAGTCCTATAAGTGGGACAGTTTATATATATGGTAACATCTCGATACTGATGGCTGAGGCCCTGGCCTTGCGGGACGGAGTAGTAGAGGCAAAACAAAACAAAATACGCAATCTAGAAATAGAAGGCGATAATGTGACAGTTATAAAAGCCGTGAAGGGGCAAGTTACTTGTCCGTGGGAAATAGAAAGAATTATTGCAGACATTCTCGTGTCCCTTAGGGGGTTCGAGTCAGTTCGTATCTCTCATGAGAACAGACAGTGTAATTCTGTGGCCGATAAAATTGCAAATTTGGGCCACAGTCTCTCATGGGAAGCAATCCAGAATAACCACGAGCTTTTAGCTCTCATCCATCTGGATGCTCTAGGATGCCCTCCTTGAGTCAGGATCCTAATCCTCACCGACTCAAAAAAAAAAAAAAAAATTATTTTTGTTGAATTATAGCAAGGAGTTGCTAAACCCCGCGTCGCACACCTGGAGAACGTTCTCCAACGTCGCGTACCATGCATCGCCGTATGATTGGGCGATACGTGGTTAATTTCTATTAAAAAATGGCTTTTTCTATTTATAAAAATATTTAAAAAATTACGATAAGTTGAGATTTTTTTTCATATTTTAACACTTACTTTGACTATATGACATGCTTTTTAAATTTTTTAATATTTTGGTGTATTTTTACCTTCAAAAATAATTAAAGCTTGTTAATTTGTGTTTTTTTGATGAAATTTTATTGATTGAGTTATTCTAATATTTTACACAAAATTGTGTTATTTTTTTAATAATATTGTTAATTTCTGGCTAAAAAATGTAAGATTGGTCATTTGTAGTCGTTGATTTGTGATAATAAAGAGAAATTTAAATAGTTAATAAAATAGATTAGTTATCCATACCATTAGTAAAATGAAGCTTTAAATTACATCAAAACAACCACATTGCATGAAATGTAGAAAAAATAAATTTAGAGGTAGATGAACATTATTACATGAAAAATCTTATCCGAATCTACAAAGAGAAAAAGAGGATAACTCACCTTTTATACAAAGAGATATGAATCAACAATATCATATAGGAAATCTTGACCTAATCTATGACTCACCATTTGTTGATAGAGCATATAGGTTGTAGTGTTTAGAGCGGAGGGGTAATAAAATGTGAGAATTACTCCCTTTCACCTCATGGTGAGATGCTGGAATATTTTATCACATTAATGTATCATGACATTAAAGATTGTCTAGATTCGTTTTTATTCCATTTATGTTTCCATAGATTGTAACCAAACGGGATGTAGGAGTATTGGACCTTTTTTTTTTTTATGTTTGGCACTACAGGCGGGTTCTTTCACCCTAGTATTGAACTTTATTTTGATGCCTCATCATCAAGGAATGACATTTTCAGGCGCTACATTTACGCTTGCAACTTTGTTGAAAGGAAGGCCACTGCCTTGAGCTATCTTTTAAAAGTTAAAAAACAGTTCAACTCATCATCATATCAAGAACAACTCTAACATTTGCCTAATCATGCATTACACCAAGCAAACCCTACGAGCTATCAGGCCTTCTTAGTTTTTCATATGATTTTCTCTTCACCTGAGACAAAGAACAAGTTTTCATTAGAACCTAACACTTTTGTTTGGTAGAATTTTCATTTCATAGAAACTAACTAATAATAATAAATGTGACGAAGTATATACGGTACAATTTTGTTCATATATAATGACATTTGGCTTACCCATTGAGGTGAAAGTGAAGGTCGTGGGTTTGTAGTAGGTGGAGAAGGGGCTCTTGCAGCAGGAGAATTCAATAAGCTGGGTCTTGCTAGAGGCGATGCGACGTATGTGGGCAACGGAGAACGCATTGCAGGAGTGTGGCGACACGAACAGGGCGAGTTGTTATAGTACGGCGAAACCGGTGATGCCACCGGTGGTGTCCCAAAGCCCAACCCGGATGCTCTTGGAGATAGCATTCTCATAGGTTGCATGTTAATTGCAATCCTAAAATGAAGGTGGAAAAAATGTTAGGGAATTCTTTAAGGTCAAATCATATCGACCATGTTTTCGATCATATAATGATCCGATTACCTGTTATGAACATCCACATATTCATCAGTTTCATCCAGGATCTCTTCCTGCATTTCAAAGGAGAGTAGTCATATCGTGATCGAGTTTATAATATGCATACAAGTGTACCTTTCTTTCTCTTGATTCCGGCCATGATGAACCAAAGCTTATATATATATAATACGTGATAAAACTAAAATCTAAGTAAATTTGGATGTTACCTGAAGAAGTTCTTCCATTACATCCTCCATTGTTATGATACCGATGGCTTCTTCATCCGTGGCCTCATAAGAATCTATATCGTCTCCTAAGATTGGGTCTCCTGTATATCGAGGTGGATCTTTGTGGCTTCTAGTCCCAGTGCAACACATAACACATGCCTTTCTTGATTTTTTCTTTTGTTCCTCATTACAAAGCTTACCATTTTGGCCTAACAAAATGGAGAACATTCTTAATTCCTCATAACACCATAATAGCTTCAAACCTTAAGGAGGTTTGGTTAACACAGTTCAGATGTCTTTTTTTACCCTTTCTTTGTGGTTGCTCTTGGTTTGTCTTTATGTTTACCTTCACTTCATGTCTTGCAGAGTCTGAAATTATCTCTGTTTCACTCTTAAGACTCTGTTTGCACTTGATAATACTGCCCATATGACTGTTTCCTTTCTGGAACTGGTTTAGTATGTCATACAATGGCTGATTTTCATGAAACCTGTTGCAAGGAAGAAACTATCAATATAGAATACCAACTTAATTATATTACACTTGAGCGTGATTTAAAACCTTTCAAGTTTGCAAAAGAATTAATGTTGAGACTAGAAGATTTTGAGTCAAATTCACGAAGTGAACAAGAAAGGTGGTTAACCTTGGGATTTTCCTGATGGTTAGGTCTCTGATAGGCGTTTGATCTTCGGGTTGGCAACCAATCAAATTCTTCACCTGAAATATAAGCAAAGATAAGCTTGAACACAAGAAATGATGCATGTCATAGCTATGTGCTTATGTTATGTTGAGTACCAGAAGGATTCCTATAATGTTGGTCGGGCTACCCGAGTATATAGGGACACGGCTATGTCCCTTCCTCATGATCAGCTCCAACGTGTCCCTTTCAAATCGTGAATATACTCATTAAGACGAACAAGAGATCCCACAAGTAAAACATATATTAGGGAAATTTAGAGGATAGTTACTTGTCAAGAGTAGCATTTATATCAAGTGAAAATACTCGAGACATGGGAGTCATGGCGTCTTTGGCCGTCTTCTGTGCCAACTCCAAGGCTCCTCCTATGATTGCGGTCTCATCATGACTCAATTCTCCGCCTTTACCAGCCTACAACAACGACGACAATCTTATATTTTGACTAAACCTCAGTTCACTAAGTTAGCTCCAGAGCGAAACTTTGAGGTACGCGTGTTAATTGCAAAATAAGAGACAAACATAGCATCAATCTCACTTCATTTCCATGGAGATCCACAAATGTTTTGAGCTCAGAGCGTCTCAAGAGCGTAGAGTGGTCTTTTCCGAGGACCCAGTCCAAGATCTACAACAGAGGTGATTTCCAGCATCATTTTCCATGCTACTAAAGCAAGAAATTCTTCACTATTATTCTCTAGCCTGATCTCTGTAGATGTTTTTAACTTGAATACCTTGCTAATAGGGTAAGAAAGAGGCAACAAGACTATGACCAGCAACCGAACTAAAACGGCAAGCTTTGCACCTACGCTTAGTCCATAGCGAGAACATATAGCTTGTGGTATTATCTAAAACATGACAAAACTTCAATTACTTAAGCTCATCATCATCATCCTTGAAAAAGACAACAAAGTAAGAAATTAGGAAGAAACATCACCTCTCCAAAGGCAAGTATAAGAGTGACTGAAATCAATATAGAGCACCAGGCCGGAAGGATTGAGTCCAAGAAAATTGGAAGTGCCTAGTAAAGAGACAAAAAAACATTCAAAACAATGCAACGGTTGTGATAAAAAAGCATGTAACTATCTGACAAAGTGAAGTTCACCTCCATAGCCATCGCATTATATATCAAGAGTGTACACAAAAGCAAGTGTTGGTTCTTAACAAGAGGCAGGATCTTCTCTGTAATGATCAAGGAAGTGTTCAACAACAAGCAAGGTAAAGGTAAAAGTGTATGAAATTAATTAATTAATTAACCTGCATTTTTTCGGTCCTGGGGCTTCCCAGCCTTGGATAGGACCTCGAGATCAACCAGGCTAAGGGACATGAGCCCAAGAGTAAGACCTGACATGAGCCCGGCAAAGCACACGAGGGCGACGCATGTCATCAAATACACCCAAAACATGGTTTCACAACATGGAACATCGTTGGCCGCCATTTATGCCTTGTTTGGTTTGATCTACTAGTCTTGAGTTGTATGTTTGATGGCACAAGCTGGTTAATTATGGGGAATTAAAGGATGAGATTATTAATAGCACAAGGAAACTAAAGAAAGGGTGTTGTTCATGGGGTTGGATGACCTTTAAGGGAATGTAGAGGTAATGAGACTACTTTGGCTTAATGATTAAGAAGAAGAAGAATGAAAATGTTAACTTCTTTACATGGAATATGCGTTTGAGACAAAAATGACCGATTTTTTTCTTTCTATTGTTATTTTAAGGAACCTCAACTCGGGTATGACGTCAAATTAAAGGATAATAATGCTTTGGAAGAATGCAACAAAGTGTCAAAGGGATAATGAAAGTCACTAGTTGCCAAAATACACCACTGCCTATATCTTACTCTGACAACATGAATTATACTTAAATATTAAAAAACATAAATGGAGTCTATAGTCATAGCAACATCTTTTATTTCCCCTTGATCTAGTGTGTGTAACCCAACTATCACTTGAAACTGCCTTTTTTTAACGGGGAAAGTGCATAAAACCACCCTTTATTTTTACTTATTTTCACAAAACCATCTTTTATAAAAACTTTTGCAAAAAAACACCCTTTATTACAAATTAGTTACACAAAACCACCCCTTATAAATATTCTTGCACAAAACCACTCACTATTACTAATTAGTTGCACAAAACCACCCCTTATCTATGATTATTTGCAATTAACCACCAAAAATCATACTTTATTAAATTATTCATCAATTGTTTTTGCCAAATTTATTTGAGCACCTCATGGAAATTAATAAAGATAATGATAAGATCTATTATCACTAAAAATCCCTAAATTTATATATTGATGATTGGTAATTGATTTTAATCTTTTTGTAGTTGATTCCATATCCAACGAAAAGTAATAACACAAGAAATTTAAATCTATTGTCTGATTCACAAATATTGACCTCTTCCATTTTAAAATATTCAATTGACACATTAGTTGTTCAATTAGGAGTTTTATCTTTTTACTGAATAATCTAATATAAATGTAATCATATTAATATATGTTACTTTAGTATTTTTCTTTTGAACTTAAAATTATTGATATAAGTGGTACATAACATTTTTTTTTGTTTGAATAAGAGTACACCACAAATAACGAAAATATTATAAAAATAAGGACATTTTTTTCTTTCTATATTTATTTTAATCTAAACTAATTAGCAATACAAGATATGGGTGGTTATTCACAAACATTTGTGATTACAAGTGGTTTTATGCAAACTTTTTTATAATGGGTGGTTTAGTGCAAACAAATACCAATAACTGGTGGTTTTGTGCAAAAAGAATTATAAAGGATGATTTTGTGCATACAAGTGTAAATAAAGGGTGGTTTTATGTCTTTTTCCCTTTTTTAATTGGTCATCGGCAACAATCCAGATTAGATGATCCTTAATTAGTAGTTATGCAACAACGCACTTTAGATTAGACTAATATATTCATGTAAGCTTCACGGTATCCTTAGTCTTATTGCTAGACCGTGCTTCCTCAACACTCACAACAATATCTTTAGTTTAATCCTATATGGCATGTATATAACATTAGTTTCAAAAGAAATACTTAAGGAATAATCATAGGTTTATAGAAAATAAACACATTTGAAAACCCGGTGTACGTGATTCTATTGAATTTTCAACTTCTTAACCAAATGTAGCTTGACCGTTTTATTTTATAACCTAATAATTTATTGATCATACGATGCAAAAAATTTCATTGATGATCGATGAGTTTCTCTTGTTTATATGAATGAAGTCTCGCTAATCTAATCGATATATAGTAACGTTGGTGATTATTAGGACGCGAATTCGAACTTCCTATCAATTCAAGAAAATTCGATGGATATTATTACGGAGAAATTAAAGGAGCTTCCTTAATACCAAAATCATTAAACGATCAAATTCACAGGTCGATGATGATGAAGTTAACTAGGGCCCTCTTCTCAATTATTTGGGATGGATTTTGGGAGCAGTTGAAGTTAAACTAGGAAGACTTGATTGCACAAGAAAAAGGTTGGGATTTGACAGCTAAATGCAAGTGAAGTGGGTGAAAGTTATCATATCAATTAATTAAAACTATATTGGCTAATATTAAAATCTCAATGATCGATAAGCATGAAAACACCCAAGTTAGATCCTCCAATTATCTCAGTCCAAAAAAATGGCGTAGGAAATTTGTTTTGTTTATGCTATAAAAGCACAATGTGTTACGTCATTTACCGAACTTCTACAATTGCCGAAAGCATAAAGCACAGAATTTCAATACATAGTACGTAGTTTAATATCTTGTTGGCAACAAAATTTAGGGTGAGGAAACGGTGTCGAAGTCCAAAGAGAGGGAAGATCCAGGAGTTCAGAGAATTCTTATAAGAAGATTTAAATATATCTTACCTCAAGAAAATTAGTGGGGGATAAACTTGCAACCTATAAGACTAATGCCCTCTCTTGATTCACTAGACCAACCATCTAAGATTATATAGTTGTTTACTATGCTATGCAATTAAAGCAATAGATTCTACTGTGTAGTTAGTAAAATTCATTTCGACCAAAATAAAGTTAGTAAAATTCCCATGTTGGACTTACAAGTGGGGCTAAGCATTTGGATCAATCCGATCCGATCTGATTCGAAATATCGGATATTAAAAAAAAACCCCTCAAAGTTATGATCCGTATCTAAACCAAATGTAGCCGTATATCTGGTAAACGGTGTCCAAATAGATTGAATATGAATATGCCTTATAATGGCTCAGAGAGCTCTTACAAAGAGATTTAAATATGTCTTACCTCAAGAAGATTAGTAGAGGATCGACTCTGCAACTTATCAGAACGATACCCCGACTTGCTCCACTAGACCAACCCCTTGAAGTTACATAATGGTCTAATACGCTACGCAATTAAAGCAAAGAATTCTAATGTGTAGTTCGTAAAAGTCCATTGTTCGAATTACAAGTAAGGCTAAGCATTCGGATCACTCCGATCCGATTTGATTCAAAATGTCGGATATTCAAAAAAAATCCCCTCAAAGTTATGATACGTATCTAAACCAAATTTAGCTGTATATTTGGTAAACGGTATCCAAATAGATTGAGTATCCGCAACCGGATATCATGAATATGCGCGCCTTACAAGGGATCGGAGAGCTCTTACAAGGAGATTTAAATATGTCTTACCTCATGGAGATTGGTAGAGGATCGAACCTACAACTGATCAGAACGATACCCTGTCTCCACTAGACCAACCCCTTGAAGTTACATAATGGTTTAGTACGCTATTTAATTAAAGCAAAGCATTCTAATATGTAGTTCGTGAAAGTCCATTGTTGGACTTACAAGTAGGGCTAAGCATTCGGATCAATCCGATCCAATCTGATTCAAAATGTCGGATATTAAAAAAAATCCCCTCAAATTATGATCCGTATTTAAACCAAATTTAGCCGTATATCTGGTAATGTATCCAAATAGATTGAGTATCCAAAACCGGATACCGTGAATATGTTAACTACCCATTCAAAGAAAAAAAATTTGAAAAAAAGCCAAATTTAAAGGCGGGTCAATCGATATCCGATTCGGATATGTTTACACTAAACTCCTACTTACAAAACATAGTTAAATTATACGTAAAATGTGAACTATCCACCACCACCACGGTTCAAATTAAAATATCATACTACAATATTACATAAACTAATAAACTAATAAGTAAAAATCAAAGGAAAATTCCTTTTGGTACACTCGTGTTCTCTACAATTCCTTTTGGTGTCTCATAAAAAAAACTTTTCCTTTTGGTACCCTTGTAATTTATACAAATTTCTTTCCGTATCCAAAAATCTCAACAAATACAACTTGTAAACCACAGGGGTACCAAAAAGAAAAAGTTTTTTCGAGGGACACCAAAAGGAATTGCCGTGACCACGGGTGTACCAAGAGGAATTTCCCAAAATCAAATTTCCCAAAATTATTAAATCAAGAAATTATAAAGGTTTCAATAATAAAGCAATTAACTTATATGACCTGCATGCTATTTTGATTGTATAAGATAGTTTTAAAAATATATGTATTAATATATATGTATATATACCGAATATCCATGGATATCCGTTTTCTATATCCCAATCCATATTCGATCCAAATAAAAAAAAAAGGCAGATCCAATCGAATATGGATCAATTTTAAAAGGGTAATTTTTGATGCGGATAATAATGGATCGGATCGACGATTTTTTTGATTGGATCCATGGATCGAATAATTTTGCTTAACCTTACCTAAAAGCCTAATAGGCCCATGTGACGACAGTCTTAAATTCGGTGGCATTTAGGTCCATAAGAAGAGCTAACTCCGAAAAAGGTGTCAGTCGACTCGGTTCAAAGTGGGAAGTTAATGGTTGATAAGGGTTGAAGCAGACAAGGAGGAGGTGGGAGATCTTGAAAATACGTGCTGCTAACAACCAAATTTATTTGTGTAATTTAGGGTTGAAAGATTTCATTATATCTTATCCTTGTGAAGCACTCGTATTCAATCTATCTTAAAGAAGAAAAGTTTATCATTTTGAATTCAATCTCTTCAATCTTTACTATCAATTCTATCATGTTGTCTCGGTTGTATCCTCTCTTTAGGATATTCAAGTGCTTTGTGTGTTTTTCGTCCAAAACAATTTGGTGTCCAAGATGGGTACAATCAAAAAAAATCACACAAGCTCATAATCGATCTTTGCCATTAGATCCATGGCCGACTCTGCTAGCCAATTCCTTGTATATGGAAGTGAGAACCCATCCTCTCACCATGATTATCCTCAAACGAAGACCTGCCAAGAAGAGAAGGCGGAATTCGGCCACAACACAAATACTACTAAGAGAGCGTCGACCGCCACACCACCGAGAATAACTAATTGAAGGCTTAAGTACAATCTCTCACCTACGTTAAGCCCCACACCATAATGACGAGTGAAGTAGAAGGAGTTGCCATCGGGATGAACTTAAGTGGTAGAGAAAGTGGCTCGATGATTTCGCCAGGCCTATAAGCCCGTATGGGGACCAACTATGTCACCCCATTCACCGCCATCTCCAGAGCACCCCCTCTCTTGCCGTCATATAAGTGGGATGTTGGAGAAAGTAGCCTACCACTACTAGTCATGCAATCCGCTAGGGATCCTTCGGTACCACACACCGCAGATTTGTGGACCGTCATAGGCCAAGTTGATTTAGACCTTCGATATCCTCAAGACCTTAATGAAATCGTTCATCGAAAGGTCTAGGAACAACTTAACCAGTTTGTAGACCAAGTGCCCAGAATTTCGGGAGTAGCTTGCCTCATTGAGAGACAAGCCCCAAACACTATGACGAGTCTCCATTTGTCCCTTTCATCACTCAAGTAGAGATTCGGAAGAAATTATAGATCCCACTAATCATAGCATATGACGGGACCGGAGATCAAAACGACTATGTTATCATCTATAAGTAGAACATAACGATGAATGTAGTCCCTTATTATTCCCGTGAAGCCCTGATGTGCAAGGAGTTCGAGACGATGCTTGTTGGTCCAACCTTAAAGTGAACCATGAATTAGACGAGGGGAAGCATCTCCTCCTTCACTCATGCAATGGACTCTTTCATGCATCAGTTTGCTAACAACCTACAACTCGATAAACAATCTAACAACTTGTATCGATTTGTCCAAAAGACGAGGGAAACAACTTGAGAGTACCTATATCGCTTTAATCGCGAGAAGGTGGTAGTCCTCACTACATTATTCCCGTGGCATTGGTTCCATTAGGGGGGTGCATGTTGACGAAGGGATCTATGACGAGTTAACCAAACATCCTTGTCATAACTTTAAACATGTCCAAACGAAGGCAATTGCCCAAATCCATTGGGAAAAGGACCACAAGCTAAGAAACAGTCAATCGTTTAGGATCGAGTTAAGAAAGCTCACTCCAACCACCGAAACGACCATCACAATCAACATTAGCCATGACCTTGCTCCAAATCAACAAAGGTGATTGTCGCCAAGAGTAGGCCAACAAAAAGAAAAGATAAGTTGTACCCACCGACGTTCAATGATATGTTGTATTTTGTACAACGTAACTGGGACTTTTAATACACATTTTCAGTAATTTAGGTTAATAGTAAGCTGCATTTTATGATAGTGAGCTAAAACAGAAGATAATGAGTTTACAAAAGACATGAGCTATAGCGGCCAGGCCGACCACCACTTTATCAAAATTGAGGGATACAATGGTCATTGCCTAGAAAACCGCAATCGCGGCTAAGTCAAAGCCAATCAACAGAAAAAGTGTGTCGCAATCACCAAGGGAATACAAGGCAGCGATCTCCGTCCACATGGACGTGATCGCAGCTGCTATTGAGTCGAAGATAGAAATTTTCCTTATTTTATTATTTTTAAATATTATTTTCTTTTAGTTCGGTTTCTAGGTTAGTATTTATGCTTTTGAAGATTTAATTTCAAAATATATTCTAGTTCTTATTCAAGTTCTCACTTTTTCAGATTATTGAGAACTAGACCCTAAAGTTTATTTGCATAATTGAAACCTTTGATTTGTAAGCTTGTGCGATTTTCTACCTAATTGTTATCTTTTTACTATATTAATTCTCTTTAGTTTGCGTGTTTATGGTTTTTATTGAATTCTTGTAGTATGGCCAACTAGTTCAAGTTGATACCTTTCTATTACTAGAAATTGGTATTCGGGCTGAATAACATATTCAAAGTAGCAAACTTGACTTTCTAGGGTTGGTTGAACTAGATTATTGAGAAAAGAGATAAATTACATGATTAATATTAACGGGTTGTTCTTTTTGCATGTAGGACTAAGCATCGATTTGAAACCGAACCGAACGGAATCAAAACTGAAATTCGTGAATCTTGTGAATGAAAACCGAACCAAAAAATGTACTGGGACTACCACAAAAAATTTAGTAGGAACCAAACCGAAAAATGTAGTGGGAACCGAAAAATGTAGTGGTTTGAAAAATGTTCGGTTTTTTCGGGATTTGGTAAATATAAGGTTTTTCTTTGAAAATATTGACCTGAACCAAAACTTACACAAAATGTGGTGGGAACCGAACCGAAAAATGTAATGGGAACCGAAAAATCTAGTGGTTTGAAAATCAAATGGATTAGAACTTATTCTCTAAGCCTATTATTATGCTTTTCCTACCTATGCATGATCCTCTTTTGTTTGTAGCCCCCATGATTTGTGCCTTAAAGCCTATTTCTTAGCTCCACAAGAATTTATCTAGCCATGATTAGCTTGACCTTTCGGGAATTGGGACTTAGATTGGTATAAAGTTTTGTGGTGGATGTTTGGGTACAATAAAAGAGGTTGTGAAGGGTAGTGAGGACTTTGTCTTTGAATAATCGAGAGTAAAGAGGATGTTTGGCTCGTTTTGCACAAAGTTGAAAATAAGGAGCGCTCATTACAGACCCACATAGGGTCGGTACCGACCGAGCAGAAGAAAAATATGTCATGAAAAATAAAAAAATGGAAAAAGTAGTGAAAAAAGAGAGAGGGGTAGTGAATAAGTGCATGAGTCAAGGATTTTCTAAGTATTGAAAGAAGGAAAGAGGAGGATGATAGGTGAAGAAGTGGAGTATAATAGTTTGAAGTGTTAGGTAGTTTTGGAAGAACGAATATTTGGTGAAGTTGTGTGAGTTTCTAGGAGTCTTTGTTCCCGGATTTGATAGCACCACAAAGCCAAATTATTCCACACCCTATGAATTATCAAGCCCATTACAACCCGGCCGAATGAGAATTCTTTGAAGTTTTCATTGAGCCCTTTGAGTTCTTTTGATGATTTGACTTCTTTTGATTTCTTCGGTAGAGAGTTTTTGATATAAGTTCCATTGCCTATGAGATTTTGTGTTTTAGAATAGAGTTCGAGTGATGAATTAATATACCCTAAACACTTTGAGGGATGAGTGAGATACCTTTCCTTTGTGAGGTTAGATTGTGATTGCTTAGGATGTTCATATATGAGCTATGATGTTTGAAGTTACTTGCTTACGTTCTCCATGTGCTTATTTTTCTTAAAGGCAATTCATGAGCTGTGTTGTTTGGTAATGATGTGTGCTAAGTGATTGCTTGATGACAAGCAAGTCTAAGTATGGGGTATTTTGATGTCGCTCTTTCTAGATAGGTTTTGTAGGGTGTTTATTGGTTAGATCGATTCATTTTCTAGTTGTTTTGTGTCTTTTCGCATGTGATTTCGGTTCTCTTTCAAGAGTTGGAATCTCTGCGCTTGTTTGTTTGATTTTGTAGGTTTTATAGCATTGAGGAGGAGTTTCCGGGTCTTTTTTTAAGTCTTTTAGAAGGTGTGGCTAGTGGTGAAAGTGTGGTGAGAAGAGTCAAAGCCAAGTGATCAAGCTAGTGTTCAAGAGTTGGTGTGTTTCAAGATTTTGAAGATTGCCAAGGGTTAGAGTATTCAAGGTGTGGTTAGAGGTTCTGTCTCAGAACCGCGTGCACGGTTATCATCCCGCGTGCGCGGTTCTTGCTCAGAACCCCGATTTTCTAGAATTATCTCCACCTGTATGGTCACTACCTCCAATAGTTGTTTTAATTTAGCCACCCTAATCTCCAAGTCCCACTTCTTGGCCTCCAATTCCTCCATTATGACCTCGTCGTCTCGGATCTTACAAAAGAAGTTCCATTGGTCCATGAGTCTCCAGATGATGTATTTTCCATCGCTCTCGTGGTACATCCTTAGTTGGAACTCAAGAGTCGTCCCACTGAAGATGTAACCGCAAGCATCATCAAGCCCTACGTCTATCCCCCAAACGGAGAGTTCGTGCAATTGTTCCCAGCATCTAGTGAATTACTCATGAAAGGGTTCATCCTGCGACTGATAAAATCTAAACGCAGATATTAGTACTCACAAGGTGCAAACCGTAAGATAGGTCTACACGACGTTCAGGCCGCAAACCGTGTACGCGGTTCGTGTCCAGAACAGCGATCGAGCTGAAAAACTAAGAATCAAACTGATTCCTCGACAACAGAGCCAAAATTTGACTCGGATAAAATTGTCGTGCCCAAATCAATAGTAAATAACCCTAAACTAACAAACCAATATAGTGAGCAAGCAAGGGGTCGAACCCAAAGGAATCAATGTTCTCACGCAAATTCAATTCAATCAAAGCGAAGAAAAAAATGGGGGATATTAGAGAGTTGATATCAATATAGGAAAGCAGAGTTCATTCAATCAATTCCACCTTTTAATTCAATTGATCATAAATTCATCCACTTTATATTTCCGAGGTCAATTCCAATCCTTTACTCAAATATTCGCTTGTCCACGGTCCAAGCAAACTATGATATGAACAAGGACGCTTAATCCAAATCATGCAATGAACACAAGGATATATGAAAAACTGAATCATACAATCAAACAACGAGTCTCATGCATAAAACAGTCATTGAAAACTCTTCTCAAATTCAGCCCATGGTCTTGAAAAAGTGTTGTTTCGAGAACAGAAAGGATTGCATAGACAAGAATGAAACCTATTCAAACAATAGATCTAAGTCAATCAAACAAGGTGATCAAGTTCATAAAATCAAACATAGATCATGGGATTAAGAACAAAGAGTTTCAATATCAACCTAGGAATAAAGAAGATACCAGAATCTCACGATGTCATAAGAAGGCTTCCTTGAATGTATAAACTCCAAAAAGAATTAGTTCTCCATAATTCAAAAGTGAACTATCAAATTAATGTCAAAGGTAGAGGTACTAAAAACCTAAACCAAGCCTCTAAATATAAAGTAGTCGGAAGACAAGCCAATCGAGCTACCAAAGATTAAGAAAAGATAAGAAAAAAGAAAGAAGATAGAAAATCAGCCGCTCGGATTTGTAGCCAAACCGCGCCCGCCCCATGGGTGCCACGCTCGCGGTCAACGCCGGGTCAAAGGCATCTTGAACTGCTGCTACCACGCACGCGACCTTCATAAGATAGAAATATGTCTCTGGCACTCATCCGCACCCGCGGCCTATGCACAGCGCCCGCGGTTCTTCATCGGTGGCGATCTTTACTTTGGGATTTTGTCTCAAAAACTCTTGTAACTTGAATCTTTGTGTCTTTGGTCATCATATTACAATTAGGTACAAAACATTAACCTAGATACTCAATAAAACCCTAAAATACAAGAGTTAACCGGCCTATACTAAAGAGAGCATATCAAATTATTCATCGAATTGAGTGATGGCTCTTCATAAGTACATATTTAAACATAGTCACTTGTACCAATTAATTAGTGCATAGAATATAATAATAAAATTAGTAGTTTGTATACTCAATTTACGCAATCACAACTACTGTACAAATAATGAACCACATCCAAACAATTTTAATTCAGTGATATACTTTTGAGTTCATTATTACAAATAGCTTCATTGTATTTCTCGTCCATGGCGAGCACTGAAAGCACAACAATCCAATTATTATAAGTCACATTCCTCTACAACCAAGCCGCTTAAAAATCCTACACGCATTCACTACGTAATTAAACACATTTTACAATTGAATTTGCATTGTTCTTAGAAATCCTAAAGACACTCGTTAAGCAATTAAACAATAGAAATGGAAAATGTAAAACGACATAAATGATTGGAAAATCGATCAACTAAAAAAGAAATTGATCTAGAGATTACCAGGAAGGTTCTCAATAACAGTTGCATCAAGACTACTATCCCCAACTACCTTCACAAAAGAAAGCCCTCTAGTAATGGCGCCTTCCTTTTGGCTGGTGACGAGCACTACAATCCCCTTGGTATCATCGTCAACATCTCACCTTCGTCCCGTAACTGACATTGCGGATCGTGAACTGGAACAAGATGCGGCCGAATATAAAGACATTCAATCTCACCGAGATGGGGTGTAGCGTGAGCATAATCGTGGTTGACCTGGTCCACCAATTGTTTAGGGTTTACAAGAACTCATACGCGATTGTGGTGAGTAGAAAGTCATTCAGCCCCAATTGGTACAACGGGAGGGACAGATCGTTCATGATCTCGAATGCACTCTTCAGATCTGGCAGCCACATTCGAAGATGGAGATCTGATCGTGGAGGATGAAGGAGTCGCCGCGGACGATGGAGTGGATGAGGAGGAAGTGGTGTCGTGGGAGGTGGCCCGGAGGACGGTGACATGGAGGGAGAGGGCGGTTCCGAGGGAGTTGGAGAAGAGAGTTGCCCGTTGCCATGGATTCTCGATTTGAAGAAGGTCGGCACATGAGGACGTCTGTACTCGGCAGTCAGGTTTTTTTGCTAGGAAGCAAATAAACACATTTAGGTATTTTTATCCAATTAGGCAGCATTTCTTGCCGCTTCCCCCAATTTTCTCTATCTTTATAGTAAGATTTGATAATATTGTATTAGGTAAAAAAATATAATTGATCATGTAAATACAGAAAACAACTTAGGCTTTAAAAAGGTAAATTTATTTAAGCAAATCAAATAATAAATGAAAAAAACATTTGTGCTTTCTTAAATATAAGGTGAGGTCAGAATCAACGTGGTAGCTCAAAATTGCTCGACTTTTATAATTCATATATTGATAGGGTTTGCTTTGAATTAATCATCTTATATTTTAGACTTAACCACCATTTCTTTCATATTTGTACCAAAAAATACCCTCTTATCTTAGGTTTGTTAGAATCAACCATCCCTTTTCTTTATCTTTACAAAAAAATCAACCTTAATACGGAGTTTATCTTACTTTTCACTAACGGCCCCTTCGATATTTGTGGCTATTTTTTAGAATAAACTTAATCAAAGATTTGTTTTCTAACAACAAAAATGTTTTAATTAATGAACAACAACTTATCGTTTTCCATTTCATGTATTTTAAAAACATATAGCACAATAAACATGTTTAAATAACAAAAACAACTCCATCATTTGCATTTGGGTTTTCGGATAGTTCTATCACCTAAGTAAATATTCCAACTCTATATATAGGGAAATTAGTCTTGTACTAGAATGTAAATGGATATGAAAACCACATAAGGTTTTACAAATTGTGAAAAATAAAAGTATCATTTTTGACACGGTGAGAAATAAGGGTTCCCTCAATTACGGAGGGTGTGCTAGAGCATCCTGATGGATGAGAACTAGAAGTTCTTGGTGGTTACAAATGATGTCAACTAGGAAATTGTGGCCCATTTTAGCAATTTTATCAGCCATAGTATTACCAATTCTTCCCCTGTGCGACATTCGAACCATGTCGAATCCTTGCAAGGATATGAGGAGGTCAGAAATAATCCTTTCAATTTTGCAAGGACATTGCTTACGCCGTTGTGATGCTTCTATGACTGTCAAATTAACACCCTCAATTTCCAATTTCCAAATATTTCTTTTTCTTGCTTCTTGTACTCCATCTCGAAGGTCCAATGCTTCAGTTTTAAGGATCGATATATCCTCATATTGGCATGATGTGATAGCTATCGGATTACCAAGTTAGACTCTTAAGATCGCACCAGCTGATGTATATCCAGTGGGCAATTATGATCCATCAAAATTTAATTTCACAAAGCCTTGTGCTAGTTTGTTTCATTTGTCTATGTTTTTTCTCTTTGAGCCCTTCAACTCATGTTTAGTTCTCTCATCCCCTTCTTCATCCTCCCTCCACCGTTTCACCTGGTGCCACTGCTGCATCTGGATACGTATGTACAAGGCTAAGTCCAGAATGAAGTTATATGGTGTTTCTGAAACACACATTTGTTGCGCCGATGCCAAATGCTCCACCATATTACTGCTAGTTTTGTAAATTCATGTTTGCCTTCTTGTTCCATAATGTCCCTTAACACCTCTCTCTCGAGTTTTTGTTAGATGGATCATAGTTTCTCAAACATCGTTCAATATTTGTGTTTATTTTCTTACAGTCTCCAATCTATGGGGCACTTAATGAGTAAGTGACTACACATAAGGCAAACGGCCGGGTAGCGACATATTCTTCACTAGGTCTAGCCTTAGTCGGTAAACCATTCATATATATCTTCCATAAAAAAAATCTTTACCTTTGAAAAATTATCTAACTTACAAATCCAATTATTCGGGTTAGGAAGCAGCGCATCTACTAAAAGTTATTAGATTAATGGCAGATGATGTGGAAAACCATCCATTCCTACTCAGATCCCAAAAAAAAATCCGTCCTTGATGTTATTATTTGGGATTTGCAAGGTTTGAATTTTTTGAACAATGTATCTAGGTACGATCCATTGTAATTCATTCATTTTCCATGATTTATTGTTTGTTTTGAGATGGTTAACTGTTATCTGCTCGTCAACAATTCCTTGACTTAGTGCATGTGTTTGTAGGGGTTCTTGCATGACCTAGTTATCCTTCCAAAACTTGATTGATTTCCCATCTCCTATTTGCCAAATGAGACCTCTTTCGAACTATAGGCGTAGGTTCATTAGTTTTTTCCATTGCTAGGAGGTATTCACTTTTACCTTGTATGTGTTGAGACTTGAGAGTACATCCGCGAAGGTATCTTTCAGTCACCACTTTGACCCGCATATTTTCCGGCTCAATAAAGATTTTCCAAAGTAATTTCACTTGTAGTGCCTTGTTCATATCCTTTGTTTTCCTTATTCCAAGTCCTAAATACACTTTTGGTTTACTTATCCTATCCCACCCAACTAGGGGTTTGTAAGATCGGTCTTTGTTCCAAAAGAAACCTCTATTGATTACATCCAGTTCATCGTGAATATAGTTCGGACGCGTAAAGCTTTGCATCAAGTAGTTAGGCTTTGTTGCAAGATTTGATTGGATAAGAGTTATTCGTCCTTCTTGTGACAGAGAACTTGCCTTCCATTTGGTTAGTTGTTGCTTTGCTTTCCCGACCGTTTCTTGAAATATTTCTCTGCTGGTTTTCCGCTAATGATTATGCATCCTAAATATTTTTCTAGGTTTGTCATCGTTCTTATTTCCAGAGTCTAGTGTATTTGTTGCTTTTGTTGTCTACCCACTCTTTTAGTGGTTTGAATGACTAACTTAAGATAGTTGACTTTTTGGCCTGATATGGCCCAATAGACTTGTATTAATTTCTTTAATGTTATACATGCTCTAGGCGTAGCTTTAGAGAAGATCATAAGCATCATTTTATCATATAGACCCTTTATTACATTTTTATTCTTGTAATAGGAAACAATATTTTAAATTTATAGGGTTAGTCAATTGAAAAGTAAGATACACTTATGGTGTTTTTATAAAAATTAATAGAAGAGGTGACTGAATGTAAAAATTCTATGATAAGGGGTCATTCACGATAAAAATAAAGTTGAGGCAGATCGCAAGTGAAAATACCCTAAACTTAGAGGGTGATTACCAAAATACCCAAATAAATATCTATATTATATTTATATATTAAAGTCGAGACATTTCGAGCCTTCACGTTAATTCTGGTCCCACTTCATTTAAAAAATAAAATTTAGAAAAATAGTTTTAAAGTCATTCTTATTCTTATTAATTGTCTATAATATAATTTCTTCTTTTTCTAATTTCTATCTTTTTTAACTTAATTTCTACATTTCGAGCCTTCACGTAATTCCTTAGTATATTTTTCGATCAAAATAAAATGCATGGTTGTCGGGAAGCGTTCACCTTAGCTTAAACGAGCAATCAAGTAATTATTTATTATTGTGATTTATCTTTCTAATACCAAGGTAACTAATACAAATCCCTTACCATGTATGGGTAATGTAAATATAAAAAAGAATTGACGCGAGATCAAATTTTTATTGGAACGGGCTGGTTGGATTTACTCAATCGACACGTCTAATATGGTAGATTAAATATTTTCAATAATTATCAATTTTATTAAAAAAATTTATAAAGTTAATTTATAAAACTTATTCTTATTTGATAATATATCTTTTTAGAAATAAACTCAACGAATTTTATTAAGATTATTGTGTCAGATTAATTTCTCAAACAATATTTATTTCAATAATTTTTTATACTATTTATTAAGATTGAAATTTATATTTAATAATATGTTTATTTGTATATTATGTATAAATAAATAAAATACAATCGGTTCAATTGTGGAATCCATTATTTTAGTTAATAAGATACCATATGGAAATTATGATTATTTTTGTTTAAAAATTGGGTAAGATATCAAATAAATATCATGATTATTTTTAGTGGATACATTTTATCAAAAATAAAGTCAATATTTTATTCAACGTTGATGACGTGATGCAAATCTATCATATATATTAAAGTCGAGGAATTTTGACCCTCCACGTTAATTCTGACCCCACTCAATTTAAGAATATAAAATATAGAAAAACAATTTTAATTTCTTTCTTATTCTTATTAATTGTCTATCATCTATCTTCTTCTTTTTCTAATTTCTATTTTTTTCACCTAATTTTTATCTTTTTCAACTATTTTTTTAGACATTATTTCTTATAAGAGGGAATGGGGTGGGGGGGGCGAATTAGGGTGATATTATATTAAATGGGCTCATAGTGCGATTAATGAAGCAAATGGCCAATTTTGAAAATTGGTGACCCCTCCCGTCAAATCAGCTTTTTCAGTACCCCCCCCCCGACGTACTGCGCTCCCATTTCTCTCTCCTGTTTTTTCTTTCCGTTTTCGAAACTCACCTAGAGAAACCGCCATTGGAGCCGGTGTTTCGAGCGATTTGCTGGCCGTCGTTCGCCCTATTTGGTGCGGATTTCCCTTTTCCGTCGTCGGTTACCGTCAACAGGTGTAAACGCGAGAGGTGAGTTTGGTTTTATGGCGTTTTTAAGTTTTCCAGCGGGTTTAAGGCTTATTGTTCGCGTCTGGTCTCGTGATGGACTCCATTGTAGAGGGAGGACTCACATGTGTTGTTGGGACGATATTAAGGACGCCAGTCATTAATATCTAAACCAATAATGATCGTCCCTTGTTTTGATAATGACAAACTCAAATGTATTTAACAAGTTGTCCAAGTATTGATCTCAGGTAGGTCCAGTGGACGCACATGAGTGAAAAGGACCACAAGTGAACGGCAGTCCCTAAGCTGTAGAGACGCACGTCATCAGAACTTCCAAAGCTGAACGTAATTGGCGAAGTTCCTACGAAGATAGGACGGCGTCCTCATCAAGAAGGGATGCGCGCCAAAATACGGACGAAGTTCAAATTCAAATCAAGGCTGCCCCAACATGATTACATCACGTTCGGCCGTAGTCCTCAGAAGGAAGCTTCCCTTGTCTGGGCACGTGTAGACAACTCCAAAGATGTCGCTTTCCCAACAATGGTCCCCTATCCACGCGGAGGCTTCCCAAGCGTCAACAGAGTTGACTTCCTCAAGAGGCTCATCGCACCGTTGATGGAAGATCAAGGATCCTGCAAAGCCTCAGAGGACGCTAGAGGACAAGAACCACTTCCGCTATAAGTACCCCCCTAAGGGTATGCATAGCGGTGTGGACTTTGAAGACTTTCTCTCAAGCTCTCCCGAAGCATTCAAGAACACTAACCAAGATCAAGAAGATCAAGTGAGCTTGAAGCAAGAGAAAGAAAGTCCAACCACATCAAATCCAAAACAAACCACAAAATAGTTAGAGTTGTAGTTTGTCTCTCACAACGAACCGTGAGAGACGTGTGTGATAGCTTCCTTATAGGTAAGAGAGTTAGGTTACATTGTTAGGTGAAAGGAGTGTTACTAGTGAGGCTAAGGACGGACGCTTAGCTCAGTGAAGTGTAACGACTCGCCTAAGTTGTAAGGACTCTCTCTTAATCTGATAAGGACGGCTATTGAAAATCCTCCAAGCGGAGGTAGAGGTTTACCCATAAGACTAGTTGGTCTTAGTGGGGTTCCTCTATAAATACTCGTGTCCATTATCTCATTGCGTTTCCTGTTAAGTCTAATTTCCGCTGCACCCAAGGACGCCTTTAACCCTGTTAAGGACGCCTTCACTAACAGACTTACGATCCAACAATTGGTATCAGAGCAGGCGCTCTAGATTAAGTTTGAGTTGCAGGAAACATGGAGATGGAACCTATAAGTATCTCAAGTGCAAAACCCCCTCGCCTAACGGACAGCAACTTCAATAGGTGGAAGACAAGGTTCGAATGCTTCGTGCGCAGTCAAAACTACCAATGCTGGCTGGTGATAAAGAACGGCGACCTCGAAGTTCCTGCTGCAAAGAAGGACAAGGAGGCAGATTGGGGTCCTGAAGAATTCAAGCTTATGGAAGCAAATGCAAAGGCTATCTGTTTCTTACAGACGTCCCTTTGTGAAAGGGACGCCACCCGTGTGAGCAATCTCCCAACTACTAAGCTTCAATCGGAAGCCCTGGAGAAGTATCATGTTGGGACGCCTGAGATGAAAGAAGACGTCCAATTGGAAGCAAAAAGGGACTTCTACAAATTCAGGATGTTCACAAATGAGACCATCACCGACTACTCCTTTCGCTTTGAGGCCCTTCTAACTAAGTTGAAAAACTTGGGTGTCAAAGAAACGGAGATCACTCAGAGGATGAAGGTTCAAGTCTTGATAGATGGACTCACGGGACCATGGAACTTTGATAGGATGACGTTCAAAGAGAACCAGGCCAACAAGGGACTGTCCATGGAGGAAATCTATGGAAAAATCAAAGGGACGGGCACCGCAAAGCTAAATCAATCCATCAGTGCGTCCAAAGTCAGTCTTGTCGAAGGACTAGGCTTCAATCTCCTTAGTGTCTCCCAAATATGTGATCAAGGTGAAAACCTAGTCACATTTGACTCTAAGGAATGCCTGGTGTTGGGACGATATTAAGGACGTCAGTCGTTAATATCTAAACCAATAATAATCGTCCCTTGTTTTGATAATGACAAACTCAAATGTATTTGATAAGTTGTCCAAGTTTTGATCTCAGGTAAGTCCAGTGGACGCACATGAGCGAAAAGGACAACAAGTGAACAGCAGTCCCTATGCTGTAGGGACGCATGTTACCAGAACTTCCAAAGCTAAACGTAATTGGCGGAGTCCCTGCGCAAGATAGGACGGAGTCCTCATCAAGAAGGGACGCGCGCCAAAATACGGACGAAGTTCAAATTCAAATCAAGGCCGCCCCAACATGATTACATCATCGTCCGGCCTTAGTCCTCAGAAGGAAGCTTCCTTTGTCTGGGCACGTGTAGACAATGCCAAAGACGTCGCTTTCCCAGCAATGGTCCCCTACCCACGCGGAGGCTTCCCAAGCATCAACAGAGTTGACCTCCTCAAGACGCTCATCGCACCGTTGATCAAAGATCGAGGATCCTGCCAAGTCTCAGAGGACGCTAGAGGACAAGAATCACTTCCGCTATAAATACTCTCCAAGGAGTATGCATAGCGGCATGTGTGTGCAAGAGTGGACTTTGAAGACTTTCTCTCAAGCTCTCCCGAAGCATTCAAGAACACGAACGAAGATCAAGAAGATCAAGTGAGCTTGAAGCAAGAGAAAGAAAGTCCAACCACATCAAATCCAAAACAAACCACAAATCAATTAGAGTTGTAGTTTCTCTCACAACGAACCGTGAGAGACGTGAGTTATAGCTTCCTTATAGCTAAGAGTGTTAGGTTACTTGTTAGGTTGAAAGGAGTGTTACTAGTGAGGCTAAGGACGGACGCTTAGCTCAGAGAAGTGTAACGACTCGCCTAAGTTGTAAGGACTCGCTCTTAATAAGATAAGGGATGGCTATTGAAAATCCTCCAACGGAGGTAGAGGTTTACCCATAAGACTAGTTGGTCTTAGTGGGGTTCCTCTATAAATACTCGTGTCCACTTATCTTGTATTCTGTTAAGTCTATTTTCCGCTGCACTAAAGGACGCCCTTAACCCAGTTAAGGACGCCCTCATTAACTGACTTACGATCCATCAATTGGTATCAGAGCAGGCGCTCTAGATTTTTGTTGAGTTGCAGGTACAAGATGGACATGGAACCTATTGGAATCTCTTTTGTAAAGCCTCCTCGTCTGACGGACGGCAACTTCAACCGCTGGAAGATCCGCTTCGAGAACTTTTGCAGAAGTCAGAATTATCAATGCTGGAGAGTGATCATGAAGGGTGACCTTACCATCCTTGATGACAAGAGAGACAAAGAGGACGAGTGGGGTCCTGACGAATTCAAGCTTTTGGAAACAAACGCTAAGGCTATATGCTTCCTTCAAGCGTCCCTCTGCGAAAGGGACGCCACCCGAGTTAGCAATTTGGCAACAGCCAAACTACAATGGGAAGCTCTTGAGAAGTACCATGTGGGTACGGCAGAGATGAAGGAAGACGTCAAGCTTGAAATAAAACGAGAGTTCTATGCCTTCAGAATGCTTCCTAACGAATCTGTCAAGGACTACTCATACCGCTTTGAAGCTCTTGTGACCAAGATGCGAAATTTAGGCATCCCAGAAGCTGAAGTCTCAATGAGAAACAGAGTCGGAGTAGTCATTGATGGGCTTACAGGAAAATGGAATTTTGATAGGACTACGTTCAAGGAGAACACAGCCAACAAAACCCTGGATATGGAAGAGATCTATGGGAAGCTGAGAGGCTATGAAGCGAGAAGGGAAGCTGATATGGCTGAATTGGCTAGAAACCCCCAGACAGATCTTGCTTTGATGACGTCAACTCCAGAGTACGCTGAGTATCTGCGCCACCAAAGAGATATTGCCCTAATGGTGGAAGCAAATAAAAATGAGAATCGTGAAAGGATGCGTGCTCAAGCTTTGAAAGAAAAGGAAAGCAAGACTAAGGAACAGCTGGAAGAAGAGGAAGAGATTGCCCTTCTACACAAAGTTGCTCGCTTATGGGGTAAAAAGGCCAGAGATTCCAAGAAACACAAGATGCCTTACAAAAAGGAGAGTCCCAAGTATACAGAGGCAGAGATGAAGGAACTTACTTGCTACAAATGTAACAAGAAAGGACACTTTGCTAAAAGGTGTACTACGGGACTAAACTCAAAAGAAATGAAGATGAAAGCTCTCTTGGGAGCGTGCGAAGCCGCATGGGATAATGTGAGTTCTGATGATGAAGAACCAGAAGGACCAGTGGCGTACATAGCCGTAGAGGACGCCTCAGATGATGAGCAAGTGGCGTACATGGCTGTGGAGGACGCCCCAGTCCTTGAAGAGGACGCTTCTGAAAAGGAACAAGAGGTAACTCGTGAATCCATGATGAACTCCTTAGAGAACTGTTCCAAAACCAAACTTATTAAGCTCATTAAAAGAATCATGGAAGAAAGCGTTGTTATGCAACATAGAATGGATGAACTTGAACTTGAAAGTGAAAATAGGCTAGTTGAATGTGAGAACTGTGCTACAGTTTCGTTACAACTAGAGTCCTCGTATGTCGAAGTTAAATCCCTGAAAACTAAAGTGATGTGCCTTAAGCTAGAGAATGCTAAGCTTAGGGAAGAGGTGAAAGTGTTAGGGAAGAGCCCGGTAACTGAGGTAGTTCAACCAATGGTGTTTGTCCCAGCCAAAAGAGGACTAGGATACGAGTCTGACACTAGGAACTCTCTCCCTAGTGACTTTGAGGCTAGCAAAACCTCAGAACTTGAATTAGAAAGGGAAAAGACCAAGAACCTTCTTGAAAGAATTCGAGTCCTAGAGAGTGGAGAGAAAGGTCAAAGGGACTATTACACTAACTCCACTAGTCATAGGATCTATAAGAAGATTGCTAAGGGGGAAGGTTCAAAAGTTTGTGACCCTCAAAAGATGAAAAAGAACAAAATCCAACGTCCCAACAAGAAGTACTACCTTGGTACTTACTATAGGACGTGTTGGTACTGTGGAAAAGGAGATCACTTCAAATATGATTGCCTGAAACTGAAGAACGACATTGAAAGTGGCAAAGCTGCTAGGAATAACATTGAAAATGATAAGTCCGTCCCTAAGGCTAACCCTAGACGTCCTAGACGATCTAAGAGTTCTTTCAGAAAGCATGCTATTTCAAATGATGTGAATATAAGTGACTACATGCCAGAACCAGAGTTCTATTTCTGTAACGAACCAGGTAAGGAACACCTTGCTTGGGTCGCCATACACTAACCTTGTTTTGGCAGGTGGAAGTGAGGGGACGCTCATGGATCATTGATAGTGGCGCCTCAAACCATATGACAGGAAGCCAGATCCATCTCACTTCTATCCAAAGTAGCGCCACGGGAGGAACTGTCTCGTTTGGCAACAAGGGCAAAGGAAAGATCAAAGGGACGGGAACTGCTATTCTCAATCCGTCTATCAAAGCGACAAATGTTAGCCTTGTTAAAGGACTTGGCTTCAACCTCCTAAGCGTCTCTCAAATGTGTGATCAAGGTGAAAACTTAGTCACATTTGACTCAAAGGAGTGCCTCGTCATCAACAAGAAATCCAACAAAGTCGTCCTCAAAGGAGTCCGAAAGAACAATGTCTACATCTTCAATCAGGAGTTCAAGCCAAAATCTGAGTTGTGCTTATCTGTGTCAAAGGAGGACGCTGACCTCTAGCATCGCCGACTTGGCCATGCTGGACCAAGCACAATCCTCAAGCTTCATCAAAGAAATCTTGTGAAAGGTCTTCCCTAAATTGATCCTGAGAAAATTGAACAGTGTGAAGCATGTATCAAAGGGAAGCAGACAAGAACGTCCTTTAAGTCAAAGAACGATGTCAGCACAAAGAAACCTTTGGAACTTCTCCATATGGATCTTTGTGGACCAATGAAGACGTTAAGCTATGGTGGAAAGAGGTATATCTATGTCCTTGTAGATGACTTTTCTCGATTCACCTGGGTTCTTTTCTTAGCTTCAAAAACAGATTGCTTCAACGCATTCAAAGTCTTCATCAAACAAGTGGAAGTTGCGCTTGAGACGCCTCTCAAATCCATAAGATCAGACCATGGGACGGAGTTTCAAAACTCAGAGTTCGTGGCCTATTGTGATCAACATGGAGTCTCTCACAACTTCTCAGCTCCAAGGACTCCTCAACAAAATGGAGTGGTGGAAAGAAAGAATAGGACGCTGGAGGATATGGCAAGGACTATGCTCTTAGCCAATAGCGTCCCCAAGTACTTCTGGGCTGAAGCTATTGCTACAGCGTGCTACATTATCAATCGAGCCATGATCCGTCCTTTGCTAAAGAAGACGTCCTATGAGTTGCTGAATGGAAGAAAGCCTCGCATCGACTATCTCAGAGTCTTTGGATGCAAGTGCTTTGTTCACAACAATGATAAAGAAAGACTTGGAAAGTTTGACGCAAGAAGTGACGAAGCCATATTCCTTGGATACTCCCTCACCAGTAAAGCGTATAGAGTTTTCAATAAACGAACTCTAAAGCTTGAGGAGAGCATTCATGTTGTGTTCAAAGAAAGTTCTTCTCACAAAGATAAACCAAGTAAGAAAGAACGCTCATCTCCTCTGCAGCAGGATGACTCCGATGATGAAGTTGATTTCGGGTCCTCTGGAAAATACTATGTTCCTAAGGACGCTACTCAAAATCCTGAAGAAGTCTCAGTAGAAGTTCCCAATGTTGTTCAGGAAGTTCCATCTCAAAGTGAATCTCCAGCTCAACATGAGGTCGCTGAATCAAGCCTACAAGGAGAACAGCGTCAAGAAGAGGACGCTCAACCTGAGGGGGAACTCTATGAAACTCTCAATGAAGACGACGGGTTTGACTCAGATGAATCTGATTGGACGGACCCTAGATGTACTCCTGTAAGGGACGATACTCATAAGGGATCCCATCTTTCGAGACTTCATTCAACGGATCAAATCATCTCAGATATGTCAAAAGGAGTTCAAACAAGATCAGCCGTGAATCAGTCCCTTAATGCTAACATAGCGTTCTGTGCCTTCAACGCCTTTGTGTCCTTGGTTGAACCTAAGAACATAAAGGAAGCACTCCAGGACGCTGATTGGATTCAGGCCATGCAAGAGGAACTTAATCAATTCGAAAGAAATAAGGTTTGGACCCTCGTCCCTCGTCCGAGAAACAAAAACATAATAGGGACGAGATGGGTCTACAGGAACAAGCTTGATGAGAATGGTCGCGTGTCAAGAAACAAAGCAAGGCTTGTGGCTCAAAGCTATAGGCAAGAGGAAGGGATTGATTATGATGAAACCTTCGCTCCTGTCGCCAGGATTGAAGCCATTCGCCTCCTCATCGCCTTTGCCGCTCACAAAGGGTTCAAGCTTTTTCAAATGGACGTCAAGACAGCCTTTCTCAACGGCAAGCTCAAAGAAGAAGTGTACGTCGCTCAACCTCCAGGATTTGAGGACGCTGATCACCCAGATCATGTGTACTTCTTGGACAAGGCACTCTATGGACTCAAGCAAGCCCCTCGTGCATGGTACGATAGGTTTGCGTCCTTCCTCTTGTCCAACGGGTACACACGAGGTAACATTGATAAAACCCTGTTCTTAAAGAAAGTTCTTAAAGATGTCTTAATTGTCCAAGTCTATGTCGATGACATAGTCTTTGGAAGCACTAACATGAAATTTGTAGAGGAATTCAAGAACTTGATGAGTAGTGAGTTTGAGATGTCCCTCATAGGAGAACTCAACTTCTTCTTGGGACTCCAAATCACTCAGCTCAAAGATGGGACGCGGATTCATCAACAAAAGTACATCCGTGAAATGCTTGAGAAGTATGGGATGAACTCTTCAAAACCCATTGATACTCCCATCTCCCCAAACACTCGCCTCTATGCTGATGAAGAAGGCAAGAGTGTAGATCAAAAGCTCTACAGAGGAATGATAGGGTCCTTGCTATATCTTACGGCAAGTCGTCCCGACATCATGTTCGCTGTATGCTTGTGCGCTTGATTCCAAGCAAATCCAAAGGAGTCCCATATGCAAGAGGTCAAAAGAATCTTCAGATATCTCAAGGGACGGGATGACCTATGTCTATGGTATCCCAGAAGGATGTCCCTGAACCTGGTAGCTTACTCTGACGCAGATTACGCTGGCCATGTGGTGGATAGGAAAAGCACCTCAGGAATGGCACAATTCCTTGGCTCATGCCTTGTATCTTGGGGATCCAAAAAGCAAAATTCCGTGGCACTATCAACCGCGGAAGCTGAGTACGTTGCTGCTGCTTCGTGCTGCTCACAAGTCCTATGGATCAAGTACCAACTTGAAGATTATGGTACGTCCCTCAACACAGTCCCTATCTTGTGTGACAACACCAGTGCTATAAGTATTGCCAAAAATCCCGTTCATCATTCTAGGACGAAGCATATTCACATAAGGCATCACTTTCTTCATGATAATGTTGAACTTGGATTAATTAGAGTGGATCATGTTAGGACTGAGGACCAAGTGGCCGATATTTTCACAAAAGCACTTGATAGGCGTCCCTACGAGCACCTCCGGTTGCTCTTGGGGATGATAACTTTTAAATGATCAAGTCCCGTTCTATTATTCCCTCCATGATTGGCTATGTCTTGTTGAGAACTTGTTTTAAGGTGTGTCATGCATTAAAGTCATCTTTAAAGGACGCTAGTCTAAGATATGTGTATTCGCTTATGTCCTTGAATGGTATTCATTTCGCTTTTCATCTCAAGAGTATCCCTGATCACCCTACCCTCATCATAAGCCGAAATGATGGGAACTCTAAGCTTACCCAAGCCGAGAATCTTGCAAACGTGTCCTATGAGCATTCCTTGTTTCACCTTTACGGGACGTACTTGCTTGATTTTCAAAAATGGTTCTAAGTGATCAAAGGGACGCGTGCTAAGAGCTGAGAGTTGTCTGTACAGAGTTCTAATTACAGAGGTTGAGATCAGTGAATGGGACGCCGTGGTTCAGTTCTATGTTGTATAGTGTTGTGTGTTGAAAGGACGTCAGGTCAGAGTCCTTTGCAGTTGTGAGAAGTTTGAATGGTTGAAATTGGGAAGGTAAACCGTTTTAGTGAATCGTCAGCGAAAATCTCGGGATATGCGCAAACAGTGCTCAACAGCTGTATTCCTTAGCAAAGAAGAAAGCCATGTGTGGGAAGGCGGGTGGAGGAAGCTGTGTGTAAAGACCCTGTTACCCCTGACCGTCCAACTTCGTCTTCTTCCTATATATACCCACCTGTGCACTCCGAAAACCTTTCTTCGCTCATCTGCTGTTTGCACACTTTTAGAAATCTCAAAGATCTTCCAAATCTTCAACCGAATCCCGAAATCTCTCTCCAAACCCTAATCCTCCCCTATTTAAACCATCTCAAAAATGGCCAACACAAGAGCCTCAAAGAATCCCTCACCCTCGTCGGCAGCGAAAAACCCTAGCTCTTCGAGATCTCCTCCGGTGAAAGGCCGGTCATTAATGGAGTCGAGAGGCAGACCTTCCGGCCGACAAGAACCCCCTCGCCACCATTCCTCCTCTCAAAGCACCCAGCGCCGCCACTCCAACACCCCTCCTCAACCCCTTCGCTCCCAACCTCCTCAACAAAAACAACCATCCCGCTCTCAATCCAAAACCCAACCGAAGAGGTTCTCATTTCTGGAGAAGCCCTTCAAACCCGAGCCTGAGCTAGAAAATATCACCAAAGCCTCTGTTTACAGTGGCTCAATTGGCCGGCTCCCCTCTCAACCCAAACGCCGTCCTCCCCTTGACCCTCTTATTGAGGACTGGCTTGAAAAGGAGCCTAGGACGCTCGCCAACATTTGTCTTAGGGCGTCCACTCACGAACATCCTCCTAAAATCCAACGCCTCCTCCACTACTTCATGATCACATATGTCAAGCCCCGCCTTCAAGAAACCAATCACACCAACCCACCGTTCATGGGGCCAGGAATCATTTCTGACTCATTTGGTGGAACCGTGGACGAGCTCGCCAAACTACTTCCTGATATAATGGAGTTTGTTGTGGCTCCTACGGGCTCCGTCCCTTCTCAAAAAAGGAAAAGGCCTTCCTCTCCCCCTCCGTCCAAATCGCTCCAAATTAAAGGCCCTTCCTCCTCCCCACCAAAGCCAATCCCTTCCTCCCCTCCTCCTGCCCCAAAACGACGCCTCAAGACCTCTGCTCAGCTTGAGGGCGTCACGGATGAAGAAATGGCCGCCATTCGCCTCTCCGAAATTCAACTGGCAAAAGAGGAGAAGGCGCGCCAAGAGCAAGAGCAAGCAGAGAAAGCAGCCGTTGAGAAGGCGATCCAAGCGAGTATGCAGGACCTTCGTCAACTCCCTCCTCCTCCTCCAAGGGTAGAGGACGCTCCTCAAGTCTAGGCCAAGGACGCTCCACAAGTCCAAGTCCAGGCCAAGGATGCTACCCCTGCTACTCTGCCGCCTCCTCCCTCTGCTCCGCTCAAGGTGAAACCGATCTCAGTGGTTCCGCCCAGCTCCTCCTCTGCTCCTCCCCCAAAAGCTAAGCTCCGCACTCCCTCTCCCTCTCCCCCTAGAGCTTCACCTCCTCCTCCTCCTCCGCTTGCTCCGGCCGTCGAAGAAGCTGCTCAAGTTCAAGGGACGTCTCCTCCATCCGTTCCCACAGAGTCCTTGGCAAGGACTCCAGCGGTGGACGCGCCTCCCACAGAACAGGCGTCCACAACTGAGGACACTGCAATGGTTGAGTTCCAAGAACAACGGAACGAAGCCTCTGATGACGAGGACGCCCCTCCCCAGGATGAGGAACTTGAGGAAGAGGAGGGAGATGGAGATGAAGAAGCTGGTGATGAAGTGATCGTGAGCAATGGCTCCAAGCAGAAACGCTTCAAGAAAATCCTATCGCCGCTCCTCTTCACCGCCGAGTTTCTGGCAGAGAACCAGCACCAAGAGTTCTTGGATCTTCTTGAGTTCCAGGGTTGGACGCACTTGGGCGCTGAGGCCGCTGATGTTGACCCTGATGAGGTTCTCCGTTTCTACTCAAAGTTCGAAATCACAGAAGTAAACGGGAAGCCTCAGGGGACTTTTGAAATCGATGGGGACGAGTACTCAGTTGCTGAGGGCACCGTCCGCAAAATGCTAGGCCTGCGTCCTTCTCCGCAAGATGCTCTGCACGATCTGCCGTGCAAGAACTTTGGCCGTTTCTCCCAAGATGAAATCCTCAACAGAATATTCAATGGGAGACAGCCAGCTGCTAAGGACAGAGTTGCTCATTGCCTCACCAAGACGGGCGTCCTTGCGCATCACTTCATTGTGCGCATGGTCGTCCCCCGCCAAGAGAAGAAGTCCATTGTTCAGATCACTGATAGTATTCTTTTGGACGCTTTCTTGGAACGCAAGCCGATAAACTTGCCCCGAGTAATCTTGGAACACATGGGCAAGTGCACAGGAGGCAGGCACTCTCTTCCTTTCCCCGGCTTGGTCAAGCAAATTCTGAAGCAGCAGGGACTCTATGCTCCTAAACAAGAGCGTTCCTTTGGCATTCATTGGGACGTCAGGCAAATTACACTCCCTCCAGTTGGGAAACTCAGGTGTGATGAGCCCCTTCCGTCCGTTAAGCACCAACTGGAAAAGGAACGGAAAGAGGCTGAAAGGAAAGCCAAAGCTGAGAGGAGAGCTCAAGCTGCTGCTGCTGCTGAACCTGGAGAAGGAGATCACGAAGTTGAAAATGTCCAAGTAGTTGGGACGCCAGCTGAGGACGCTGCTGACGACGAGGACGAGCTCGATGGTATGAGCGTCCCTGATGAGGCTGAGAGGCACTCTACGAAGTATCTGATGGGCATGATGATCGAGAACCAGTGCATAATGATTGATCTAATTCAGCAGGTTCACGACACACTTCACGTCCACACAGACCTTCTTGAGCGCAACAACGAGCTCCTTGCCCAGAACAACCATCTTCAGGAGCAACACCTCAAAGCCCTTGGCAAGCGTCCCAGAAAATGATCACCTCCCCCTTCTCTAACCCTGAAACAATTTATCATTTCTTGAGTTTTTGTTAAGACAATGGGACGCTGTCCCCGTTTTGAACACTTGTTGTGAATGTCTGTAATGAACGTTCTCGTTTCTCATTCTGAATGCCATTCACTACATTTGTGCTTCATTTTGTCTAAGCGTACCTTTCTTTAGTTATGACTTTGTGCTTGCATGCTTTTCGACTTGTTCTCCTTTTCGATGATGCCAAAAGGGGGAAGTATAGTTTTGCAGAGATGCGATTGTCCTTAAGTTATCATAGAAAGCATGTGTTCAGGGGGAATTTCGGCCAAGTCAAAAGGTCGTTAGTTAGGAATAAAATAGAACGCACTTAAAAGAATGTGTTGCATGCCAATCTAAGCTGAAAAGAAAATCAAAGTGTAGTTCCTCATGCTAAAAGCTTTACTTCTGTGTGCATTATTTGAAAGAGTTTGTCATCATCAAAAAGGGGGAAATTGTTGGGACGATATTAAGGACGTCAGTCGTTAATATCTAAACCAATAATAATCGTCCCTTGTTTTGATAATGACAAACTCAAATGTATTTGATAAGTTGTCCAAGTTTTGATCTCAGGTAAGTCCAGTGGACGCACATGAGCGAAAAGGACAACAAGTGAACAACAGTCCCTATGCTGTAGGGACGCATGTTACCAGAACTTCCAAAGCTAAACGTAATTGGCGGAGTCCCTGCGCAAGATAGGACGGAGTCCTCATCAAGAAGGGACGCGCGCCAAAATACGGACGAAGTTCAAATTCAAATCAAGGCCGCCCCAACATGATTACATCATCGTCCGGCCTTAGTCCTCAGAAGGAAGCTTCCTTTGTCTGGGCACGTGTAGACAATGCCAAAGACGTCGCTTTCCCAGCAATGGTCCCCTACCCACGCGGAGGCTTCCCAAGCGTCAACAGAGTTGACCTCCTCAAGACGCTCATCGCACCGTTGATCAAAGATCGAGGATCCTGCCAAGTCTCAGAGGACGCTAGAGGACAAGAATCACTTCCGCTATAAATACTCTCCAAGGAGTATGCATAGCGGCATGTGTGTGCAAGAGTGGACTTTGAAGACTTTCTCTCAAGCTCTCCCGAAGCATTCAAGAACACGAACGAAGATCAAGAAGATCAAGTGAGCTTGAAGCAAGAGAAAGAAAGTCCAACCACATCAAATCCAAAACAAACCACAAATCAATTAGAGTTGTAGTTTGTCTCTCACAACGAACCGTGAGAGACGTGAGTGATAGCTTCCTTATAGCTAAGAGTGTTAGGTTACTTGTTAGGTTGAAAGGAGTGTTACTAGTGAGGCTAAGGACGGACGCTTAGCTCAGAGAAGTGTAACGACTCGCCTAAGTTGTAAGGACTCGCTCTTAATAAGATAAGGGACGGCTATTGAAAATCCTCCAACGGAGGTAGAGGTTTACCCATAAGACTAGTTGGTCTTAGTGGGGTTCCTCTATAAATACTCGTGTCCACTTATCTTGTATTCTGTTAAGTCTATTTTCCGCTGCACTAAAGGACGCCCTTAACCCAGTTAAGGACGCCCTCATTAACTGACTTACGATCCATCACCTGGTCATCAACAAGAAAACAAATCAAGTCATTCTCAAAGGGACTCACGAGAACAATGTCTACGTCTTCAATCAAAGATTCAAGCCTGCATCCAAGTTGTGCTTATCTGTCTCCGCTGTGGACGCCGATCTCTGGCATCGACGTCTTGGACACGCGGGACCCAGCACAATCTTCAAGCTTCATCAAAAGGATCTTGTAAGAGGTCTTCCCCGAATTGATCCTGAACAGATTGAGCAATGTGAAGCATGCATCAAAGGGAAGCAGACAAGATCATCCTTCAAATCCAAGAATGAAGTAAGCACAAAGAAGCCATTGGAACTCCTTCACATGGATCTGTGTGGACCCATGCAAACCCAAAGCTATGGTGGAAAAAGGTACATGTATGTCATTGTAGATGATTTTTCAAGATTCACTTGGGTCCTTTTCTTAGTGTCAAAAGCAGATGCTTTCGGGATGTTCAAAATCTTCATCAAGCAAGTAGAAGTTGCTCTTGGGACGAGCTTGAAAGCTCTAAGGTCAGATCATGGAACGGAGTTTAAAAACTCAGAGTTTCTTGACTTCTGTGACCAACAAGGAGTCTCCCACAACTTCTCTTCTCCTCGAACTCCTCAGCAAAATGGTGTTGTCGAAAGAAAGAATAGGACGCTGGAAGACATGGCAAGGACGATGCTTTTGGCTAGCGGCGTCCCCAAACACTTCTGGGCAGAAGCCGTTGCCACCGCAACCTATATTGTCAATCGAGCTATGATTCGTCCTTTGCTCAAAAAGACATCCTATGAGCTCCTAAATGGAAGAAAGCCAAACATTTCACGCCTCAAAGTCTTCGGGTGTAAATGCTTCATTCACAACAACGGCAAAGACAACATCGGCAAATTTGATACTAGGAGTGATGAAGGAATATTTCTTGGGTACTCCCTCACAAGCAAAGCCTATAGAGTCTTCAACAAAAGGACTCTTAAGCTTGAGGAAAGTATTCATGTGGTATTCAAAGAAAATGCTTCTCTCAAGAAAGAACCAAGTAAGAAGGAAAGTCGCTCCTCTCCTAGGGACGATGATGAAGATGATGAAGAAGAACCAAGAGGCTCCTCCGACAAATATTATGTTCCTAGGAACGCCCCTGAGTCTCGCGATGAGGTTTCAATGGGAATTCCTAGTGAACAACAAGAGCCTTCTCAAACTTGGTCGCTAAACCAAGTTGAGGCCGGTGAATCAAGTCAGCAAGGAGAAAGGCACAGTGTGGATGCTTCAGCTGAGGGGGAACACACTGAGCCAACCAATGAAGATGACGGATTTGACTCTGAGGAGTCTGATTGGACGGACCCTAGATGTACCCCTACCAGGGACGCTACTCATAGGGGATCCAACCTTTCAAGACTTCACTCAACAGATCAAATCATCTCAGACATCTCAAAAGGAGTCCAAACAAGATCAGCCGTGAATCAGTCCCTCAACGCCAACATAGCGTTCTGTGCCTTCAACGCCTTCGTGTCCTTAGTTGAACCTAAGAACATAAAGGAAGCACTCCAGGACGCTGATTGGATTCAAGCCATGCAAGAAGAACTCAATCAATTCGAGAGAAACAAAGTTTGGACCCTCGTCCCTCGTCCGAGAAACAAAAACATAATAGGGACGAGGTGGGTGTATAGAAACAAGCTTGATGAAAGTGGCCGCGTATCAAGGAACAAAGCAAGGCTTGTGGCTCAAGGCTATAGGCAAGAGGAGGGGATCGATTATGATGAGACCTTCGCTCCTGTTGCTAGAATTGAAGCCATTCGCCTCCTCATTGCCTACGCTGCTCACAAGGGGTTCAAGCTCTTTCAAATGGATGTCAAGACAGCCTTCCTCAATGGCAAGCTTAAAGAAGAAGTGTACGTCGCTCAACCTCCAGGATTTGAGGACGCTGATCACCCTGATCATGTGTACTTCTTGGACAAGGCACTCTATGGACTCAAGCAAGCCCCTCGTGCATGGTACGATAGGTTTGCGTCCTTTCTCTTGTCCAACGGGTACACACGAGGTAACATTGATAAAACACTATTCTTAAAGAAAGTCCTTAAAGATGTTTTGATTGTCCAAGTCTATGTCGATGACATAGTCTTTGTAAGCACTAACATGAGACTTGTAGAGGAATTCAAGAACTTGATGAGTAGTGAGTTTGAGATGTCTCTCATAGGAGAACTCAACTTCTTTTTGGGACTCCAAATCACCCAGCTCAAAGATGGGACGCGCATTCATCAACAAAAGTACATCCGTGAAATGCTCGAGAAGTATGGAATGAACTCTTCTAAATCCATTGATACTCCCATCTCCCCCAACACTCGTCTTTACGCTGACGAAGAAGGCAAGAGTGTAGATCAAAATCTTTACAGAGGAATGATAGGGTCCTTGCTATACCAAACGGCAAGTCGTCCCGACATCATGTTCGCTGTGTGCTTGTGTGCTCGCTTCCAAGCAAATCCAAAGGAGTCCCACATGCAAGAAGTCAAGAGGATCTTCAGATACCTCAAGGGACGGGATGACCTATGCCTATGGTATCCCAGAAGAACGTCCCTAAACCTGGTAGCGTATTCTGACGCAGATTACGCTAGCCATGTGGTGGATAGGAAGAGCACATCCGGCATGGCACAATTCCATGGCTCATGCCTTGTATCTTGGGGATCCAAAAAGCAAAACTCCGTGACACTCTCAATCGCGGAAGCTGAGTACGTTGCTGCTGCTTCGTGCTGTTCGCAAGTCCTATGGATCAAGTACCAACTTGAAGATTATGGTACGTTCCTCAACACAGTCCCCATCTTGTGTGATAACACCAGTGCTATAAGTATTGCAAAGAATCATGTTCATCATTCTAGGACAAAGCATATTCACATAAGACATCACTTTCTTCGTGATAATGTTGAACTTGGATTAATTAAGGTAGATCATGTTAGGACTGAGGACCAAGTGGCCGATATTTTCACAAAAGCACTTGATAGACGTCCCTTCGAGCACCTCCGGTTGCTTTTAGGGATGATAACTTTTAAATGATCAAGTCCCGTTCTATTATTCCCTCCATGATTGGCTATGTTTTGTTGAGAACTCGTTTTTAAAGTAATGTATTCATTTAAAGCCATCTTTAAAGGACGCTAGTCTAAGACATATGTTTCGCTTGTGTTTTTTGAACGGTATTCATTTCGCTTTTCATCTCAAGAGTATCCTTGATCAAACTACCCTCATTATAAGCCGAAATAATGGGAACTCTAAGCTTACCCAAGCCGAGAATCTTGCAAACGCGTCCTATGAGCGTTCTTTGTTTTATCTTTACGGGACGTACTTACTTGATTTTCAAAAATGGTTCTAAGTGATCAAAGGGACGCGTGTTAAGAGCTGAGAGTTGTCCGTACAGAGTTCTAAATTCAGAGTTTGAGATCAGTGTCTGGGACGTCATAGTTCAGTTCTGAGTAATGCAGTGTTGTGTGCCTAAAGGACGCCAAGTCAGAGTCCTTTGAAAGTTGAAAGATGAAAGTTGAACCGTTTCGGAGAAGTTGAACGCAGATCTCGGGATATGTGTACCGGGTGCAAAACAGCTGTGTTTCTTAGCAAAGAAGGAAGCCACGTGCAGGATTGCGGATGGAGGAAGTCATGTGATAATACCCTTTTACCCTTGACCGTTCCATTTCGTCTTCTTCCTATAAATATGCCCCTGCATCCTTCTGGAAAACCTTCTTTGCTCCTCTGCCATTTACACAAATTTAGCAATCCCTCAAGATCTTGCCAAATCTTCAATCCCAAATCCCGAAATCTCCTCCTCAACCCTAATCTTCATCTATAAAAACCATCTTCTCCAATGGCTAACACCAGAGCAACCAAAAACCCATCTCCCTCTTCGGCGGCGAAGAACCCTAATTCCTCGAGGTCCCCTCCGGTAAAAGGCCGGTCGCTCATGGACTCGAGAGGGCGACCTACTGGGCGCCAAGACCCCCCTCGCCACCACTCTTCTTCTCAAACCACCCAGCGCCGCCACTCCAACACCCCTCCACAGCCACTTCGCTCTCAACCTCCACCACAAAAACAACCCCCCCGTTCTCAATCCAAACCCATCCAAAAACGCTTTTCTTTTCTTGAGAAGCCTTTCAAACCAGAGCCCGAGCCAGAAAATATCACCAAAGCTTCTGTTTACAGCGGTTCCATTGGTAGGCTTCCCTCCCAAGCCAAGCGCCGTCCTCCTCTCGACCCCCTCATAGAGGACTAGCTAGAAAAGGAGCCAAGGACGCTCGCCAATATCTGCCTACGGGCGTCCGCTCATGACCATCCTCCCAAGGTCCAACGTCTCCTCCACTACTTCATGGTCACTTACATCAAGCCCCGCCTAGAGGAAACCAACCATACCAACCCACCCTTTATGGGGCCTGGCATAATTTCCGATACTTTTGGTGGGACGGTAGATGAGCTCGCCAAGCTTCTCCCCGACATCATGGAGTTCTTGGTGGCTCCTGCCGGTTCCGTCCCATCTCAGAAACGAAAAAGGCCCTCCTCCTCATCCCCCTCCAAACCACAAGCCAAAGGGCCTCCCTCCTCCTCCCAAGTCAAACCGGTCCCTTCCTCCCCGCCTCCCGCCCCAAAGCGACGCTTGAAGATGTCTGCTGAGCTCGAGGGCGTGACTGAGCAACAAATGGCAGCTATCCGCCTCTCCGAGCTGCAAATAGAGAAAGAGGAGAAGGCCAGGCAAGAGCAGGCCGAAAAGGACGCCATTGCTGCGGCGATCCAGCAGAGCTTGCAAGACGTCCCTCGGCTTCCTCCTCCACCACCAAGGATAGAGGACGTCACTCCTGCTCCTGCTCCTGCGGCTACATCTGATCCGCTCCAAGCGGAAATCGAGGAGGACTTAGCAAAGCCTTTGCCCACAGTCCAAAGGGCAACTCCTCACGAACAGGTCCCGGCCAAGGACGTTGTTCCAAAAATCATTACTCTTGCGGATTCCCCTGCTAAGCAGCCGCCTCCTCCCCCTGCTCCGCTCAAAGTCAAGCCCATCTCTATGGCTCCGCCAAGCTCCTCAACTGCCACCACAAAGGCCAAGATAAGAACTCCCTCTCCCTCTCCTCCCAGAGCTTCCACTCCTCCTCCTCCGCCTACTCCGGCCGTCGAGGAAAATATTCAAGTTCAGGGGATGGCGTCTGTTGAAGTCCCCATTGAGTCCTTGGCAAGAACTCCAGCGGCGGACGCGCCTCCTACTGAACAGGCGTCCGCTGCTGAGGACACTGAAATGGTTGAGTCCCATGAGCAAGGGGACGAGGCCTCAGATGAAGAGGACGCTCCTCACCAGGATGAGGACCCTGAGGACGAGGAGGGAGACGGCGATGAAGAAGACGCCGGTGATGAAGTGATAGTGAGCAACGGCAGTAAGCAGAAACGCTTGAAGAAAATTCTGTCGCCGCTCCTGTTCACCGCCCATTTCTTAGAAGAGAATCAACACCAAGAGTTTTTGGAACTGCTTGAGTTCCAGGGATGGACGCACCTAGGCGCCGAGGCCGCAGAAGTTGACCCCGAACAGGTTCTCCGCTTTTACTCCAAATTTAAAATATCAGAAGTAAAAGGGAAGCCTCAAGGGAAGTTCGAAATTGATGGGGACGAGTACTCAATTCCTGAGGGTACCGTCCGCAATATGCTAGGCCTACGTCCCTCTCCGCCAGATGCTATGCACGACCTCCCCAACAAGAATTTTGGTCGTTTCTCCCAGGAAGAGATCTTCAACAGAATATTCAACGGGAGACAACCAATTGCTAGGGACAGGGTCGCTCACTGTCTCTCCAAGACGGGCGTCCTTGCGCATCACTTCATTGTGCGCATGGTCGTCCCCCGCCAAGAAAAGAAGTCGATCGTCCAGATCACTGACAGTATCTTACTGGATGCCTTCTTGGAACGCAAGCCGATAAACTTGCCGCGGGTAATCTTGGAGCACATGGGCAAGTGCACAGGAGGCAGGCACTCTCTTCCTTTCCCTGGCTTGGTCAAGCAGATTCTCAAGCAGCAAGGCCTCTATGCTCCGAAACAAGAACAGTCCTTTGGCATTCACTGGGATGTTAGGCAAATCACCTTGCCCCCGGTTGGAAAACTCCGTTGTGATGAGCCGCTCCCATCCGTCAAACGCCAACTGGAAAAGGAAAGGAAAGAGGCTCAGAGGAAAGCCAAGGCTGCAGCCGCTGCTGCTGCTACAGACGCTCAAGGTGATCTAGAGGCTGAAAATTTGCAAGTCGTAGGGACGCCGGCTGAGAACGCTGCTGAAGAAGAGGACGAGCTCGATGGTATGAGCGTCCCTGATGAGACCGAGAAGCACTCTACGAAGTATCTGATGGGCATGATGATCGAGAACCAGTGTATGATGATTGATCTAATCCAACAGGTTCACGACACTCTACACACCCACACAGAACTTCTAGAACGCAACAACGAGCTCCTTGCGCAGAACAACTATCTTCAGGAGCAACACCTCAAGGCCCTTGGCAAGCGTCCCCGGAAATGATCACTCCCCCCTCTCTCTCCAGCCGGAAAAAGTTTATTGTCTTTGTTGTGTTGTGTTTTTTGTTTAAGACATTGGGACGATGTCCCCATTTTGGAACTCTTGTTGAATGTCTGTAATGATCGTACTCTCACTTCTTGAATAGCGTTCATTACATTTGTGATTCATTTTGTCTAAGCGTTTCTTTCTTTAGTTATGACTTTGCGCATGCATGCTTTTCAACTTGTTCTCCTTTTCGATGATGCCAAAAGGGGGAAGTATAGTTTTGCAGAGATGCGATTGTCTTTAAGTTGTCATAGAAAGCATGTGTTTAGGGGGAATTTCGGCCAAGTCCAAAGGACGCTAGTAGAAAACAAAATAGGACGCACTTAAAAGAATGTGTTGCATGCCAACCTAAGCTGAAAAGAAAATCAAGTGTAGTTTCTCATGCTAAAAGCTTTACTTCTGTGCGTATTATTTGAAAGAGTTTGTCATCATCAAAAAGGGGGAAATTGTTGGGACGATATTAAGGACGCCAGTCATTAATATCTAAACCAATAATGATCGTCCCTTGTTTTGATAATGACAAACTCAAATGTATTTAACAAGTTGTCCAAGTATTGATCTCAGGTACGTCCAGTGGACGCACATGAGTGAAAAGGACAACAAGTGAACGGCAGTCCCTAAGCTGTAGGGACGCGCGTCATCAGAACTTCCAAAGCTGAACGTAATTGGCGAAGTTCCTGCGCAGATAGGACGGCTTCCTCATCAAGAAGGGACGCGCGCCAAAATACGGACGAAGTTCAAATTAAAATCAAGGCCGCCCCAACATGATTACATCACGTTCGGCCGTAGTCCTCAGAAGGAAGCTTCCCTTGTCTGGGCACGTGTAGACAACTCCAAAGATGTCGCTTTCCCAGCAATGGTCCCCTATCCACGCGGAGGCTTCCCAAGCGTCAACAGAGTTGACTTCCTCAAGAGGCTCATCGCACCGTTGATGGAAGATCAAGGATCCTGCAAAGCCTCAGAGGACGCTAGAGGACAAGAACCACTTCCGCTATAAATACCCCCCAAGGGTATGCATAGCGGTGTGGACTTTGAAGACTTTCTCTCAAGCTCTCCCGAAGCATTCAAGAACACTAACGAAGATCAAGAAGATCAAGTGAGCTTGAAGCAAGAGAAAGAAAGTCCAACCACATCAAATCCAAAACAAACCACAAAATAGTTAGAGTTGTAGTTTGTCTCTCACAACGAACCGTGAGAGACGTGTGTGATAGCTTCCTTATAGGTAAGAGAGTTAGGTTACATTGTTAGGTGAAAGGAGTGTTACTAGTGAGGCTAAGGACGGACGCTTAGCTTAGTGAAGTGTAACGACTCGCCTAAGTTGTAAGGACTCTCTCTTAATAAGATAAGGACGGCTATTGAAAATCCTCCAAGCGGAGGTAGAGGTTTACCCATAAGACTAGTTGGTCTTAGTGGGGTTCCTCTATAAATAATCGTGTCCATTATCTCATTGCGTTTCCTGTTAAGTCTAATTTCCGCTGCACCTAAGGACGCCCTTAACCCTGTTAAGGACGCCTTCACTAACAGACTTACGATCAAACATGTGTCTTGGTTTTAAAGTATTGGGAGTGGAGACGGGTAGGTTCATGCTGTGTTGGTGTAGGGCTCGTCGGTTTTAGTAGAATGGATGTCGGAGAAAGGTAGTTATAGTAAACGAAGCACTTTTCACGGGTTCAAGGACACGGGGATGGTGACAAGTGACGTTTTGGGGTGGAAAGGATAAACGTAGTAAAGTATATATAATATATAATGACGACAACCAGGCCCGGTCCTGGGCAGGTGCAAGGTGTGCACATGCACAGGGCCTCCGTTAAATCTGGGGTCTCAAAATAAGAAAATTATAATATTATATATCAATAAGGGTTAGGATCATATGTAAATATCCTTTAACCTATAAACTATAAACTACTCTCATCTATTGGATCTACCAAATGGAAGGTCAGGATCGCGCGCTTTCTTTCTTATAATTTTTAAATACCTGGGGTAAAATCGTCATTTCACCTATTCTAATCTTCATTCTCCCATCCTCCTCTGTCTTCTTGCTTGGACTACGATCCTTTCTAGGTTTACCAGGAACAAAGTTCAATCTCGAATCCAAATCCACCATTGACGTTGAGTTTGCTACCACGAGCTTGAGTATTGATGGGAAGGTCATAAAATCTCAGATTTGGGACACCGCTGGCCAGGAACGGTATTAATCAATCGCCCTTTTTCTGTTCGATTTCTTGTTGTGATGGATACCATCATCTCCTCTTGGAATAATCGATTTTCTTCGAGGGATTTTAGATCTGTACATTTGGAAGGACAATTCATTGAATAGAGGAAAAGAATTCCTCCATAGTGATCTGGCACAACAAATGGAGGTTTCGTGTGGAGCCCCAACCATGAAACTTCCTTCGTTCGAACTCCGCCAGAGCAAATTCTTGGCTTCCCTCCCTCAAGTTTCAATTGGAAATTGCAATGGGCGCCATTCCCGTGCTATAGGAAGAACGATGACAGGGGCTGAGTTTCACCAGGAGGTTTTGTGTTGTGCGATCACAAGGTCGTTATTTGGATTTGTTTTTCATGCCTGTCAAACCCTTTGATTTTGCTGTTGTTATGAGAGAATTTTTAAGTCTTGTTCTAATGGGAAAAAAAATACTTGCAAGGCTGTGTAATTTACATATTGCTTACACAGTAGTTCTTCTAATTGCTTTTTGCAGCTTGTAAAACTGAAACAAAGAATCTGCGTGGTTGTTCTGATAGGAGTTGGCTGTTGAAGGTATGAGTGTTCTCCCAGAAGTATTCGATGTACAGTGATGATATCACTTATACACTCACAGACTGCCAACTGAGCTACTAAAATCCTGAAAAAATTTGGTTGACGCCACCCAAGTAGAGAAGGCGATCGGTTGCAAGTTCGGCGGAGGAGAGATTTTTTGAGAAGAAGCGAGTGAGGTGGCTGCTGAAGGTGTAATCTGCATTTGAATAGTTATGATCTTTACTTTTAGCTGAGCAATCCAATTGTGCACACTATATATGCAACTGACCTTGTAACCAAGTGTAGAAGAAAGCACAAGAAATCGTATAGTGTATACTTTTGTTGACATGTTATTAAATTTCAATGGTTCTTATTTGCTAAGAGAAAAGTGTGAGGTGGTTTGGCTATATATATAAAATTCTACTTAATCCTTGTCATCAATGCATTTTTAGGACCTCATAAAATCTTTCATTCACAGGTTCTTGATCAAATACAGAAGGAGATGGACACAAGAACATGCCTCTCATGAATACCATCGCCTCCTCTTAGAATAATCGAGGCAGTGACATATTTATCATTGTCACCCTCAGCGTGAACTTATTTTTATTTATATATGCTTCGTATAATGCATGAACTTGAATGTATTAAAAATTTAATAATCATATTATCTCCATCGAAGCTGCATTTGTTTTCACTAAAACCCAACTTGTTCTTTTAGAGTTATATAAATATAGAGATATCATGCTTTATATATGTAGAGAGAAAGAGATCATGCTTTATAATTGTGCAAATTCGAAAGTTTTACAATAATGTGTGTAGGAATTTGAAAGCATTAGTCTGAACATACATATAAGATATATGCACGTACATATAAAATATGTGAACGTACATTTAAAATATGTGGACGTACATATAAAATATGTGAACGTACATCTAAAATATGTAAACGTACATCTGAAATATGTGAACATGATACTCAAATACGTGAACACAATCATTTCATACGTGAATATAAATTTAAAATATGTGAACATGATACTCAAATACGTGAACATGATAGTCAAATATGTGAACGTACATCTAAAGTACGTGAACATGATACTCAAATACGTGAATATTATACTCAAATATTTGAATGTACATCTGAAATACGTAAACATGATACTCGAATACGTGAGCATTATACTCAAATTTGTGAACGTACATCTAAAATACGTGAACATTATACTCGAATATGTGAACGTACATCTAACATATGTGAACACAATTATTTCATATGTGGACATACATTTAAAACACGTGAACATGATACTCAAATACATGAACATGATATTCAAATATGTGAACATCGTACTAAAATGTGTTATATGCTACGTCTTACTAACATGTCTAGTTTTCAAAGTTTCTATTTTTACCATGAAATTTGTGAACATTGTCATAAAATATATGAACAACCAAATAAAACACGTGAACATGAAAACAAACATAATAAACTATTTCTGCATTCATAGACCGTTTTTTTACTAAATTTTATATGAAAATGTTGTTATCATTTGTGAACATAAGACTATTTTATAGGAACCTAAACACATTTTATATGAACGTATCTTTAGTATAACTTGGTTTTTTTCTCTTTTCACGGGCCCTCGACCAACATATAATATGTGAATTCATACTATTCTTTTACTAAGATGTGAACGCCGATATGAAATATGTGAACATCCAAAGAAAAATCATGAACAAATATGTGAACATAAAAAATCGTTTATGCACTCATATACCATGTTTTATTAAGATGTGAACGCCAACATGAAATATGTGAACAACTCCATCAAATATGTGAAAATCCAAAGAAAAAACGTGAACACAAAAAACCGTTTCAAAATACGTGAACATGATACTCAAATATGTGAACGTACATCTAAAAGAGAACGACCGAACGAGAGCGAACACGTCCTTTCTTCTAATTAGTGAACGTACATCTAAAATACGTTAACACAATTATTTCACATGTGAACATACATCTAAAATACGTGAATATGATACTGAAATACATGAACATGACACCCAGATATGTGAACATCGTACTAAAACATGTTAGAGACATTCTTTCTTACTAAAATGTCTTTTTTTCTAAGTGTCTTGTTTTTACCATGAAATATGTGAACATTATCATAACATATATGAACAACCAAATAAAACACATGAACATGAAAACATACATACTAAACTGTTTCTGAATTCCGAGACCATTTTTTTATTAAATTTTTATATGAAAATGTTGTTATCGTTTGTGAACATAAGACTTTTTTATACGAACCTAAACACACTTTATATGAACCTAAATATGATCTTATTGTTTTAATACAATAAATGTGTTTATTAACATAAAATATGCGCTTGACAAATAGAAAATTCTTGAACTTCTTTCTAGCTAGTGTACGTGTAAAAATGAACTTGTGACGAGAATATGTAAGTAAATACCATACATTCCATCAATCAAAGCTAATATTATGTTCGACCAAAAAAAATCAAAGCTAATATTATCATTAAGAAGCAAGCTTTCGTCCATAGAAAGCAAACCACGTACAATATTCTAGGCTAGACTATACTTAATAGATTAAAAGGAAAGAATACTCAAATATCAACATAACAACCATACACATATATATAGTTAATAACATCCATTGATCCATTTATCCGTTTCCTTAGCCAACACTATCAGATTACTTTTTGCCCAGGAACACGTCTGTCAAAATAGTCTTCGAAACGAGCGACGCCTTCATCAATGCCACAACCTACAATCAACCATAACAACAGATCATGACCAACGATATAGTATTCATATGTCCTAGTTTTTAAAAGAGCATGTTTAATCTAATTAGCGCAATATATGTACCCGTTTCATGTCAAGGGTAACAAGTTTCTCATCGAGGCATCCCACGTCTTGAATATTAAACTTGTTGAGAAGTCGAATGAATTTCGTATGGTGGTGGATTGAGAGATTTTGTACCTTGCAATTTGAATAGAAGATTGTGAAGTACTCAGACAGATTGTAAAGGCACTCGCAGAGGTTGTTTACCCTCCAGTTCTATAGGCTGTAAAACAGAGATGTGAATTCCTTTGGACTTGTGAATTCAGACAAGGTAATTTACAAAACTGATTGTGTATACTCAAACGGAAGATAAAATATAAAACAATGCTCATGGAACTCCAAACCCATTGCTGAACAAGAACATTAATCTAGTAAATGCAAGTTTCACCTTTGCCAAAAGAGATTAGAACAATTGCTACTTTCTAGGGTTATCGTACAAAGTTAGGCAAGTGTCGATCATGCAATCTAGTCTTACACGAGCAGTCTTACAAGCATCGAAATGTAGATGATCTATACCCGCAGATAGTCTTACACAAATGCACTTCATATCACCCAGGTTTTCCAATTCTCTACTAACATGAATTAGCACAAGGAAATCATCAAAATACTTCCTACCGTTGTTTCCAACTAGATAAATTCAAAATAGTGCATGTTTTAGTTGTTTCAGTATAAACCCTCTTACCAGACAATTGAGCATGAAACACAGTAGCAATTAATTCCATGCCTCCGAATTACGAATCAAAAAGCAAGAGACCAAAATTGACAAAACCCGATCAAATTTCAATAAATTGAAAATTTAGGGTTTTGAGGAGGAAGGAAGAGAAACAGGTGGCCCAGGCCAGGGTAGTGAGAAAAACTTACCGACGGCGCCGTTGATCGATTCGTGAACGGAGATCTGACTTTGCTTTCTCCGACTGCTTGCTTTCTTCCCCATCGGAAATCGCACTCAAAATCGCCGGCCAGATATTGAGATCGAGCGAACGAGCAAACAAGCGACCGAGCGAACAAGCTTGCTTTCCTTTGTTTTGAGTGTCATTGACGATTTTGCCCTTAAAATTCACTATAATTGCAAAATTGCCACCGCACCTATTTTAAACCCAATTCCTCTCTTTAGCTACGGTTATTATTTATTTACAGTTTGTATCTTAAGAGTAGTTTTCATGTGAACCAGCCTCTATAAATAACATAGTAATTTTACCGAAAAATAGAAGATAGCACAATGGTACGAGGAGTCTTTTGTTCACAAAGGCAAGGCCCTCTGAGGCTGTGATCAATCCCCGTGGACCGCATTTATCCTTTTTTTAATACAAAGGCAAGGCCTTGTGATCAATTCATCATGTGTATGGCACTTTTCCTTGTTTTATATTTTCCTTTTAATAATTATTATTTACACTCTTCTCTTGTTTTATACAAAGGTCCTTGTGTTCTACTCTGTATAATTTTATTTCACTAACACACCTCTCTGCCTAACAATTCGTAAAAGTGCGCCAGATTTCTTTTATTAAAATGTGATGCATGTTTTTTACCGTATTAATTAAAGAGGCCCTTATTATAATTTTATGAACTTATCGGCTATCTAAGTATTATTGTTTGGACAGTTAACACCCTAGGGCATAGAGAGAAACCGTTTTCTGGGCGACTTTCTTCCTCTTCGGTGCAGGGCTGTGAGAGCTAGGGTTTCCTCGCCGGCATCGTGCGAGATCCACCGTCATTGGCGTGGTTTTTGCTTGGACTGACAGGTTGCGGAAGTAATCATGGGAGAGAACAAGGAGAAGGCGAAAAACTTACACTTAACGGAGGAAGAGGTGGAAGTTGTGGAAGATCCGATCGTTGCGAGCGAAGAGGTTAGGGCTGCTGATTCGTTGATGCTCGTGGGTTCTCTGCTCACAAATAGGCCTTTTAATGTGTACGCTCTCAAGACAACCATGAGAAGCGCCTGGAAAGTGAGATCAGGGGTTATGCTCTCAAATTCACCATACTGGCATTAATGAGGCTAATCCCTCCCAAGATTCTTTGGTTAGTACGTTGCATGAGGGCATGCAAATAAGGGGGGACATTATTAAAGCAGGAGATGTTCAAGTGGAGGGCCCGGTTAAAGGAGTGGAGTCCAAAGGTGGGGATGAGGGGAAAAAGAAGAATTCGTGGAAGAGGCTGGATAGGGCTGAGAAAGGGGCTGGAACGGGAGGCTCAGAGGAGAACTCAAAGAAGAGGGGTCGGGTGGAGATGGAGGAATTCCAGGAGGGAGTCGAGCCTATGTGCACTGAGGAGAGTTCGGGTCTAGATGAAGGTTCGGGGAAGAAAAAGAGATTGGTGCTACCACATGACGAGATATCGGCGGGGAAGGAGAGCCTTCCCTGCCGGAAGCCATGAGTCTCTTAAGCTACAACTGTTGGGGATTGGGGAAGGGCCCGGGCAGTTGAGTGTCTTGCCGAGTTGGTGAGACGGGAGGACCCCAAGGTGCTCTTCCTGATGAAGACGAAGCAAGATATAGGAAGGGTATGGATAGGATTAGAAGACGGCTTGGTTTTAAAAATGGTCTCACGGTGGATTGTGTTGGGCGTACAGGGGGCATTGCGTTGTTTTGGGAGGAGGGAGTTAATCTGTCTATTTCCTCGTACACCGTTCATCACATTGCTTGCATGATCAATCTTGGACGTATAGACGAGGAGTGGAGGCTTACTTGTGTGTATGGTTGTCCAAGGAAAGAGGACAAGCACCTCACCTTTGGGATTTTAAAAGAACTTAGTCGATCTTTCAGTGGGGCGTGGTTTAGTATTGGAGACTATAATCAAATTTTGACACTGGAGGATAAGGTAGATGGAGGTGATCCGGATTTTAGCTTGCTTCTTGATTGCAACGAAGCCTTGAATGAATGTGGTCTTGATGCTCTCCCTTTCTCGGGCCCTCGGTTCACATGGGATAATGGACGCGAGGGTGAGGATTTTATTCAGGAGAGTCTCGACATGGGTTTCGCGAATGAGCAATGGAGTTTAAAATTCCCCAAAGCTAAGGTGGTGCATCTGGATCGCAGGGGTTCGGACCACGTCCCGATCAAGATCAATTTGTTTGAGGAGGAGGGTGAAGATTGGTATCGGAGGAAAACCGGAAAGCCTTTTCGGTTTGAGGCGATGTCGATTGAGGATGAGGGGTTTCGGGATGTTGTCAAGAACGCGTGGAGGAACCCAGGAAGTGTTCATGCTGACCATGAGGTTGTAGGAAAGGTGTACAGATGAGGAGTGGATTTGAAGGAGTGGGATTTTTCTCACTTTGGAAACGTTGCTAAGGAGCTGGGGAAGGTTCGGAATGAATTAAGGGGGATGCACAAGGCTTGGATTAAGGGAGACTTACTTTGGAAGAGGAAAGCTTTAGAAGAAAAAGAGAGGGAGTTGATGCATAAAGAAGAGATTATGTGGCACTAGTGAGCAAAGGCCCATGAAGTCATGTGGGGGGATCGTAACACACGATTTTTCCATCTCAGAGCCAATGGTAGAAGGAAAAGAAATAGAATTCGGAAACTGGTGGATGAGGATGGAGTGGAGTGGAGATCTTGGGAAGGCAAAATGAGGGTGGCGATTGATTACTTCCAAAACCTGTTCAGCTTTGTCGTTGGAACCACCTTAGTGGCGGCTCCTCAAGGGGTCGAGCCTCTCGTGTCGGCGGCGGATAACGAAGAGCTCCTACGTCCCTTCACACAAGAAGAGGTAAAAGCTGCGCTCTTTTCAATGCACCTTAGTAAATCTCCGGGGCCGGATGGTATGCCGGCAATTTTCCACCAGAAGTGTTGGGATATTGTCGGGTCTGACATTACTTCCTTTATCTTGTCAATTCTCCATGGTGTTGGTTTTTCACCTTCCCTAAGCTACACTTTTATCACTTTAATCCCGAAGACTAACGAGCCTTGCAAGATGAAAGATCTCAGACCGATAAGACTTTGTAACGTGCTTTACAAGATTCTCTCAAAGGTGATTGTGAATAGGTTGAAGTGTTGTCTCGATAAGCTGGTTTCCCAAAATCAAAGTGCCTTCGTTCCGGGCCGGCTTATTACAGACAATGTTCTTGCTGCTTATGAGATGTTTCATTATATGAAAACCAAGGCGGGTCGTGAAGGCTTTATGGCGCTAAAGCTGGATATGGCGAAGGCCTATGATAGGGTGGAATGGAGTTATTTGGAGGGTGTCATAAGCGGTTTGGGGTTTGCGGAAGCTTGGATCAGGCTAGTGATGAATTGTGTGCGGTCGGGTCCTTCTTTGTACTTCTAGAGGGTGTGCCGTCTGATGCTTTTATTCCAGGTCGAGAGCTGCGTCAAGGGGACCCGTTGTCCCCATATCTCTTCCTTCTATGTATTGAGGGGTTATCGGGAATGATTAGAGAGAGTGAGCGTTGCAATCAGACTCGGGGTATCGGTATTGCTCGGTCAGCTCCCAGGATTTCTCATCTCTTTTTTGCTGATGATTGTGTTCTTTTTGTGAGGGCGACTTGCGAACAGGGTCATGAAGTTGTAAAAATCCTCCATGATTATGGAGCTGTGTCTGGACAGCAAGTGAACCTTGCAAAATCTGAATTATCATTTAGCAAAAATGTGAGTTTGGCCAGGCGAGCTGAAGTGCAACAGATTGTCGGGATTCGTGAGGTGGACAAGCATGAAAAGTACCTTGGTTTGCCCACTGTTATTGGGAGGTCTAAGATGGTGATATTCCAACAGATCGGGGAGAGAGTTATGGGTAAGCTGAGCGGTTGGAAGGAGAAAACGCTGTCGAGGGCAGGGAAAGAAGTGTTCATCAAATTTGCGGGTCAGGCCATCCCGACCTATGCCATGGCGTGCTTCCAACTCCCTTCTAACTTCTGTAAGGAGATCAAGCAGCAACTGTGCAAATTCTAGTGGGGTTCAGGTGATGAGAAGGCAAAAGTTAATTGGGTTAGTTGGAAGAGGTTGTGTCTTCCCAATGAGAAGGGTGGAATGGGATTTCGGGACATGGAGAATTTTAATTTGGCACTTTTGGCTAGACAGGGGTGGAGGCTTCTACAGTTTCCGGATTCTCTAATAGCAAGACTATTGAAAGCTAAATACTTTCCGAGATGTTCCTTCATGGAAGCAAAGTTGGGAGATAGGCCTAGCTACACATGGAGGAGCATTCTGCAGGGACGAAAAGCTTTGGAGAAAGGGATCCTGTGGAACATGGGGAATAGATGCAACATACAGGCTTGGAAAGATAGGTGGATTCCCAAACCTTTGGATTTCAAGTCGATCTCGCCAAGGAAGGAAAACGATGACAACTTAAGAGTGGTGGAGTTGATTGATTGGTCTCATAGCTGTTGGGATGTGGAGAAGCTGCAGGAGTTGTTTGTTGAGCAGGATATTGAGGAGATCTTGAAAATCCGTCTCATTGATCCGAGCATCCAAGACGAGTTGTATTGGTTTTGGGCCAAGGATAGCATTTTCTCTACAAAGACGGCCTATCGTGCTCTCCTCCACCAAGAGATTGAGGGGGAGTATGGCAGCAGCTCCTCTGCAGGCGGGACTTCAGGGAACATATGGAAGAAGCCGTGGAAGTTGCAGGTCATCCCTAAAGCTAGGATGCTGGTTTGGAGGGCGTGTCGGAATGTCTTGCCCTCAAAAGATAATCTCAAGCGACGGACAATCACCCCGGACGATTATTGTGAGAGATGTGGTCAGAAAGAATCCAGCTTTCATGCTCTGTTTCAATGCAGGTTTGCTAGGAGGATTTGGTCTCATTTCGAGCAGTTCATTTATTAGGGGGAAAAGGCCAGCTCGATGCTTGATTTTTTTGAGTTTGTCTCTTCTAACATGTTTAGGGAGGAGCTGGAGCTGTGGGCTGTAGTTGTCTGGAAGATTTGGTGGGATAGGAGCAAGCTGCTTTTTGAGGGAGAGTTAGTTGATGTTTCTTCGATTGTAGAGCACGTCCGGGAAACGCACATGAAGGCTGCTCAGGCTGAGTTGTCGATGATTTCAAGCGTGGGAGGACCGCCGTCGAATCATAGCCGGGAGAAACCGTCGAGCTCTTGGATGAAATTGAATTGTGATGCTAGTCTAAGTCCAAGCGGGTGTGGGATTGGTTTTGTGGTTCGCGACAATGAGGGTGAGGGGCAGCTTATTGGTGCTAGCACAGTTCAGGCTTCCAACGATGCTGAAATTCTCGAAGCTGCCGCTCTGGTTGGGCCTTAGAGAAGTGCGAGGAGTTTGGCTTCTCCCACATTATTGCTGAATCAGACTCTTACTCTGTTGTTGTGAAGCTGAAGGGGAATAAGCAATGGCGGGGAGTGTTGGGAGTCCTCCTCCAGCGGATCAAAACAGTGGCGGCGAGGTTCGAGAGATGCGAATGGAGTTTTGTCAGGAGATCTGGGAACAAACCTGCACACTTTTTAGCCTCTCTTCGTCCTTCTGTTCAGTTTACCGGTTTAAATGCTTTTGATTTTCATTCAAGTTTGAACTCTTTGTTGTTGGACGATATTTCCTCTTCTTAATGGAATGAATGGTGTTTTGCTCAAGAAAAAAGTATTACTGTTTGAAATTAAAAAAAATTATATATTAGATCACTAAATAACATGATAGAAATTGAACTTTTTAATTTTTCTTCTCCGTATCAAATCTTTAGATCTCTATATGATAAAAAAGAGTAAAGGATAGATGAATACCACTTTTATCGAGATATTACATGCAATATATTATACTTGTGTAAGGGATAGAAAAAAGAGCTTAGTTTAATAAACAATCACCTAAAATTCAGATCATGTAGCAAGTAAACAGATGTGTATTTTTTTTCGCTTTTGTACAATCACATAAAAAAAAACTTATTATTTAATTGAATGATGATATATTAACCATAGAATAAAGACTGCAGATTTACACTAGATAATAGATTCTCAAGACGTCCGTTATAACTTATGTTTAATCAGATTTGGATCACAATCAAAAAATTATCGTGCAGGGCCTCTTAAAATCATTGGTCGGCCTTGGCGACAACATGTGTAGAGCCATTTCCAGCGTAGTAGTGGGGTGGGGGGAGAAGGTGGTGGGGAAATAGGGTGGCTGTGAAATGGTGACAAGCGTTGATAATGTTTTAATTTGACAGTAGGTGTTTTGATGGTGACAAGGGGGTATACAATGGATGTTGATGCTCAAAAAGTGCTCGTTTCCCATGAAACACCTAGTTTCAGTCTGCAGGTAAGTGTTCCACTTTGATGTTTTTGTATTCAATGGGGGGTGGCAATGTTGTTTCATATGTGAACATGGTGATAGTGTGTGTTTGTTGGTGTAGGGCCTTGAGTACTATTTCCCCGAGGGTAAGAGATTCAAGGGGAGATAAAATGTGTACTCAGACAAGATGGATATATTCGAGACCATCAAATCCACTGTATCTGCTCAGGAATGGGACAAGGTGTGCACAGGATGCTTTGCCCCTATATTCCAGGTTGCAAATGGCATGCATCTACACGGTGCTTTGGTCCATACATTAATGATGCGTGAGGTGAAGACAGAAAAGGAGGAAGCACTATGGTTCAATGTGGATGGTGAGCTGGTGAAGTTTAGTCTGATGAAGTTTGCGGCCATCACAAGGCTGAGGTGCTATGAATACTGTGATGAAGATGGGTTTGAGATACCAGAGATTGAATTGGAGGATGTGTTAAGAGTGGACAGTTGCACACTGACTGAGTTGAAAGAAATCTTTTGTAAGGAGGAAAATAAGGAATGGAGGTACATGTTAGCTCATTTGTTGTTGGTAGAGGGGGTGTTGCTGCCTGGTAGGAGTGAGAACCTTAGGCCGGATTTTGTTGCTCTAGCTGGTGGCATGGAGTTGCTTCAGGAATATCCATAGGGTAGGTTGGTGTTCAATGCTACAATTGAGAGCCTGAAGAACGTCTCTATATGCAGTAATACTAACAGACTAGGGTTTAACCTTCATGGATACCCTTTGGCCTTTCAGATATAGTAACCTCTTACCAAACACCATTTTGCTTAATGTATTTAGTGGTGACAACTTCTTAGTTAATGTATTGGTGTGCCACTAGATTTGGATCCTAGAGACATTCCCCCACCTTGTTGAGATCAGCAATGTTGCATTTGAGATATATGAGCCATATGGCCCTGTATTGTATTCCAAGTCATTTGAGGAGAAGCTGACTTTTGTGAAGGTTGAGGAACAATTCTCAAACCCCAAGAAGGTGTGTTCACTCATGATCATGTTAAAGTGGTGTCAACTTTCATTTTATGTGTTATGATTAGAATATTATGTGTGTGTTGTTATAGGTCCTTGTCATGAGATATGGTGCCATTAGTTTTGGAAATTTTAGCTGGAAGGAAGAGAAGGCTGACCCTAGGATTGATAGATTTATGAGGTGGATGTTGCCTCAGGTGCTAGTGCCCCCATAGGCATTGGACTTTGCTCTGAACAATAAGAATCGTGATGACATGCCTGGCTGCAAAGCCATTAGATTCAGGATGAGGTTTGTTGCGCATACAACCAGGCTTAGCGCACTAGCAAAGTCATCTCAACAAAAGAGAAAGGATGAGGAGGAGGCTGGTGACCAGACGCCCCAAAAGAGAAGGAGGACTGGTGAAGGGTCTGTGGCTGCTAGCTCAAAGAAGAAGCCATTTAAGAAACCCAAAGGGAAAGAGAAGGACGTGCCCAAGAGAAGAGAAGAACCGCCTGTGTTTGTGGACGACGAGGATGATGACTTTGTTAGCATTGCTGACCTAGCTAAAAGGGTCAGATTCTTTGCCAAACCGGTTGCGGATGAGAAGGTTAAGTCTGGCAGGAAACAAGTGAAGGCTGTGAGGAAGGTGGTCAAGGTAACCAAGGTGGAAGAAGTGGTGACAGGAAGCGATGGCGGTTGTGAAAAGGATGCACAAGAGGACGGCGAAAAGTTGGATGTAAAGGGTGAGACTACTGAGAAGGTAGGTGTTAATGTGGATATGGGTGATAAGGTGTATGAGGAGGTTGACAAGGGTGTGCAAGAGGGTGCAAGTGTTATGGGCGGGGGGGGGGGGGGAATGATGGTTGTTGGATCGTTAGTATGAAACGGGACGTCCTTTACTTGGGTAAAGGCGTCCTTGTAAGAGGCGTCTTTACTAAGTGTTAAGGGTGTCCTTAGTTGTGCAGCGGAAATAGTAAACTAAACAGGTGAACTTAACAAGTATGGAACGCAATGATTTATAGAGGAACCACTCAAGACCAAGTAGTCCTTGATTGTAAACCTCTACCTCCTTGGAGGATTTTCGAATAGACTTTCCTGTCTTATTAAGCGTCGTTATAGTTGTACTGGCGAGTCTTTACAGCTCTCTGGCACTTAGTGTACGTCCTAAGTCCACTAGTAAAGGACTCCTCTAAGCCTACAACTTAAGCGAGCTTAATGTGCTAAAGGACACCATTCCCACGTCCTACAGTACTTCGTAGGACTACTCTCTTTTCTTTTGGTGTTCTGGTTTACAAACAGTTTGTGATTTTGGTTACAACTTTCACTCGATCAAACACTAAGACTAGAAGAGTTCTAAGCTTGTTCTTTGTGTTCTTGATCGAGGTCACTTTCTCTCTGATTCTCTGAAAGCGTTGGCGTCACAATAAATGCCTTGGGACTATTTATAGGACTTGGGAAGGGCGTCATTCCTCTTGGACGATCATGCCCTTTGTGGACGTGGCTACAAGATCTTCCTCCACGTAGTATGGCGGTGATGAGGGAAGCTTCCTGTATCCAGCTGTGATGGACTCCGCTACAGCATCGGCCGCCACGTGGTGATGGACTCTGCTACAGGATCGGTCTCCACGTGTCCTGGATGATCAAATGTTGTCGAGTGATGTCATCCTGTCAGCTGCTGAGTATGGATGCTTCTGAGTTGAAGCTTGTGTTCCTACTTGCTTGGGACTGCGTCCTCGCTCAAGTAGTCTCTTGCTGGTCCTTACTTCCTGATAGCTAGCGTCCCTTAACCTCAGGGACGTCCACACACTTGTTGTCCTTTTTGTCACTGGCGTTCCTGAACACTTCGTCAAATTTATTAGAATCAAAGTGAGTTTGTCATATCAAAACTGAGGGACGGTTGTGTGGGCACACTATCAAGAACAGGGGCGTCCTTGATAGCGTTCCAACAATTTCCCCCTTTTTGATGATGACAAACTCTTAGGCAAAATAGTTTTGACATTGGAACTTAGCATGCATGAAAACTTAATAGCGTCCTCTAACACTTAGAAGAAATTCTGTAAGCACAAGTTTTCAGCTTTGATTCTCTACCTTTTGGATTTAGGGAAAGAGTATCGTCCTAGAAAATTTTCTGAGCGTCCTCTTGTTTATTCTAGCATGGCGTTCCTTAGACCTTTCACTAATAGTCCCCCCTTAACACTTGCGTATTCTAGATAACTAATATATAGCGCATCTCTGCAAAACTACACTTTCCCCTTTTGGCATCATCGAAAAGGATAACAAGTGAATAAGGACGGTAGCATAAAAACATAACTAAAAGCAGTGGAACGCTTAAACAATCAATATGCATGCAAACGATGGAACTTGTCATTCAAACAAAGGAAGGAATAATTGTCATTACAGACCAAAAGGATCACAAAGATCAAGTGTTTAACATAAAAGAAGCAAAGGCAAAAACCATGAGGGATTAAGATGGGGGACGGCAATCACTGAGGACGTCTGCTTGAGTCTTGATAGAGCTGAAGAAGCTTCTCGTGTAGTTCCGCAGACTCCTTGAGCGTTTGGATCATGATGCATTGATTATGGAGAATAGCTGTCATGAGCTCTTGAGGCGGATACAGCTCAGGAATCGCTGGAGGAGGAATTGGAGAAGGGCCTGCACTGGAAGAGGGAGCGTCCATGTGAGGTAATGAGGGCGGAGGAGAGTTGGTCATGAGCACTTGATCCAGGACATCATAGTTGACGGCGTCCTCTGGACCAGTGGCGGTTGTTTGACCCTCGGAAGCAAGCAGTTCCTGCTCAGCTTCTTGAGCTAACCATTCTTGTTCAGCTTTCTCCTTTGCCTCAGCCTCGGCCTCTAACTGCTTTCTAATGGACGGCAGCTCCTCTGAATTCCTGATCTCAAGCAGTCCCTTCTTCTTATCCCAGTTCAGTCTCAGCATCTCTTCAGGAGCAGACTCATCATATGCATTTCTGAGACTTAAGGATCTGCTTGACAAGTCCTGGGAACGGCAAGGCATGCCTCTTCCTACCACACTTAGCCATATGAGCCATTGCTATCCTTGCTAAGTTGATGGGACGGCGGGAAAGGAAGGCGTCCAGTAGAATGCAGTCATGAGTTTGGACGACGGACTTCTTCTCTTGCCTTGGCACTATAGCACGACATATGAAGTAATGTGCTATCGCCCCAACTTTCGAAAGGACGTGTGCCACCCTATCAGTCCCATAGGGCTTCTTGCCGCAAAAGATCCTTTCAAGCAGCTTATCCACCTTATCGTCCTCCATGTCAAAGCCGTTTTTAGGTAAGGAACTGAGAGCATCAGACGGCGGCTTCTTTGTACTTATTCCCATGAAGGAGCGGACTTGGCGTTCTGTTATAGAGGCGGGCTCATCATCAATTTTAAAGTACAAAGCTCCCTCTTTAGACTTGAACCTCAAGTGCTTGAAGAACGCACGGATTTGGTCGTTGTGGATCTCAGCAGGCTAGGGTCCTACATTAGTCCATCCCTGGAAGCGAATAAGGTCAAGGAACTCATTGACATCCTTGTTGTTGAACGAGGCGAGCCAGTCCTCTGAGTAAATCAGGGGACGGAGAATGTTGACTGGCTCGTCGTCGTCCTTCTTCTTCTTTCCTTTACGCTTCGGGGACTCAGGTTCATCGTCCTTATCATCATCTTCTTCTTCTTCTTCAGACTCATTCTCAACATCGTCCTTGGCACCAGCGTCCTCCGTGCCTTGGCATTTTCATTGCCGCCACCTGAGGCGGCATTCTCAGTTTCTGCTGGAGTCTTTTCTTGGGACGGCTCTTCTGCGTCCTGAGCATCAGTTTCTGTCTTAGTTGGAGGCTCAGTGTCCACAGCTAGAGGATGTTCTTGGGATTCTGTTTGGGGTGGAGGGGAGGGTTGATTTTGTGAGATTGGATGGGGGTTAAGTAAGGGAAGGTTTTGGTCATAGGGGGCAACCTCGAAAACATCACGGTGTCCTTTTGTTGAGCAACCCGGTCCTCACCAGGGTCCTCAATAACTTGTTTCAGCAGCTGCCACCTCTTCTGCCGGAGCATTCTCGACTCCTTCTGCCTCATCATTGGAGTCCCCAATAATATCTACGAAGGGGGAGGACTCAGCGGCAGGCGTCCCATGCTTACTGCTCTCAGATGAGCTGGAAGAGGAGGAACGGGAGGAGGAGATGTGCTCGGGCTCAGCACCTTCTGAGACCAGTACCCTAGGAGCTTCTCCGGATTTCCTTCTTTTGAAGGTGTGCTCAAGGGCAGGACGTCTCTCAGCGTCCTCAGGTGCGGATTCAGATGAAAGACGGCGAGACTTGAGGGTTTCGGGGTCCTTAGGTGGTGAAATGGTTGCCGGGGCAGATGGGAATTGGGAGAAGTTTAGAGGTGAAGGGCAAAATGGAATGAGGGCCTTGTCTTTTGTGGCTTTTGAGGAAGGAGGAGGAGTTGGGAGCTGTACAATCTTTAGGGAAGGTTGGGGAGGGGCAATCTTGGATCTTTTTGAAGGTTGGGACGAGCTTTTTGAGGAGATAGGCCTTTGGGAGGAGGGGACTGTGGATGACTTAGCCTTCTTGAGAGGGCGTTTGTCATGGCATTTTTTAGAGCGTCGCTCGGACAAGTCTTTTGGGAACTTGTCCACTATTTCGGTTTCTTTGGTGGAGATGGGGGGATTTGAAGATTTTGAGAGGGGGGACTGAGGGGGAGCAGGGCGTTTGGCGGGTAAGATAGATTTTGTGGTTCTTTGAGGAGATGGGGGAGAGGGACTTGGCAAACGGTTCCCTAGAATGCGGAACGCAGGGGAGTCTCTTGGGTACATGGGGAAGTTAGGTAGGACGGCGTTATCCAAATCTGGAATTAGGTCAAGGAGGGTTGAGAGATGATCACCTCCATACTGAGAAAAGAACAGCACGTCCTCCATTCTTCCTGACAGATCCTGGTAGTTGTTTTTATGAAGGGTGGGAAGAACAAATCTGTTGAGGAACTTCTCATAATTCTTCCTCCTTTGACGTCGTTCCTAACGTCCTCTTTGTTCATCCGTTCCCTGATCAGCTTGCAGAGAGTCTTTGGCTTCTTGTTGATGAAGTCCAACAGTGACTCGTCCAACTTAATCTGCCTTGGCTTCTCTATAGTCTAGGACTTCACAAGTCTCCTCTTTTTGCCGCCGGTAGAAGATCTGGCCACGTCCCTTAGTAGTGAAGACATGATTCTGATTGATTTTAGAGAGAGAAACTCGTCGGAATCTTTAGAGAGAAGGCAGAGCAAATGTGAGAGGAAAGAGTTGGTGAGTGTAATAAATGAACGATGGTGACAGGCAAGAGCTTATATAGAGGAAGCGGTGGCACAATTGGTAAATAGTACTGAATTCTTGTGCAGCACGTGGTGAAACTTCCCCCTTAAGAATTGAGCGGTTACAACTGTCTTCCACGAGCGAAGTTCAAAAGTTCAAATATTCAAATCTCAAGACGCTTCAACTTCCTCACAAATCTGATCAATTCTCAACTGGCGTCTCATACTGAAAATCAACTAGCGTTCTCTCAGACTTAACACAATTTCCTCTATAGCAAACCAAGATCTTGAGCAAACGTCCCTGTGATCACCTTGCGAACCATTTGAGAACCAAACAAGTACGTCCCGTAAAGAAAAAAATATGAAGCTCATAGAACGATTTTGCAAAGTTCTCGGCTAGGGTAAGCTTAGAGTTCCCATCATTTCGGCTTATGATGTGGGTTGGGTGATCAGGGATACTCTTTTCAAGACAAATAGAGAAATTGAATGGCGTTCCAAAGTAGCACACAAATGAAGTTTTAGACTAGCGTCCTTGCAAATATGAATTCAATGCATGATAGTCCTTCAACACTTAGAATCTACTAAACATAGCCAATGACTGAGGGAATAGTAGAACGGGACTTGCTACTTAAAAGTTATCATCCCCAAGATTAACCTGAGATGCTCAAAGGGACGCCTATCAAGCGCCTTAGTGAAAATATCAGCTACCTGGTCCTCAGTCCTCACATGCCCCATACTAATAAGTCCTAGTTCAACAATATCACGCAAGAAATGATGCCTTATATGAATATGCTTTGTGCGTGAATGAAAAACAGGATTCTTAGCAATTTCAATAGCACTTGTATTATCACAAAGAATGGGAATAGTTTCGAGAGTGATACCGTAGTCCTCAAGTTGATATTTGATCCAGATGACTTGTGAACAACACGAGGCAACAGAACCTTACTCCGCTTCCTCCGTTGAAAGCATCACAGAGTTCTGTTTCTTTGATCCCCAAGAGACTAAGCATGAACCGAGAAACTGAGCCATTCCCGAAGTGCTTTTTCTATCAATCATATGACCAGCATAATCAGCGTCCGAGTAGCCAACTAGCTTGAGGGATGACTTCCTTGGGTAGGAAAGACAGAGATCGTCGTGTCCCTTGAGATATCTGAAGATCCTCTTGACTTCTTGCATGTGGGACTCCTTTGGACTTGCTTGGAAGCGTGCACACAAGCAAACGGAAAACACGATGTCGGGACGGCTTGCGGTCAGATAGAGTAAAGAACCAATCATTCCTCGATAGAGCTTTTGATCAACGTCCTTCCCTTGTTCATCAGCGTAAAGACGCGAGTTGGGAGAACAAGGAGTGACAACAGGCTTGGACGTGTTCATCCCATACTTTTCAAGCATCTCACGGACGTACTTTTGTTGATGAATACGCGTCCCTTCCTTGAGTTGGTTGATTTGAAGCCCCAAGAAGAAGTTAAGTTCTCCAATGAGTGACATTTCAAACTCGCTACTCATCAAGGACTTGAACTCATCTACAGGTTTCATGTTAGTACTACTAAAGACTATGTCATCAACATAGACTTGGGCAATCAAGATATCCTTGTGAACTTTCTTTATGAATAAAGTTTTATTAATTGAACCTCTTATGCAACCTTTAGACAAAAGAAAGGACGCAAACCTGTCGTACCATGCACGAGGAGCTTGCGTGAGTCCATAAAGAGCTTTGTCTAAGTAGTACACATGATCTGGGTGAGAGGCGTCCTCAAAGCCAGGGGGCTGAGCAACATACACTTCCTCCTTCAGTTTTCCATTGAGAAAGGCTGTCTTGACGTCCATTTGAAATAACTTGAATCCTTTATGCGCAGCAAATGCAATAAGGAGACGGACGGCCTCAATTCTAGCAATAGGAGCAAAAGTCTCATCATAGTCAATGCCTGCCTCTTGCTTGAATCCTTAAGCCACCAGTCTTGCCTTGTTCCTTGACATGCGTCCACTTTCATCAAGCTTATTTCGAAACACCCAGCGCGTCCCTATGATGTTTTTGCCTTTGGGACGAGGGACGAGGGTCCAGACTTTGTTTCTTTCAAATTGATTAAGTTCTTCTTGCATTGCTTGAATCCAGTCAACGTCCTGGAGTGCTTCCTTTATGTTTTTGGGTTCCACCATGGACACAAAGGCGTTGAAAGCACAAAAGGCCAAGTTTGCACTCTGGGACTTGCTTGCAGCTGACCTGGTTTGAACTCCTTGAGAGATATCTGAGACAATCTGAGTTGTTGGGTGATCCCTAGAGAAGCGGGACTCCCTTTGAAATAATTGAGCAAACCTTGGATCAATCTCACAATTAGAATCATCACTTTCATCTTGAGCATCATCCTTAGTGTGTTCCCCCTCAGAGAGAGCGTCCACCCCATGGCGTTGCTCACCTTGTTGACTTGATTCGGCCACATCTTGTTGAACTGGAGACTCACTACGAGAGGGAACTCCTTGATCAACACTAGGAGCATCCACTAAGACTTCTTCTAGATTTGCGTTGCCGTCCTTAGGAACATAGTATTTTCCAGAGGACCAACCATCAACTTCGTCTTCAGAGTCGTCCTGTTGTTGTGAAGAAGAGCGTTCTTTCTGACTTGGTTTTTCTTTATGAGAAGAACTCTCTTTGAACACAACATGAATACTCTCCTCAAGCTTAAGAGTCCTTTTGTTGAAAACTCTATATGCTTTGCTTGTGAGGGACTACCCAAGGAATATGGCTTCATCACTCCTTGCATCAAACTTTCCAAGTTTCTCTTTGTCGTTGTTGTGAACGAAGCATTTGCATCCAAACACTCTGAGATAGTCAAAGCGAGGCTTCCTTCCATTCAACAACTCATAGGACGTTTTCTTCAGCAGAGGACGGATCATGGCACGATTGATGATGTAGCATACAGTAGCAATAGCTTCAGCCCAAAAGTACTTGGGGACGCTATTTGCTAATAACAAAGTTCTTGCCATATCCTCTAGCGTCCTGTTCTTTCTTTCCACAACACCATTTTGTTGAGGAGTCCTTGGAGCTGAGAAGTTGTGGGATACGCCGTGTTGATCACAGAAGGCCAGGAACTCTGAGTTTTGGAACTCCGCCCCATGGTCTGATCGTATGGCTTTTAGAGGCGTCCCTAGAGCAACTTCCACTTGTTTGGTGAAGATTTTGAAGGCGTTGAAACAATCTGCTTTTGATACCAAGAAAAGAACCCAAGTGAATCGAGAAAAATCATCTACAAGAGCGTAAATGTACCTCTTTCCACCATAGCTCAACGTCCTCATAGGTCCACAAAGATCCATATGAAGAAGTTCCAGGGGCTTCTTCGTACTGACTTCATTTTTGGACTTGAAGGACGTTCTTGTTTGCTTCCCTTTGATACAAGCTTCACATTGTTCAACTTTCTCAGGATCGATTCGGGGAAGTCCTTTCACAAGATTTCCTTGATGTAGCTTGAGGATTGTGCTTAGTCCAGCATGACCAAGACGGCAATGCCAAAGGTCAGCGTCCTCTTTTGAAACAGACAAACACAACTCAGTAGCAGGCTTGAACTCTTGATTGAAGATGTAAAATTTATTCTGGCATACTCCTTTGAGAACAACTTTGTTTCTTTTCTTGATGATAACAAGGCATTCCTTTGAGTCAAATGTGACTAGGTTTTCACCTTGATCACACATTTGAGAGACACTAAGGAGATTGAAGCCAAGTCCCTCAACAAGACTAACATTTGATGCTTTGATGGACGAATTGAGAATTGTAGTTCCCGTCCCTTTAATCTTTCCTTTGCCCTTGTTGCCAAACGAGATAGTTCCTCCAGTGGCACTATTTTGGATAGAAATGAGATGGATCTGGCTTCCTGTCATATGATTTGAGGCGCCACTATCAATGATCCACGGGCGTCCTCTCACTTCCACCTGTCAAAACAAAGTTAGTTTTTGGCGACCCAGGCAAGGTGTTCCTTACCTGGTTCGTTACAATAAAAGAACTCTAGTTTTGGCATGTTATCATTTATGTTAACATCATTGGACATAGCATGCTTTCTAAATGAACTTCTAGAATGTCTAGGATGCCTAGCATTTGTCTTAGGAACGGACTCAGCATTTTCATTGTTAGTCCTAGCATCTTTGCCCTTTTCAAGGTCTTCTTTCAACTTAAAGCATTCAAACTTATAGTGACCACCTTGTCCATAGTGCCAGCACGTCCTATAGTAATCACCAAGGTAATATTTCTTGTTAGGACGTTGAATTCTGTTTTCTTCCATCTTCTTTGGATTGCAAACCTTAGAGCCTTCCCCCTTAGCAATTTTCTTATAGATCCTATGACTAGTGGAGTTAGTGTAGTACTCCTTTTGTCCCTTTTTTCCACTCTCTAGAACTCTAATGCGTTCAAGAAGGTTCTTAGTTTTCTCCCTTTCAAGTTCTAGCTCAGAGGTTTTGCTAGCTTCAAAGTCACTAGGCAAAAAGTTCTTAGAGTTTGACTCATACCCTAGTCCTCTTTTAGCGGGAGCAAAAACTACAGGTTTGACTTCTTCAGTAATAGGACTCTTTCCTAGAACTTTAACCTCATCCCTAAGCTTTACGTTCTCAAGTTTGAGACACATTACTTCAGTTTTTAGGGACTTTGTTTCTTCAACTGAGGACTCTAGTTGTAAAGTCATGGTGTCACAATTTTCACATTCAACAACTATGTTCTCAGCCTCAAGTTCATCAAGTTTTTGTTTCATTGAGTAACTCTCTTGCATGATTTGTGCAATCAGTTTAATCAGCTTAGGTTTTGAACATTTATCAAGAGAACTTATCATGGAATCATGGGTTACCTCTTGCTCGATTTCAGAGGCGTTCTTCTCAACAACTGGAGCGTCCTCCACAGCCATGTAAGCATGATGTTCAGCTAGTTCTTCATCATCTGAGTCATCATCGTCCCAGGCACTTGACAAGGACGCAGACTCAAAGGCACTCAGCAAGGCCTTTCTTTTCACATCTTTTGAGGACAGTCCCGAGGTGCATTTCTTGGCGAAGTGTCCTTTCTTGCTGCATTTGAAACAAGTAAGTTCCTTCATCTCAGCTTCAGTGTACTTGGGACTTTCCTTTTTGTAAGGCATTTTGTTCTTTGAGTGAGCTTTGTTCCTTTTATCCCAGGAACGGAGAGCGTTGTGCAAAAGAGCAAGTTCTTCCTCTTCATCAAGCTGTTCCGTTGACTTGCTTTGATTTTCTTTCAAAGTTTGAACACGCATGTTCTCACGATGGTCTCTTGTCTTAGATTCCATCATCAAGGCAAGTTCTCTTTGTCTTCGGAGGTACTCTGTGTACTCTGGCGTTGTTGAAGCCAAAGCGAGATCTGTTTGAGGATTCCGTCCTAGCTCGGCCATGTCTTTGTTCCGCCTTGCTTCATACTGTCTCAACTTCCCATAGATCTCTTCCATTTCAAGAGTCTTGTTGGCCTGGTTCTCCTTAAAGGTAGTCTTGTCAAAGTTCCATACACCTGTTAATCCATCAATCAACACTTGAACTTTGTTCCTCATGGAGATTTCAGCCTCTGGGATTCCCAAATTCTTCAATTTGGTGACAAGATCTTCAAAACGGAAGGAGTAGTCCTTGACCGTTTCATTTGACAACATTCTGAACGAGTAGAAGTCTCTCTTTACTTCTAGCTGAACGTCCTCTTTCATCTCAACAGTTCCTACGTGGTACTTCTCAAGAGCTTCCCATTGTAGCTTAGCTGTGGCCAAGTTACTAACTCTGGTGGTGTCCCTTTCACAGAGTTCTGACTCCTTACAAAGTTCTCAAACCTAATTTTCCAGCGATTGAAATTGCCGTCCGTTAGGCGCGGAGGCTTCATGCTAGAAATTCCAATAGGTTCCATTTCCATTTTCACCTGCAACTCAACCAAATCTAGAGCGCCTGCTCTGATACCAATTGTTGGATCGTTAGTATGAAACGGGACGTCCTTTACTTGGGTAAAGGCGTCCTTGTGAGAGGCATCCTTACTAAGTATTAAGGGCGTCCTTAGTTGTGCAGCGGAAATAGTAAACTAAACAGGTGAACTTAACAAGTATGGAACGCAGTGATTTATAGAGGAACCACTCAAGACCAAGTAGTCCTTGAGTGTAAACCTCTACCTCCTTGGAGGATTTTCGAATAGACTTTCCTTTCTTATTAAGCGTCCTTACAATTGTACTGGCGAGTCTTTACAGTTCTCTGGCACTTAGTGTACGTCCTAAGTCCACTAGTAAAGGACTCCTCTAAGCCTACAACTTAAGCGAGCTTAATGTGCTAAAGGACTCTATTCCCACGCCCTACAGTACTTCGTAGGACTACTCTCTTTTCTTTTGGTTTTCTGGTTTACAAACAGTTTGTGATTTTGGTTACAACTTTCACTCGATCAAACACTAAGTCTAGAAGAGTTCTAAGCTTGTTCTTCGTGTTCTTGATCGAGGTCGCTTTCTCTCTGATTCTCTGAATATTCTCTGAAAGCGTTGGTGTCACAATAAATTCCTTGGGGATATTTATAGGACTTGGGAAGGGCGTCATTCCTCTTGGACGATCATGCCCTTTGTGGGCGTGGCTACAGGATCTTCCTCCACGTAGTATGGCAGTGATGAGGGAAGCTTCTTGTATCTAGCTGTGATGGACTCCGCTACAGGATCGGCCGCCACGTGGTGATGGACTCTGCTACAGGATCGGTCTCCACGTGTCCTGGATGATCAAATGTTGTCGAGTGATGTCATCCTGTCGGCTGCTGAGTAAGGACACTTCTAAGTTGAAGCTTGCGTTCCTACTTGCTTGGGACTGCGTCCTCGCTCAAGTAGTCTCTTGCTGGTCCTTACTTTCTGATAGCTAGCGTCCCTTAACCTCAGGGACGTCCACACACTTGTTGTCCTTTTTGTCACTGGCGTTCCTGAAAACTTGGACAAATTTATTAGAATCAAAGTGAGTTTGTCATATCAAAACTGAGGGACGGTTGTGTGGGCACAATATCAATTAAAAACCAGCCCTTGATATCGTCCCAAAACTAGTGACAAGGTTGTGGGGGGTGAGAAGACTAGGGAAAAGGTTGTTGACAAGAAGAAAAAGGTTGCCGAAGCCCGAGAAGAAGAGAAGGGAAAGGCCGAGGTGGGGACGGTGAAGGAAAAGGCTGGAGTGGAGAAAGGAAGGGGGGGGGAAGAGGTGAAGGGCATGGTGGCGAAGCCCGAGAAGAAGAAAAAGAGCGTCGGTGACATGCTCAAGGAAGAGAATGACAAGGGTGCATTTTTTTTGGGGGGGGGGGGGCAGGGGGAAGAATAAGGAGGATTATAAGGTCAAGGGTAGAAAGGATGTGAAGACCGGCAGTGACATGAATGTTGATGGGAAATCAAAGAGGGGAGAGGTTGATGAGAAGGAGAAAGATCTGAGCGAGAAGGACGGGAAGAAGAGGAAGCACAAGGAGGGTGATGGTGACAATGTGGAAGCTGCATGGAAGAGTGATGAGAAGGTTGTTGGTGACAAGGACGGGGACAAGTTGAAGTGTAGGGAGAGTGATGGTGACAAGGTGCATGCAATAAGGAAGAGTGTTGGGGACAAGGATGGTAAGGCTGCTGCTACAAGGGGGATGCGTAATAAGAGCTAGATGCATCATGGGCAAGGTTATTGATGGATGAGATGAGGATCTTGGGGCTAGCTATGAAGTCTATGCAATGGAGGGTGAACGATATGTCTACGTAGTTGGCTAGGATGAGTGAGAGACAGACCGAAAGAGACATGAATGTTGGAGGACATAAAGGCCCACTTCAAGATTGGATGCGAAGACCTCACTGATTCATAAAGGATCAGGGAGCACCAAAGAGTGGCTGGTGAGGAAGTGAAGGATAACTGGGAGCGCTGAAGGATGATTGCTCACATGAGGAAGAACACTCTCACCTGTTTGGAAGGGACAAGGGGTGCTGTGGCGTGGGGATTGCTTCTGAACAAGAGGCCCTCAGCCAGACTGACTCAGTTGATGACAGACCACAAGATGACAAGTCACAAGTCAGTGACCAGGTCAAGGACGGTGACAAGTCTCAAGATGGTGTCAAGCCCCAGGGTGGTGAGGTTCACATCCCAGCCAAGGTGTCTTTAGAGCAACCAAGCACAGATTTCATGGATGACAAGCTCCTATCTGCTGCAGACTTGGCTGATGACAAGGTAACCCATCCTACAGAAGATGCCAAGGAGGCCCAAGTACTCTTTCTATAGGGACGATGAGAGACAACTGGTCTACAACTGGTACAATGATGACAAGTATGGCTCTTTGCAAACAGTAGTCTATTTTTATATATATGCACATGGTGTGTTGTGCTAAATGTGGAGGACTGAGTAACCTATTGTTTGTAGGAACAACAATGATTTTATCCCTGACACAGAGGTCAGGATGGATAAGAAGTTTTTCAGGCTATTGGTGACAAAGAAGAGCTAGCTGGATGTTGGAGTAAGCCCCCCCTATTCCTTGATGCTTTGTATCAACACGTGTGATGACAACATGATATACTAAATAGACACGTTATCATTCACGCATGTTTACAACATTCCACAACATAGTTGTTTTTTGTTATTACATGCATTGTTGGTGACACTAGTTAAGCTAGAAACGATGACAGTTGTTTTTTGGTTGCAGCATGTTGATGCGGCCTTGTTCCACATGTGGAAGGCCATATTCTTTGATGGGGATCGCTTCAAGGACATTGCTGTGATGGATTGTTTGTGGATATCAAGGTTCGACAACTCATACCTGAAGCAGTTCAATGAGGGACCATTCTATTTTGATGAGAGCTGGACAAAATACCAAGATGGGTTGTATTCAGGGAACTTTGGGAAGCAACTATTTGGTGTGGAGAAGATGTATGCAGCCTTCCTAATCCCAGAGGTGCATTGGTTTACAGTGGAGATTGACATGAGCCTGAAGCAAGTCAATGTTTATGACTGTTGCAAAAACCTGTACACAAGCTCAGAGATGCAAGCCATCTTGGACCCTCTTTGCATTATGCTCCCCTTAATGCAATCGCCTTCTCGGGACTCCCGATAAAGACTCGCTTTGGCCAAGGATCTAGGTTACGAGTTGTGCCTTTATCCTACTATTGAGGGGACTATAGTGTAAACGGGGCGGAAGCTGAGTAAGGGACGGGTGAATAGTTCCAACGGACGGAAGAACTCGCCGGAGGTCGAGGAAGGTCGGCGTTGGCCGGAGAAAAGGAGGGCGTCGGAGAAGAGGGTTAGAAGGGGTGACGTCAGCGGTTTTGGGGAAGAGACAATCTCGATTCAGCCAAAACTCATTTAATGCAAACGTAAGGATTACAAAAGAGAGAGCTCCTTATATAGTGGAGGCTCTTAACACAAAAGAGGAAAACCTAGCATTTATGGGTTGGGCTTAAAAACATGCAAGTCTTGGCCGAAAACCCTAAACATACTATAAATGGCCAGACAACTAATCTGACCTAACATTCTTGTCCTTACTACAAAAGGTAATACTTATCCATAAGCTAGCTAGGAAAAAGGAAAGACAAGGACTTAGAAAAACAAAGGAGTCTTGAGGACTCTGCAGAGGACTCTAACAAAGGAGTCCTGGGGACTCTGCTGAGGACTCTGCTCATGAGCTGAGGGACTCTGCTAGAGGACTCTACTCAAGAGCTGAGGGACTTTGCTGAAGGACGCTGGTGCAGCTGAAAGGATGCTGCTTAAGGACGCTGGCTAAGGACGCTGGTGCAAAGCTGAGGACGCTGCTTAGAGACGCTGGCTAAGGATGCTGGTGCAAAGCTGAGGACGCTGCTTAGGGACCCTGGTGCAAAGCTGAGGACGCTGGTTGAGAGCTAGGGACGCTGGTGATGGGGACGCCAAGGCAAGAGGAAGCCATCCCCGGATAGGGACTCTCTTGTATCGTCCCTAGAGTTGGCTTAGGCAGAAGGAAGCCTTCCCCGGGTGGGGAAGCCAAGGCCTCTTCACCAGGACTGTCCTCAAGGATGCTCAGCACCCAAGTAGCTGGTTCTTCAGGGACTATGCTAATGGACTGAGAGACTCTCCATACAAAGGACGCCGTTGCTCGGGCGATGGCTTTAGCACGAGCTCGAGTAATGGGTCCGTCCGAACGCATTGTCATGGCGTCTTCCTCTTCCTTGGGAGTAAGGGAAGGGATCGCATCATCCTCCCCCCCTTGAGTGGGAACCGTCCCCGCTTCCTCCAAAAGGTGTTCATCTTCCGGTTCCACATATGGAGTCAAGTCCGCTACATTGAATGTGGCATGGACGGCTCCATAGGAGTCCGGAAGCTCAAGCTTGTAAGCGTTTGGTCCAATTCGTTCAAGAACGCGAACAGGGCCGTCTCCCCGGTGATGGAGCTTAGTCTTCCGGGCTTGAGGGAAGTGACTCTTGCGCAAGTGGAGCCAAACGAAGTCCCTAGGCTCAAAGATGAGCTATTGGCGTCCCTGGTTATGTTGGTTGGCATATTGTTGGGCACGGCACTCAAGGCGGTCCCTCGTCCTCATGTGCAGCTTCTTGATGTAGTCTGCGCGGTTGGCTGCATCGAAGTGTTCTCCTTGCTGCAAGGGACGGGGTGAGAGATCCATGGGAGTAAGCGGATTACGCCCATAGACGACCTCGAAGGGACTCATGTTGTGCGCCGAGTGTTTGGACTTGTTATAGCAAAATTCTACAGTAGAGAGTAAGTCCTCCCACCGGCGTGGGTTGTTCTTAAGCATCACTCGAAGGAGTGAGCCTAAGGTCCGATTGGTGACTTCTGTCTGGCCATCGGTTTGGGGATGGAAGGAAGTAGAGAATAGTAGTTTGGTGCCTAACTTTCCCCAAAGTGTTCTCCAAAAATGCCCCACAAACTTGGAGTCCCTATTACTTATGATTGTGCGGGGAATGCCATGGTACTTCACTACGTGTTCAAAGAAGAGACAAGCCACGTCCGTAGCATTGTTCGTCGTAGTACACGCAATGAAATGGCCATTTTTGAGAAGCGGCACACTACTACAAAGATGGAGTCCGTACCCCTCTTGGACCTAGGCAGTCCCGTGATGAAGTCCATTGAAAGGTCTTCCCACGGAGCATGCGAAATAGGTAAAGGAGAGTAAAGTCCATGATTATGGCTAGTGGACTTGGCCTTTTGGCAAGTAATACAACTCTTGCAATACTGCGTGACATGATGAGCCATGTGAGGCCAAAAGAAGTGTTCACGCAAGGCAGCAAGAGTTTTATTAACGCCAAAATGACCACGACCCTCATGCGCTTCCTTTATCAAAAGAGTCCTTATGGAAGACTTAGGGACGCATAGCTTCCCAGCCTTGAATAAGTACCCTTCATCTAGAAAGTAGCCATCAATGGCATGAGAAGGCGTGGCCTTTTCCATGATGGGACCAAAGAAGGAGTCCGAAGCATAAAGCTCCTTTAACATGGAAAAGCCAAGTAAGCGAACTTGAAGGGAAGAAAGGAGGGAGTACCTGCGAGAAAGGACGTCCGCAACCACATTCTCCTTACCTTTCTTGTGATGGACGACGTAAGGGAACGTCTCCAAGAACTCGACCCAGCGTGCGTGTCTTCTATTGAGGTGTGCTTGGCTCTTGAGGTAAGACAATACCGCATGGTCGCTGTGGATGATGAACTCCCGTGGCCACAAGTAGTGTTGCCAAGTCTTGAGGACTCTAATGAGAGCATACAGCTCTTTGTCGTATGTGGGGTAGTTCAACTGAGCTCCAGTGAGCTTCTCACTATAGTAGGCAATTGGCTTGCGTTACTGATGGAGGACGCCGCCTATGCCAACATTTGATGCATCACACTCGATCTCAAAGGGCTTAGTGAAGTCCGGGAGCTGGAGGAGTGGAGCATTACAAAGGGAGTCCTTAAGGCTTTGGAACGCCTGTTCATGATGCTGCTTCCATTCTATTACTGTGCCTTTCTTGGTTAAGGCATGCAATGGGGCAACAAGGACGCTGAAGTGATGGACAAAACGGCGGTAGAAACCGGCAAGTCCTAAGAAGGAGCGGACTTCTGTTGCACTCTTGGGAGTAGGCCAGTCCTTGATAGCTTTGATCTTTTCCTCGTCCACTTGTAAACCAACACTAGAGACCACAAAGCCAAGGAAGACAGTGGACGGCTTGCAAAAAGTACACTTTGCCAAGTTGGCATAGAGTGTTTCACGGCGTAAGCGTGCCAATACCAACTTAATGTGTTCCGTGTAGTCAGTGAGATTCATTGAATAAATCAAGATATCATCAAAGTAGACCACAAGGAACTTACCAATGAAGTCCCTAAGGACATGGTTCATCAGTCTCATGAAGGTGCTTGGGGCGTTGGTGAGACCAAAGGGCATGACAAGCCACTCATAGAGACCAAATTTGGTCTTGAAGGCTGTCTTCCATTCATCGCCTTCCTTCATGCGGATTTGGTGGTAGCCACTCTTCAAGTCTATTTTGGTGAACAAGGTGGCACCATGGAGCTCGTCCAACATATCATCGAGCTTAGTAATTGGATGCCGGTATTTGATGGTGATGTTGTTGATTGCACGGCAGTCCATACACATGCGCCAGGAGCCATCCTTTTTGGGGACTAGAATGACAGGCACGTCACAAGGACTTAGGGACTCTCTTACATAGCCACGCTGAAGGAGTTCTTGCACTTGCTTTTGGAGTTCCTTGGTTTCATCTGGACTGGCTTTGTAAGGAGCTCTATTTGGTAGAGAGGCCCCGGGCATCAAGTCAATTTGATGCTCAATTCCACGTAGCGGAGGAAGTCCTGGGGGAAGGTCGTCAGGGAAGACGTCCTTGAAGTCCTCTAGAAGGGAAGTCACGGCGCTAGGGACGGCCGGATCATTAGGGATTGTGGTAGAAGATGTGAGGGACATCGGCACCATCAAGAAGCAATGGGCACGTCCTGAGGGTGGCTGCTGAGGTGGGGACGGCCTTGTTACCAACCCACGGGGCTCAACCGTGCCTTGAAGGCACGTGCTTGTTTTGGGTGTTAGGGACGCTTGTTCTGAGGGACTCCTTTTGGGGACGACTTTGGGACGCTGTTGTTGGCCATCAAATAGGGACGGCTTTGCATTCGAGTGGCGTTCCTTGCGCGCCCGTTCTTCTTCAATTGCCTTAGCGCGGTCGCGTTGTACCTGATCCTGCAATATTTTTTATTGCAGGATCAGGTACAACGCGTCGGTCGAAAGCCCATGGGCGTCCCAACAACAAGTGTGTGACGTCCATAGCAACGACATCACAAAGTAAGGTGTCCGTGTAAGGACCAATGGAAAAGGTGATCATGCATTGATGAGTGATTTGGGTACCTGTGGAGTTCAACCATTGTAGTCCATAAGTGGCAGGGTGGGGAGTTGTTTTCAAGTTAAGGTGTTTGACTACCTTTTCATTGACAAGGTTGGTGCAACTCCCGGAGTCAATAATCACACTAAGGCTCGTGGAACCAACCAAAGCGCGAGTGTGGAAGAGATTTTCACGTTGGTCTTGTAAGGATCCTTTCAAAATGAGTGCCTTCCTAGCAACCAATCCAAGGCAATGACCGGAGTCCGCTGGTGCTGGGGCACAATCAAACTCTTCCACTTGAGGAACAGCATAGGAGTCCTCATATAATGGCTCTGGGGGGACTTCTTCCTCATCGAAGGACTCATAACCCCCTCTGGTTGTGGAGAATAACACTTTCTTCTTGTTGGAGCAGTCCTTTTGATAGTGTCCTCGTCCGCCACAAGAGAAACACTCAATGTCCCGGTAACACTCAAGTGGAGTGATGTATGACACGCTAGGAGATGGCTCCTTGACGTCACACAATCGCGAACGGAAACGGATCTAGACCTTGCACCAAGTAAAGCCTTGAACTTCTCGATGTAGAACACAATCAACAACTCGCAAGGATGAACACTTGAATGAACCAAAGCAAAGCTTGTATAAATCAAACCAAGTCAGAATGTCGACAATCTCAAAAGGGCACAGGAAGAGAACTCTGTTCTCTTCTCAAAATACGCTGAAAAACAAACTCTGTTCTCTTCTCAAAATACGCTGAAAAACAAATAAGGGAAAACTAGAGTATTTATTCTATCCTAGAAAAAGAAATCCTAAATTATTATCATAAGATATAAATAATATCTCATAATAATAATCACAAATCTAGAAAACCAAAAATATGGAAATAGTTTGATAACAATAAAAGGAAACAGCTTGGGACGCAAGCTAACAAGGAAACAGCTTCGGACGCGTTCGGACGGACCTCAGGCTCGACCTTGGGAGGGTCGATCTCGACCCCCTGGGGGTCGATCCTGAGAGGATCTTGCAAGCCCTCAGGCTCGACCTTGGGAGGGTCGATCTCGACCCCCTGGGGGGTCGATCCTGAGGCTTCTCTTGGTTTCCGACGGCTTTGTTCTTCTTGTTCTTCTTGAACTTGAATGCTCGGGACCTCTTGTAAGGTCTAGGCCTTCTTCTTGTTCTCGTCTTCCTCCATGAATCCTTCTTGAACTTGAATGCTCGCGACTTGTGGAATGGTCTTGGCCTTGCTTGTCGGTTCATGATCTTCTCCACCATTCTTGTATCATGGAGTCCCTTGTTGGGAAGGACGCCTTTGTTGAGGACGGCTTGTGGAGTTCGTTCCATGTGGTTGGGAAGGACGTTGGGATGGGGACTGCTTTGAAGAAGAACCCTGTCCCTGCATACTAGGAGAGGAATTAGTGGAAACATAACGACCGAGAGTTAGAGGAAGCATACCTATTCGGCCGAGATTGATAAGAACGCAATTCTTGTTGGTTCTTATAGATGGTCATGGCAGTATGCATCAAGTTGTTCAAATTTGTGATGGGCAAAGGCTCAAGCTGGTGCCTAAGATATTTGTTTATAGAAACCGACAAAAAAGCTTCCATAATTACTAATAGTATATTATTATTATCATTTCCAATCAATGTTGGTAACTTTAGGGGATTAATTATTTGTTAGGTGCCAAATAATAAAAGACCTTACTTTATTTACCATTTATTTATTTATATACATAAGTCATAAGATAGGTTTAGATCCATTATACTGTGTCACGTAAGATTTTTTTCACATGTAATTCTCATATTTCGTCACCTAGGATTTTTTCACGTATCGGTCTATCGTTGCTCCACATCTAGAGTTGTCAAAACCTGACCCGACCCGAAAAATCGACCCGAACCGACCAAAAATTTTTGGGTTGAAACCCGACCCAAATAGTAGCGAGCAAAGAAAAAAATCGAACCCGATTAACCCGAACCCGATTGAGTTGAAACCCGAGACCGACCCGCCTGACCCTATATATTATATATATAGAATAAATATATTATATTGTAATTAATATAATATATTTTATCATAAAACCTAGTATAAATAAAATATTATTATAAAAATCTAATAAAAATAATACTTATTATTAAATATTATTATTTAATCATAATATTATTTTAATAATCATTAAAAATTCAAATTCTTGACCTGTTAGGTCGACCCGAACCCGCACGATAATCAATCAAGACCCGACCCGGCTTGAGTTGTAACCCGATTGATCCGAACCCGCACTCAACCCGAACCGGAAAAGACCAAACCCGAATCTACCCGACCCGACCTGTTTGACACCTCTACCCACATCAGATATTATTGAATTTTTTTATTAAGGCACACCATCTCTCTCTCTATATATATATATATAGATATATAGATATTTGTCCACATGGAGATATTTTATAATGCCAAATAGGTAAATACAAAGATTTATAATTTTCATCATTTAATCATCACTAATTAAAATAAAATGCTAAAAAAATAGAATACTAAAAATATATACAAACTTAGAATATATATTGAACTTCTTAAAAATCATGCATTAAACAATAATGTAAAATTTATCAAAAAGTTGTAATAAAGTCCTTACTTGGTGCGGACCGGGTAACTACGCTAATATATATATATATATATATATATATATATATAACTTAGGTGGTGTCCCCATTAAATGCTCCATTTATTGTTGGTTGCAATCCTACCTATATAATCATCATTATGAAAATTAAAATCCAAGAAACATCATTAGTTTATTGGTAGTCGTGTTGCCCAATAATCCATAGGTCTACGGCTCAAAACTCTATGTCAACAATGTTTTGAAACAAATACCAATAATAAAAATTTTGATATTATAGTAAATGGGCGCATGGTGAGATTAATGAAGCAAATGGGCGAATTTTGAAAATTGGTGACCCCTCCCGTAAAATCAGCTTTCACCCCCCCCCCCCACGTCCCGCTCTCCCATTTCTCTCTCCCGTTTTTCTCTCCGTTTTCGAAACTCACCTAGAGAAACCGCCATTAGAGCCGGTGTTTCGAGCGATTTGCTTGCCTTTGTTCACCTTATTTAGTGCGGATTTCCCTTTTCCGTCGTCGGTTACCGTCAACAGGTGTAAACGCGAGAGGTGAGTTTGGTTTTATGGCGTTTTTCTGTTTTCCAGCATGTTTAGGGCTTACTGTTCGCGTCTGGTCTCGTGATGGACTCCATTGTAGAGGGAGGACTCACATGCGTCCTAGTTTTAGAGTTTTGGGGGTAGAGACGGGTAGGTTCATGCTGTGTTGGTGTAGGGCTCGTCGGTTTTAGTAGAATGGATGTCGGTTAAAGGTGGTTATAGTACACAAAGTACTTTTCACGGGTTCAAGGACATGGGGATGGTGACAAGTGAAGTTTTGGGGTGGAAAGGGTAAAAGTAGTAAAGTATATATAATATATAATGGCGACAACATGTGTAGAGCCATTTCCAGCGTAGTAGTGGGGTGGGGGGAGAAGGTGGTGGGGAAATAGGGTGGCTATGAAATGGTGACAAGCGTTGATAATGTTTTAACTTGACAGTACGTGTTTTGATGGTGACAGGGGGGTATACAATGGACGATGATGCTCAAAAAGCGCTCGTTTCCCTTGAAACACCTAGTTTCAGTCTGTAGGTAAGTGTTCCACGTTGATGTTTTTGTATTCAATGGGGGGTGGCAGTGTTGTTTCATATGTGAACATGGTGACAGTGTGTGTTTGTTGGTGTAGGGCCTTGAGTACTATTTTCCCAAGGGTAAGAGATTCAAGGGGAGATAAAATGTGTACTCAAACAAGATGGATATATTCGAGACCATCAAATCCACTATATCTGCTCAGGAATGGGACAAGCTGTGCACATGATGCTTTGCCTCTATATTCCAGGTTGCAAATGGCATGCACCTACACGGTGCTTTGGTTCATACATTAATGATGCATGAGGTGAAGACAGAAAAGGAGGAAGAGCTGTGGTTCAATGTGGATGGTGAGCTGGTGAAGTTTAGTCTGATGGAGTTTGCGGCCATCATAGTGCTGAGGTGTTGTGAATACTTTGATGATGATGGGTGTGAGATACTAGAGATTGAAATGGAGGATGTGTTAGGAGTGGACAGCTGCACACTGACTGAGTTGAAAGAAATCTTTTGCAATGAGGAAGATGAGGAATGGAGGTACATGTTGGCTCATTTGTTGGTCGTAGAGATGGTGTTGTTGCCTAGTAGGAGTGAGAACCTTAGGCCGGATTTTGTTGCTCTAGCTGGTGGCATGGAGTTGCTTCAGGAATATCCATGGGGTACGTTGGTGTTCAATGCTACAATTGAGAGCCTGAAGAAGGTCTCTGTATGCAGTAATACTAACAGACTAGGGTTTAACCTCCATGGATACCCTTTGACCTTTCAGGTATAGTAACCTCTTACCAAACACCATTTTGCTTAATGTACTTAGTGGTGACAACTTCTTAGTTAATGTATTGGTGTGCCACCGGATTTGGATCCTGAAGACATTCCCCCACGTTGTCTAGATCATCAATGTTGCATTTGAGATATATAAGCCATATGGCCCTATATGGTATTCCAAGTCATTTGAAAAGAAGTTGACTTTTATGAAGGTTGAGGAACAATTCTCAAACCCCAAGAAGGTGTGTTCACTCATGATCATGTTAAAGTGGTGTCAACTTTCATTTTATGTGTTATGATTAGAATATTGAGAAATTTACACTAAACCACCCATTAAATAGGCGAATTTACAATTAACCATTTTTTTAAAATATTACATTTAACAAATTTTTTTTCTTAAAAAAAACAAATGGAATAACATTTTTCTTGTTTATATTACATTTATATTAATATCATACTCTGTCCGGTTTTAAAAATTTTGTCCATATGATCACTTTTTCTTGTTTCATACTACTTATCCATTTCATATTTTAAAAAAAAGTTCTTTTCGTTTATACCCCTAATAATTATACTTATCAAATTATTATACTTTTTCATATTTCTTTAAAGAAATAATTAATTCTACATTATGATAAAGGTAATATAGGAATAACATTTTTTCTTAATGCGTATGCAATGTCCAAATGAACAAATATTTTAAACGGAGGGAGTACGTAATATGGACCAACCTTTATTAATCAAACCATCATCCGCAGTATTTATATATTCGATACGAAAAAAAACTTTTGACCACGTAAATAGAAGAGACCGCCACTTAATTCCATTTGGTTTTTAAAAAAATTTATTTTATTTTTGTTAAATGTAATATTTTGAAAAACAGTTCTCTAATTAAAAAAATTTCTTTAATTAAAATGTTTTTTGTTAAATGTAATACTTTGTTAAATGTAAATGTTTTTTAAAAAAATACCTAATTGGCTATTTGTTAACGGAATTGAAGTTATGGATGGGTTAAAACAAATTTTTGTATAATGGGTGGTTAATTATTAATTCGCCTATTTAACGGGTGGTTAGAGCAAATTCCTCTAGGATATTATGTAAGTGTAGTTACAGGTCCCAGTCATGAGATACAATGCCATTAGTTTTGGTGATTTTAGCTGGAAGGAGGAGAAGGCTAACCCTAGGATTGATAGATTTATGAGGTGGATGTTGCCTCAGGTGCTAGTGCTCCCATAGGTTTTGGACTTTGCTCTGAACAATAAGGATCGTGATGACATGCCTGGCTGCAAAGCCATTAGATTCAGGATGAAGTTTGCTGTGCATACAGCCATGCTTAGCGCACTAGCAAAGTCATCTCAACAGAAGAGGAAGGATGAGGAGGAGGCTGGTGACTGTTGGGCCATTAGAAACCCAAGCCCAAGAAGTGTAGATTTGGACAAGCCCATTGTGGATTCATCACCAACGATAGAGGGAAGCCCCCGCCAATTTTGCCCTCCATTAATAGCGCTAACGGAACTGTAGCAAGGGGATGATCTCCGAATCATAAGGCCGGGAGCGAGATCTTCGGGATCTCATGTAACGCCTGCTAACGGCTCAATTAGGGGAGCAAATCTCGATATAAAAGGGAGGACGAAGCATAAGGGCATCTCCAAGAGATGCTCCAAATTCTTGAATTATGTGCATTTGGAGATTTTGGACTCATTTTATGCTCCAAGAGTTTCTCCATTGCATTCTCCATTTTGGAGAAAGTCTCCAAAAGTGTTTCTCATTTCTCTATATTTAGAGAATTCCCTAAATTTTTGGGGAATGCATTAATTGTTTAGCTATACATATCATCATCCTATTGGTCAAGTTAGGTTTTATAATATTATTTATAAAAAACATAATAATAATAATACAAACATAATTCATGTAAATGGGGAATTTGTTGGAGTGAGAGTATTATTTTTTTTGAGAATATGAGATTTTGTTCTCCATTTTGAAGAAACTTATGGAGCATTTGTTGGAGATGCTCTAAGGAAAGACACACAATACTCTGCGCTCTCAATCACTCCAAGCTTACCAAAAATCCCCATTCCTGCCTTATTCATTTTCGATCATAATCTCTTTGTTTCTAAAGATCAAGTGTGCTCGGATTTTTATGCTTGTAACTAGAACGACAATCGATTGATCAATACAATTCTCCCCATAATTCTCATCATTTTCTTTGTTCTCGTACTCGTCGTTTTTACTAATTATTCTCTGTTTATTGCTTCTAACGCGCTGTGACGACTTTGTGACTAGGATTCCCTCATTGTAGCGAAGTAACGCGTTTACACGGTTAAAGAAGTCACGCCTTAGCAAGCTACTGAATCTTCACCAACATGGATACGACTCACAACCATGTTGGAGATCTCGAGCCTGTCAACAATCAAGTCAATGATACTGGCGACAACCAGAATCTTGACGGCAACAACAACAATCCTAACAACACCACCAACGGCAATGATGGTGGTAACAACCTCGAAGTGCCCCTTGAGGAGGAGGCAATCGCCAATGGCAACTCCGAGCGGCAAGCAGCCGAGTCAAGTGCTATCGCGGAGATCCGCGCATCCATGCTTGCACTCCAAAAACTACTAGAAAACACAGCATTTCTCAACACTTTTTTTAGCTTTTTTCGACAAAATAAAGCGTCGAGGTCGTCTCCCTCGACGCTTCATAAAAGCGTCGAGATTTTCAACGTCGCAATTTTCTGACGCCAAAAAGCGTCGAGAAACGCGACACTAAAAAGCGTCGAGAGGGTCGTGACAATAAAAAGCGTCGAAAAATGTCATGCCGCCTTAAAAATTGCATCCATCTACAACACAAATAAGCGTTGAGGTTTGGACAAGTGTTGACGCAAAAAACCGTTGAGGTTTGTGCTGACAGTAAATAGCGTCGAGTATTGGAGAAAGATTGACACGAAAAAGCGTCGAGATTTGTAGCTCTTGGGGTGATAGTAAAAAACGTCGAGACATTCATCCATTTGCGACACAAATTAGCGTCAAGATTTCAATGATCACAAAACAAAAACAAAATTATATTTGAATGAGGTATTGCAGTAGTGCAATATCCATAACAATAAGGATCATACCTATATATATGGATACACCAAACAAAGAACGCATTTGTATAAATACATTAGCATCCATTACAATAGGAATCATTCGATCATACGGATACAACAACTTTATAAACAATGCATTCGTATAAATAGACAACCTCAAAATTAGAACAAAAAATACATATACATGTAAGAAGTATGTAACAACTTATACATCAGACATTGTTATTGCTATACACGCACCTACATGTATCCCTGGTGAAATGAGCTGCCAGAACTTTTTCAAGTCACTCAATTGTTGTTCATCTGCATAAACCACTAATATTAGACACAATTCAATAATATAAATAAAAAATCAGATTAATGTCTAGTATATATGTTTAGTATATGACAGACGTCCAAATATAATTTTGGATCAGGACCAAACAAGCGAAAAGTTACCAAGAAAATCATTAATTCTATTAATAGGGGTAATAAAAGCAAAAAGAGGAAAACCACAATGCCTATTCACTTCAAATAAGATAAGGTTGACTGAGTAAGAAGTCTGTGAAATTCCATTTGCATTTATCTCACCATCCTCTATATTAATCAAAAGAACAAATATCAATGTTCCCTAATATAATAATCATGAGTAAGTAACAAAAAGCAGTAGACTATTTTCTCATATGACAATGTGTGGATCATAGAAATTTCCACTATAGTGCCCGATCCTCAACAAGTATGTCCACTTAGTATTTCATGCTAGTAATAGTGACCAAAAACAAAAATAGACATGTTTATACTAAAACTCTCATCAATTCACTAACAATATAGTAACGTGTTAACTTCAGTTCTTAAACCAATATAACCACTTAGCTCTTTTACAAGAATCAATATTGTTGTATATATCCATCAATTCGAGAAACACAATGGACAAATTAAGATGAGACTACCTTCAAGTTTGTGTAAACTAGTTTCCGTAGCGCTCCCAATTGCATTTTTCATTGACTTGACCTTCAATGTAGGGTAGGCATTGATTTATTCTTGATGACTAGCAGCTTGAGCTTGATTATGGAACTATGGAGCAACTACCTACACAAAGGACAAATGAGTTAGGATCCAAATATTGTGCAAAGTCAGCATTATGTACTCAATCAATAGGTGTCACTAGACAAAAGTAGCTGATCTACCTATTTGTTACCAATTTAAAGAATGTCAGATTTGTTGAAATAGAGAGAAAACGAAGCGCTTCTTACCTATTTAGTGGATAAATGCTCATTTTTTCAGTGGATCATGCAGCCACACTTCTTGTAAAGAAGAAGAAGGTGAGTGGGCAGTGGAAAAGTTACAGCTCCTAGTGGTGAACCAAATAGCTACTATCCAGCAGCATACATCAAAAGGCAAGGTAAGAATTGCTACTTCAATAATCCAACAAATCATTACAAAGGCCAGGGAAGTTATTGAATCATCACTTCTGATATACAGGGTAAAGAAACAAACAATTCAAACTCAGAGTGCAATCAGCTAAGAAGGAATGATGCATAATTTTTAGCAGGAAGCTGAGCTTCATTTGAGGCAAGCATTGAAATCATAAATCGGTGAATCATAAAACAAACTTCCCTAGTATAACCATTGTATACACAATAACTTTCTTCTCCAATTTGCCATAACAACTAGCTTTGGTTCTCCGAAACCAATCGCAGACAAAGCAACAGATTTAACCAACCACAAGTAGGATCTATGCAGGAATTGATTGAGAACGCAGTGAAATTGAGATTAGAATCGAGAGAGATGAGAGGCCATACTCTGCTCATTGCGGGCGGTGAAGATGATGGAGCCGGTCTCGTCATTGACGAGGCACTCTACAATGCGAGTGGGACGAGAGTTGAGGGCCAGCGATCTGCCTTTTTTCAAGACGGTGTTGGCGCTGACCACCTTGACGGTTAGAGTGTGGTTTTTGGTGCCCGGCTTGATCTAGTCGACCTTCGTGAACACAGAGAACACGAAAAACCCTAATCGCATTTTTAAGACAAATCAACATGAACATTTTAACAAACAACAATCAAAACGCAAAGCTATCTAAGGAATTCCTTGACACTACATTGAATATTAGCCAAATCTGACAACCTAGCCATAACAAGATAAAATCGAACCAATAAACCTTAAAAATTGCTAGAATACAAGCTTCAGAAAGCAACTCACCAGCAAATAGCAACTCGCCGGCAAATCGCAAATTAGCTAAGGCGTCTTGCTCGAAGAGGAACTCAGGAGCAAATTTATCAACGAGAGAAGAGGCGTGATGAAAAATCAAATCAAAATCAAGAGTCGTGAGGATAGGAGAGGGTAGTTCATCCAGATCTCGACTTATGATTGCAAACAAAGAGAGATATGTTAGGGTATTGGAAAGCATGGTGAGATGGAACTCAACGCTCGCTCTTCTGAAAGAGAAGGGGGATGCACGTTAGGGTTTCTGAAAGGGAAAAGAGGAGGTTACGATTAATGTGGTTGTCCGCTTATTATTTTAATTTTAATTTTTATTAATTCAATAAAACAAGACGCTTTTAAGTGTCATAAATAGCGCTTTTGAACCTCGACATCAAAAAGCGTCGAGAACTGTGTATTTCCAGACGCATGCCTAATTTTCTGTCCGACACAATCTACAAGCGTCGGCCCAAAAGCATCGTGAATTAGCGCAATTTCTAGTAGTAAGGAGTTGGACAGCCAAAAGGAGGCTAATGCTAAATTTATTGAAATTTATGGAAAACAAACCGAATCTTTAACTAATGAACGTGATTTGCTCCGACTTCAAGTACAATCAGCTCCGGCCCATCATCGCGGGAGCGACGTGATAACTGATGTAGCCTGGCGTCTGGATATGGAGGACCCTAGCCTTATTACCCCTAACGACGCCGGCCCGTCAATAGGTAACCCAATAATCGCTAACGCGTCGGGGGCAACCCGGGAAAGTATTGAGGTTGTTCAACTGAGAGAACACCTCAGAGCCTTGGAAGACCGAATCACTCAGGTTCCAGGGGCTCCTCAACCGATAGCAGTAGAAAGGCGAGATGGTTACACCGACTCACCCTTTGTACCCGCTATCGCGCGAGTTAACATATCCCGAAAGTATCATGTCCCCGAAATTCCTAAATATGATGGGATCACCGATCCCGACCAGCATATTGCGGCTTTCATACAAGCCATGGATATTAGCATTATGCCCTTTGACATGAAGGAAATAGTCATGTGTCGATGAATCGGGAACACGTTATCTGGTCCCGCGCTAAACTGGCACTCACACTTACCACTTGGAAATATCTCATCTTTCGCTGAGTTGGTTGACATGTTTAGGATCAGGTTCGCAAGCAGCCGTCATGCAAAGAAGCGGTCAAGTGACTTATATCGTTTAGTCCAAAAGCCGCGCGAGTCTTCAAAAGCGTTCCTCAGTCATTACAACGAAGAACTTGTAACTATTGAGGGGTGCGATGCAGCAACAGCAGTGGAGGCATTCCGACGAGGGATATCATCCCGAAACCCCGAATTATATCAAGAACTAACAAAATATCCTTGTTCAAACTTTGATGAAGTGCAGGTTAAGGCGTTAGCTCATGTTCGTCTTGAGGAGGATGATCTTTACGCTGAGAAAGGAGCGAAACCTCAGCGGAATGACCGGCGGCAAGGGAAGCGGGAAGCCCGATACGCTCCGTACCCTCTGGCTGCTCATCATTCACCGCATGTCAAGCCGACCATTAACGCGTCATATGCCAAGAAGAGCGAGAACATCCCGCTGCCTCCTGAGTTGTCTCACCACAACTTCCGAGTCAGCGCAACAGAGATTGTCAGAACCCTTAACACGATGGGAAACGCTGTCAAGTGGCCGCGAAAGAAAGACATACCACATCACCGTAAAGACAAATCAAGGTGGTGTGACTTTCATTTCGATCACGGCCACACGACAGAAGAATGCATCGCGCTAAGGAAGGAAGTAGTCGACTTGCTAAGAAAAGGTTACCTGAAAGAGTTGATCTCCGAGCGTGGCAGAGAGCATTTAGTCAGGAATGTCGAAAGAGCCCAGAAACCCGTTTCCCCCAAGCATGCAGGAGTAATCAACGTCATTACTAGGGGATCGGATGTCTGTGGCGTGACCTATTCCGCAGCCAAGAGGATCGCAAGAGAAGCCAGACGAGAAAGCCCCAAAGCTCCTATGCCTGCTAGTCACGCCATCATGCCCATTACCTTCGACGATGTCGAAGAAGACGAAGTCCATCATGATTGCTTAATAATATCTTTAACAATTGCGAACTTCCTTGTTAAACGCATTTTGGTTGATAATGGAAGCTCTACTAACTTGCTTATGTTGGATGCGTTGTACAGGTCTTGGACTTGACGACATCGTCAAGAAGTCTACGACTTTAGTGGGATTCAGCGGAGAATCGCATAACACGCTTGGGGAAATCTCCCTACCAACTATTGCTAAGGGAGTAAATAAACAAGTAAAATTTCAAGTGCTAGATTGTCCTTGACCCTTTAACGTTATTTTGGGCAGGCCTTGGATTCACAGGATGAAAGCAATCCCGTCAACCTACCACCAATGCGTGAAGTTTCCCTCTGCCTGGGGGATACAAGAAATTCAAGGAGAATAGAAACTCGCAAGAGAGTGTTACTCAGTAACCATGAAGACGACGGCCGACTTCGAAGCCGGAGACCAGCAAGCAAATGACCGATTAGCAATTAAAGGACTGTAAGACTCCATCCTTCTACGTAAAGCCGGAAGCGCTAGAACTCGAGGAGGTAGCCCTCGATCCTTCCGAACTCTCGAAGAAGATTCAGATAGGAGCAGATTTAGAGCCGACTTTGCGAGAAGGGATGGTGGAGTTTTTACGGTCCTACAAAGATTGTTTCACTTGGGGAAACGAAGACATGATCGGAATAGACCCAAGCGTGATTACTCATGCCTTGAACGTCAATCCAAAGATGCCACCTGTAAAGCAGAAAAGGCGTAAGTTGCTCCCGAACGGAATCAGGTAATCAATGACGAGGTAAAATCCTTACTTGAGTCTGGAAAAATCCGAGAAGTCAAATACCCAGAATGGCTAGCAAATGTGGTAGTAGTAAAAAAGATTAATGGAAAGTAGTGCGTTTATGTTGATTTTACTAATTTAAACAAAGCGTGTCCTAAAGACTCGTTCCCATTGCCTCATATCGACGCAACGGTGGACGCGACGGCGGGACATGAATTGTTAACCTTCATGGACGCGTTTAGTGGTTATCACCAAATAATGATGCATCCTAAGGCTCAAGAAAAAACGGCATTCGTAACTAATCAAGGAACTTATTGTTATAAAGTTATGCCCTTCGGATTAAAAAATGCAGGTGCTACTTACCAGAGATTGGTTAATAAGATGTTTCAGGAAAAGCTGGGGGACACCATGGAGGTCTATATCGACGACATGCTTGTCAAGTCGCTAAAGGCGGAAGATCACATCGCCCATCTGCGAGACGCCTTCCAGATATTACGAGAATATAAGATGAAGCTGAATCCAACAAAGTGCTCCTTCGGCGTCACCTCGGGAAAATTCCTCGGGTACATAGTTACTCAAAGGGGGATAGAGGCGAGCCCGGAGCAAGTCAAAGCCATAATGGAGCTGCAGTCACCAAGATGTGTAAAGGACGTTCAGAAGCTAACAGGAAGAATAACATCCTTGAATAGATTCATTTCCCGTTCATCGGATAGAAACAAGCTGTTCTACGACATACTGAAGAAGAACAAGTCGTTCGAGTGGAGCGAAGAGCATGAAAAGGCGTTTGAAGAATTAAAACAGTATTTTTCTAATCCACATGTGCTATCAAAGCCGCAGCAAGGAGAAAAGCTGTACATCTACTTAGCAGTTACAGAAGTCGCCGTCAGCGCTGTTCTAATCCGCGAAGAAGATGGTAACTAGTTACCGATCTATTATGTAAGTAAAACCTTGCTTGACGCGGAAACCAGGTACTCCCCTACGGAAAAGTTAGTTCTTTCCTTAGTAATGGCTTCCATTAAATTACGACCGTACTTTGAAAGTCATTCTATTATCGTGAGAACTAATTATCCTATGAAGAGTATCATGTCAAAGCCAGAATTGTCAGGTCACCTAACGCGTTGGTTGATACATTTGAACGGCTACGACATCTCGTATGAGCCACGCACAGCAATAAAGTCGCAAGCCTTGGCTGATTTTTTGGTTGACTTCACCCCTACCCCTTCAGATCAAGAAGAACAAGAAATGTTGAATGTAACCAGTAATTGCAAGTGGCTGATGCACACTGATGGTGCGTCAAACCAAGTCGGCGTTGGACTGGGGGTAGTCCTGAAATCACCATAGGGGGATAGGATAGCCCAGGCTGTACGATGCACGTTCAAAGCTAACAATAATGAAGTAGAGTACGAAGCGCTCATAGCAGGCTTACTCGTTGCCAAAGATCTTAATGTGCAGGAGATTGAGGTAATCTGTGATTCATTACTTATCGTGAACCAAGTAACAGATTCATATGTTGCCATGGATTCAAAGATGAAAGCCCACCTTGAGAAGTTATGGGAGATTGTCAAAAGTTTCAAGCATTTCGAGATAAAGCAGGTTCCTCGAGACGCTAATACACAGGCTGATGCCTTAGCTAATCTTGGATCTTCCATAAACCCGCGAGAATACACCAAGATCCCTTTCGTGTACCTCGCTGCACCATCTATAGTCAAAGAAGCTGACGTGTTGGCAATAAGCAGTTCAGACAGTAACTCGTCCTGGGTAACACCTTACCTAGAGTGGTTACTACAAGGTGTTTTTCCAGAAGACAAAGAAGAGGCTCGACGACTTAAGGTAAAAGCTTCCACATTCACGATTAAGGATAACGTCTTGTTCAAGTGGATGTCGTCAGGGATATACGCACGATTCGTAAAGGAAAATGAAGTACAGGTGGTGTTACGAGACATACACGACGGCGAGTGTGGCAACCACACCGGAGGTAGGAACCTGGCAAAGAAAGCAAGCAGGATGGGGTACTACTGGCCCACCATGAACAAAGATGCAGCAGAATTCTCCCGCAAGTGCGACGCGTGCCAGCGTCACGGACCAATTCCATATCTACCTTCAGAGTTACTTCATCCCCTGACTTCGCCATGGCCATTTATGAAGTGGGGGATGGACATCGTTGGGAAACTCCCTCCAGCTTCAGGCAACGCGTTTATCTCTTAGCCATGACAGACTATTTCTCTAAGTGGATCAAGGCCGAAGCCTTCAAGGAGGTCAAGGATACTCAGGTTATCTCGTTCATCCGAAGAAATATCTTAAGCAGGTTCGGGATACCATCCACTACAGTGTGCGACAACGGCTCCCAATTCATCAACGACAAGACAAAAGCATTTTGCCAGCAGTATAACATCCAACTAGTCATGTCAACACCTCGCTACCCGCAGGCGAATGGCCAGGCAAAGGCGAGCAACAAAGTGATCGTTAACAACCTCAAGAAGCGGCTCAAAGACGCCAAGGGAAAGTGGGCGGACGAGTTACCACTTATCCTATGGTCAGATCGAACAACACCCAAGACAGCTACTAGGCATACACCTTTCTCCCTGGTTTATGGGTGCGAAGCTGTATTACCAGTTGAGGTATCTCTGCCTACTGCTCGTTACGGTCTCACTGCAGAAGAGTCCAACCTCTCCAACTTGTTACACCATCTCGACACGGTGGACGAGTTACGAGATGAGACCTCAATACGATTGGCGGCATACAAACAGGGGGTAGCACGCAGTTACAACAAACGTGTTAACTCTAGAGCATTTGAAGTCGGAGATTGGGTGTTGAGAAAGGTGTTTTAAAACACTCAAGAGCTGAACGCAGGCAAACTCGGAGCAAATTGGGAAGGCCCGTACCAGATTGTGAAAGTCGTAGGGCAAGGCACCTACGAGTTAATATCACATGATGGCAAGACGGTGCCCAGAAGCTGGAACGCGATGAACTTGAAGCTTTACCATTTCCGAACAAGCTACACATTACAAAATTATCTTTACATTTGTACAACTTACAAACTCCAATTACATTATGGCTTTACACAAGCCTTGACATACATGGTTCTACAAAACTGAAAAGGGACGCCTTTTGACGTTACAGGCCGAGACAAAAGGCCCAAGCCTTACAAACAGGCGACAAGCTAGTGCACGCAATTGACTAGTCAAGAAAACAAGATGCAAGAGGCGAACGAGACAAACAAGACTTTTATAGACAAAGAAGCTCTTTATTCATGTACTTGTACAATCAATCATTATTTATACAAGTTATAGTTACTCCTTACATCTTCGCCCGCATATAAGCATCTTACACATTTAAGCGCTATACAAATTTCATATACATAAACGTCTAGACACAACTAAGTCTTCAAAGGGCTCTCATGCTCCAAGCTTGGTTCCAAACCTGCAAAACAGACACAAACAAAACAACGCGAGCATACACAAAAGTAGCAATTAAAAGCCCCAAAAAGCAAAGGGCAAGTAGTCACAAAGTTCCGCCCTACCACTAGCGGCCAGAAAAGTTAAAGTCTTACACAAACCCCAAAAACCCTGGGGGTGGAACAAGTTCAGAAACCCCAACACACTGGGGGTAGGATAGAAAGTGTTCAAGAGACAAGAAAAAAAAATAGTCTTCCGCAGACTTTGCGGTGGAATCCATCTCAATTGCCTCCACTTGCGCTACTTCTTGCGCCACCTTCACAATGTCGTCCATTGGAGACGGATTCTTCATTGCCTTGGCTGCATCAGGGAACATCGCTATGAAGTCTGCCCTTTCCTTCGCAACGTCCAAACCGGCAGACTTTCCAACAACGTGTTCCTCCATTGTCTCAACCCGAGCCTTGATGGAATAGAAGTCGGCAGACTCCTCTATTTCGTTGGTCAGGGCAGCGGATTTCTTCTATTCTACCTCGAGTTCGTCTTGCCAAACTTGGGATTCCTGGTTTGCCTTCCTCAGCGCCTCCTGCCATTCGTCGACCCTAGACTCCAAAGACGCCTTCTAACGAGCTAAGAGGGTAGACCTATTCTTCTCTTTTTCGAGGTCCATGCTGCTTTGAGCCAGCTGGTCTGGAAGATCCATGAATTTGTCAAAAGCAGCGAGAGAGACCTGAAGACCCTGTGCAAAGAAGAATTACCACGTTACTCAAAGAAAAAAGAAAAAAAAAAGCAATGCGCAAGAACGCCTAACTAAGGCGCTACATACCTGCCATTGCGCAACAAGAATCTCGCCAAACAACTTAGGGTAAGAAGGTTGATGATGAGGACGGCCCGAAAAGCAATCGACTCTCAAAGTTGCAAGGGAATTGAGACACTTCATAGGGTCCATATCCAAAGACAACATAGTCTTTGGGAGGTCAGTTACCTTGACACCTGAGTCCTTCTTTGGCAAGACAGTCTTCTTAGTGATCTCCGGGGCCTTAGGAGGGAGCGAAATCGCTATTTCGGTGTCAGGACTGGAAGCGGTTTCGGCTTTCGTTTTCTTGCGTGCCTCCAAGCGGTCTGCTGTTGTGAGGGAAGCGGTGGAACAGGTAGCCCTTGAACCTGCCAAACAAGATGTTAACGTGTTACACAAACACGCAAATACGTCAAAAACAACACGAAATCGCCAAAAAAACGCTTACTAGACATCTCAATGTCGTCAGACTCGGTCGATGAAGATGGACCCAAATTAGGGTAGGATCTTTCCTTGGCAGAGAGTCCATCTATTTGAGAGACGATCACAGCAGAGCCCTTGCGCGGTATGATGGAAGAAACTTCTTCTGCGAAAAATCATTAAACACGTTAGGGTTTGAACAGATATAAACTGGAAACAGGGAAAACACTACCTATGGGCCTCCAACGGGTTCGCAAGAAGGATGTGTCGCCTTCCAGAGAAGAAATTCTCACAAAAAAGAATTTATCCGCCCAACCACGGTCGGATTTCGAGATATTAAACACGATATCGGATTTGGTTCTAAGAGTTTTTAACGTGATCCGCCCCGGACCACCTTTGGAAACACAATAGTTCAACAAAAAGTCTTCGGATTGAAAGGCGATGCCTTGTGCGGAACATAACCGCTCAACGGAGAGTAGGAGTCTCCAGATTTGAGGGAGAAGTTGCCCAGGCGAGACATCCAGTTTAGCCAAAAAATCAGTTACAAGCGGGGAAAAAGGGTAGCAATGGCCAATGTGAAAAGGGTACTCGTGAAAGCACACCCAATCGATCGCATAAAAATCGGCATAAACTCCAGCAGAAGGTAAAAAGATTTCAGTGCCCTTTGGAAAACCCACGGAAGCGGCAAACTCCCATGGGGCTTCAGAGGAAGAGTTCCTCTGGTAGGCACTGGTAAGGGTTTTTGAAGGCAAAAACAAAGGAGACAAAACAGTTTTTTGGCAAGAAGAAGCCATGAAAGACGGTTGAAAACAGAAGAGAAAGGAAGAAGAAAGGGCGTACCTTGGGAGAAAATAGAGCGAATGAAGTTGCAGGCTATCATCACGTCTCTTAAATAGAGATTGATGGAACATGACGCTAACCGGCTACAACTTCCCAAAAGGTATTTGAAATATAAAAACCCTAGGAAAACCGCCAGCGGGAGTTTCCTGGGCTTTTTGAGGGGGTATTGTTGGGCCATTAGAAACGCAGGCCCAAGAAGTGTAGATTTGGACAAGCCCATCGTGGATTCGTCACCAACGATAGAGGGAAGCCCCCGCCAATTTCTCCCTCCATTAATAGCGCTAACGGAACTATAGTAAGGGGACGATCTCCGAATCATAACGGCGGGAGCGAGATCTTCGGGATCTTATGTAACGCCTACCAACGGTTCAATTAGGGGAGCAAATCTCGATATAAAAGGGAGGACGAAGCATAAGGAAAGACACACAATACTCTGTTCTCTCAATCACTCCAAGCTTACCAAAAATCCTCATTCTTGCCTTATTCATTTCGATCATAATCTCTTTGTTTCTAAAGATCAAGTGTGCTCGGATTTTTGTGCTTGTAACTAGAACGACAATCGATTGATCAATACAATTCTCCCCACAATTCTCATCATTTTCTTTGTTCTCGTACTCGTCGTTTTTACTCATTATTCTCTGTTCATTGCTTCTAACGCATTATGACGACTTTGTGACTGCGATTCCCTCATTGTAGCGAAGTATCGCGTTTACGCGGTTAATTCGCCTAAAACAGTGACGAGACGCCCCAAAAGAGAAGGAGGACTGGTGAGAGGTCTGTGGCTGTCAGTTCAAAGAAGAAGCCATTTAAGAAACCCCAAGGGAAAGAGAAAGGACGTGCCCAGGAGAAGAGAAGAACCGCCTGTGTTTGAGGATGACGGGGATGATGACTTTGTTAGCCTTGCTGACCTAGCTAAAAGGGTCAGATTCTTTGCCAAACCGGTTGTTGGCAGGATGGATGTGAAAGTTGCGGATGAGAAGGTTAAGGCTGGCAGGAAACACGTTAAGGTTGCGAGGAAGGTGGTCAAGGTAACCAAGGTGGAAGAAGTGGTGACAGGAAGCGATGGCGGGATGCACAAGAGGACGGTGAAAAGTTGGATGTAAAGGGTGAGACTCCTGAGAAAGTAGGTGTTGGTGTGGATATGGGTGATAAGGTGTATGAGGAGGTTGACAAGGGTGTGCAGCAGGGTGCAAGTGTTATGGGGGGTTGGTGCAAGGATGTGATGGGGGGGGATGATGGTGACAAGGTTGTGGGGGGTGAGAAGGCTAGGGAAAAGGTTGTTGACAAGAAGGAAAAGGTTACCGAAGCCCGAGAAGAAGAGAAGGGAAAGGCCGAGGTGGGGACGGTTAAGGAAAAGGCTGGAGTGGAGAAAGGAAGGGGGGGAAGAGGTGAAAGGCATGGTGGCGAAGCCCGAGAAGAAGAAAAAGAGCATCGGTGATAAGCTCAAGGAAGAGAAGGACAAGGGTGTGGGGGGGGGGAGGGAAGTTTAAGGAGGATTAGAAGGTCAAGGGTAAAAAGGATGTGAAGACCGGCGGTGACATGTCTGTTGATGGGAAATCAAAGAGGGGAGAGATTGATGAGAAGGAGAAGGATATGGGCGAGAAGGACGGGAAGAAGAGGAAGCGCAAGGTGGGTGATGATGACAAAGTGGAAGCTGCACGGAAGAGTGATGAGAAGGTTGTTGGTGACAAGGACGGGGACAAGTTGAAGTGTAGGGAGAGTGATGGTGACAAGGTGCAAGCAATAAGGAAGATTGTTGTGGACAAGAATGGTAAGGCTGCTGCTACAAGGGGGATGGGTAATGAGAGCGAGATGCCAGTATGGGCAAGGTTATTGATGGATGAGATGAGGATCTTGGGGCTAGCCATGAAGTCTATGCAATGGAGGGTGAACGATATGTCTATGCAGGTGGCTAGGATGAGTGAGATGCAGACCGGAAGAGACATGAATGTTGGAGGATATAAAGTCCCACTTCAAGATTGGATGCGAAGACCTCATTGATTCACAAAGGATCGGGGAGCACCAAAGAGTGGCTGATAAGGAAGTGAAGGATATACTGGGAGAGCTGAAGGATGATTGCTCACATGAGGAAGAACACTCTCACCTGTTTGGAAGGGACAAGGGGTGCTGTAGCGTGGGGATTGCTTCTGAACAAGAGGCCCCCAGCCAGACTGACTCAGTTCATGACAGACCACAAGGTGACAAGTCACAAGTCAGTGACCAGGTCAAGGACGGTGACAAGTCTCAAGATGGTGTCAAGCCCCAGGGTGGTGAGATTCACATCCCAGCCAAGGTGTCTGTAGAGCAACCAAGCACAGATTTCATGGATGACAAGCTCCTATCTGCTATAGACTTGGCTGATGACAAGGTAACCCATCCTACAGGCGTGGTTGGTGTACAGCCTGGGACTTCCAAGGAGAGGGATGAAAGGGATGAAGAGCCTGGTGAAGTATCACCTTTAGAGTCTGATAAGGAAGAGGTGTGTTCCAAACAAGCAGAGGTACAGCTAAACCAAGAGGGAGTTGTTGTACTAAGGAGGTCAAAAAGGAGCACCAAGCCTAGTGATCTCATAACGTCTCCATTCACTATGCCAAAGAAGAAGATGCCAAGGAGGCCCAAGTACTCTTTCTATAGGGATGATGAGAGAGAACTGGTCTATAATTGGTACAATGATGACAGGTATGGATCTTTGTAAATAGTAGTCTATTTTTTATATATATGCACATGGTATGTTGTGCTAAATGTGGAGCATTGAGCAACCTGTTGTTTGTAGGAACAACAATGATTTTATCCCTGGCACAGAGGTCAGGATGGATAAGAAGTTTTTCAAGTTGTTGGTGACAAAGAAGAGCTAGCTGGATGTTGGAGTAAGCCCCCCTATTACTTGATGCTTTGTATCTACACATGTGATGACAACATGATATACTAAATAGACACGTTATCATTCACGCATGTTTACAACATTTCACAACACTGTTTTTTTTTTTGTTATTACATGTTGGTGACATTACTTAAACCAGAAACGATGACAGTTGTTTTTTGGCTACAGCATGTTGAGGAGGCCTTGTTCCACATGCGGAAGGCCATATTCTTTGATGGGGATCGCTTGAAGGACATTCCTATGATGGATTGTTTGTGGATATCAAGGTTTGACAACTCATACCTGAAGTAGATCAATGATGGGCCATTATATTTTGATGAGAGTTAGACAAAATACCAAGATAGGTTGTATTCAGGGAACTTTGGGAAGCAACTATTTGGTGAGGAGAAGATTTATGCAGCCTTCCTAATCCCAGAGGTACACTGGTTTGCAGTGCAGATTGACATGTGCCTGAAGCAAGTCAATGTTTATGACTGTTGCAAAAACCTGTACACAAGCGCAAAGATGCAAGCCATCTTGGACCCTCTTTGCATTATGCTCCCCTACTGGATCGATTGCTGCGATAGGATGGTTCATTGGGTGGACGATGTCAAGACCCCTTTCAAGTGGCCCAGAGTCCCTGATGTCCCTCAAGACACACAAGGGTAAGTCAGTTATAAGTACTGGTGATCATGATAGGTTGACATTATATGTAGGTGTAATCCCATCTTATGATAGTCTAGTTCTTTGCAGCGGCAATTGTGGTGTATACACGCTCAAGTACATCGAATGGCTGGTGTTCAGAGGTGAGTTTAAACTTGATGAGTCCAACATGCAAGCTTATAGGGAGAAGATGGTTATCGAGTTCTTCAACAAAACCTGGGTGGTGGAATGATGACAGGTGTTGAATCATGTGGTGTGTATGAAGACAATGTTTTTTGTTGGTGATGAGTGGAAATATGTATTGGTGACAAGATACACGGGTTTTTATGTTAGTTTCTGATGTGGTAGTATAAATGGTGACATGTTTTTAGTGGCGGTTGCGCTGCAGTTTAATGACCATAAGACATAATTGTACCTAATGGGGTGACATGTTTGTATGTATTTGTGGCACCCCCATAGTGGCAAAATGGTTTTTGTGTATGTATGAATGGTTCCATGCACACGTTTTACAGGTTAGATTGTTGTATGACAAAATCGCAAAAACAATAAAATTCCAAACAAGGTATGATGTGGTGACAATGTACCATTCTGCAAAGATTGCAAAAATATTAGAGATTTTCTCACACGTCGTCGGGGGGGTGGGCAACAAAATTAATACATTTGAAAAAAACGCAGCAAATGCAACGGCCACAATACACCAAATGTCAACAAGATTAAATGCAATTAAATGTCACCAAGATTAATTAGCATTCCCCCATCGGCCACGGAAGTAGTTGTGGGTGTTCTATGGCTCGAAGCTCGCTCCCATTAATTAGACCGAGCTGCAAACATTAGGAGATAAGGACAGTCATCGGGGGGACATGCACCATATCTATGCAATAGTGAGCGATGACAGGGTTAATAACTTGTACCGTTTGTGCTGTGTAGTCGTCTGTGGTGTGGAATTCCTCATCCTCCAAGTAGAAGTCGACCCAACCTGGTGGTATGTTGTGACGTATACAGTATTCATCGAATATTTTTTTTTACCTTGGTGCTTTGCTTTACATTTGTCATTATTGTCGCACGGCCATCCTGCAAAATGCATGGTTGGTGACAAAATGACAAAAGAGGTGAGATGACAAGGTGATAAAAGAAATGAGATGACAAGTGGGCAGAAGGATTATAGAAGCTAATATCACCTGATTAACAATGTGAACACCGATGGCGTTGTTCCTTCCATACACGTATACCCTCCCCTTGGTTGAGTGTCGCATTGTCATTGTGAAAGTTGGTATGGAGCGTTTGGTTTTCAAAATGTGATGGGGGTGGATTGGATGAGCAATGAACCACATTTATAGTAGAATATTTTAGTTTAGTCAAAGCTGGAGACAACACCTATTTATGTAGGGCTACAGCTTTCCAATGCAAGTCAAAGACACATAATATCACCTATTTATGAACGGTCACCATGGTTATTTAAGGGGGGCGTGGCTGCTTGCACGTTTGCAAAGTCGGCTGGTGCAGCCTTACTTATAGAAATGGAATTGCCACAAATACATTCTTGGAGTGCACTATATGTACGAATGGTGACACTATAGCTGGAAGGAAAAGACAACAAATACACCACAAAAGAATTGATAGACGAGATGACAAGATAAAAACTTGTAAGTATATGTTACAGGGCAAAGGCAAAGTGATGACAAGGTTCAATGTCCCAAAAGAATACACCCAAAAAGCTTGCCAATTGTGTTGACAAGATTCAATGTCTTAATATAACGAGGCATTTACATATTATATGCATATGTTATATATTCAATAAGATATCACCAGTGGAGACAAGCCGTTATACCCTAACAACACTCTAACGACTTGTAACCTCTGATGACAGGGATATGATAAGATATCCCTTGGGGGTGGAGTGATCGCTAGTGCCAAGTTCCCGGGACATCTCGTCCTGTTGTGACCAGGACTCCCACAAAGGCCACACCTGTACTTTGTTGGATTTGGGTTCTTTCTAACAGCCCTACCGAACTCCCCCATTGATGGCAACCTGTTAACCCTTGGCCGGCCACTTTTCCTATGATTATCGGGAGGAAGGCACGTTATCATTTTAGTATCAGCCGGGACATCTCAACAGCTCCTATGTGGCAGTGGATATATGGTTTCCTCGTGTGCCCTTAGCCAGTTGGCACTTGAGTAAAGCTCGCTTATGAAGTCACCCATCCTGTAATCCATGTACTCTATAACAAAGATAGCATGTGCACAAGGGAATTTATCCAAATCAAAGACCTGACAAGAGCAGGTCTTCTTAAGAAGATCCACAATACCAGAGAACTGCTCACCAGTAACTTCAAATTGTGCATGGTTAAGGCACTTCACATCATACCTGGTGACAAGAGGGCCACGCAGTATGTGTGAGGCGACAAATATACACTGAAATCATGTTGTGGCGACAGGATATGGTATTATGTGGCAAACGTACACAGAACTCACGATGATAAGATCGCGCACAATGAAAGATGAATGGTGACAACATACCTTTTGGAATATGTGTGCCGTTCCTTCAAGATTTTCACTACTGTCTTGCTGGGTTGGCCTTCATAGGTTGCGGCCTTGACTCTATGCTCAGCGAACCACCTTGTCACCATTTCTCTTATGAACTCAAATAAGGCGACAAGTTGGTAAGATTTAGCCATCTTTAAAGCCGAATTCACACACTCGGAGGTGTTTGTTGTCATCATATTGTATTTGTCGCCTGGATAGTGTGCCCTGCTCCAAACTCTGAAGTCTGATGCGTATTCTCCCATTCGTTCACTCGCCTTGCAAATATCCTAGAAGTGCACATTAAACTCGTGTACCATATAAGACTCGGTTGCTTGTGTGAACAGATTGAGCAACCCTTGTCATGGAACTTTGTTCGGAGATTCTCCTTCAAGTCTCTGGCACAGCATATGTGTATAGCTGATAGGTACACGGTTGCCACTGCCTTCTTTATGGTCATATGTTTATCAGAGATAACAACCAAACCTGAGGTGGATGGCACGACATGCAGAAGTTGCTGGAAGAACCAAATTCAGGACTTATCATTCTCAGAATCAACCACATCATATGCAAGTGGGTACACTTGCCGATTAGCATCTGATGCAACATCAGTCATTAGCGTCCCGCCATACCTGCCTGCAAAAATGTACCGTCTATTGATATTATTTGCACGATGACAAGCAAAGACACGACACATGTTTTGGTGACGGGGTTAGATGGGCTAACAGATAAATGTGTGGTGACAAATAATCGATGACAGGTTAGGTTGGGTTTCAGCTCACCTTCCTCATGTGCTGGAAGCCTCGTATAGAGACTCCAAAAGAGCCTCGTAGTTTGGATTTGGTACACGTCTGGCCCATTTTTCACTCCTTCAAACCTACATTTGGCGACAACCAAGGGGGTGGGAAGGTAATCAAAACATGAGACGGTGACAAGATAGTGAATGTTTGTGGTGACAAAACAATTTAAGATTATGGTGACAAGACAATATCAAGCGTGTGTACCTTGTTTTTATTTGAGCAGCCACAGTTTTGTAGGAGGGCATGCGATGATGTCTGAACTGTGTCTCAAACGAGCATGTGTGCCCCTGAACGTATTGCCTGACCACGAAGTGGTCACCGCAGGTTGCCTTTGTCGCATAGATTAACCACGAGCACTGTTTGTCCACGCAGACCACCCTAGACAAGGTGCTTTTTGATTTATCCACTTTGTATCCAAATCTACCATCCCATGCTAGTGCTTCCACATCCTTTTTTAGTGCGGCTTAATTTCGAGGGATAGAGCTAGCCAACTCTCAAGAAGTAACCAGAGAGTCGGGCACCCCCCATTGTCTCATTCATACCTGGATGCATCCTGTCATCATCACTTAGTTCATTCATATGTTGATCCATATTGTCACCATCCAGTGCCTAATCAGCCATTTTGCTTCATTATTGTCATCATTTTTTACCACTTATACAAATTCGTCGTTTTATAAATCAAAACTATAATTAATTTTTAAAATTATTTGTCACTCTAAATTTTTGTTTTTATTGTATTTTTATAATCATATACATTCTCCATATTGCTTTGTCAATCTTTTTTTGTCTCATAAATTTAAAATTTAAGCTACAAATATCTAGACATATATTTGAAAAACATCTTAATAATATATAAACTTTGTGTTATAATATTCATTTATAAATTATATTAATCTATAACTCTACTATTATTAAATTAATTATAATTTTATAAGATCTATAAATATTCGTTTTACTTCAAAAAATATTATTACTGATACAAGTCTATTTTCTAAAAAACATTGTTCAAATAAGTCATAATTAACTTAATTTTTTATTTCTATCATTATATAAAAATCTTATTAGTTATAAAAAATATATATATTGATAAGATATTTCACTTGAGATTTCATATTGTATTACATATGATTTTTTAATTAATCACATATATTTTGAAATAATATGATAGTATTTTATCTATCCTTTTTAATTATGTCATATCATATCAAAATTTAAATTTAAATTTATTTTATATATCAAATCACAATTTTGGATTAACAAAATATTGTAATGATTTCGGATAAAAAAGACGATATCAATATCTAATTTCTAATAATATTATTATGCATTCCTTTATTAATTGAATAAATCAAAAAATTATTATTGATCGTGTCCTGTATGGGGTACGGGCAATAATATAATTTTAATAAAGACTGCTTTATATTATATTATAGTCAATTATTGTGAAGTTGTGAGCGCTGCCCAACAAGGCAACAACCATGCATGTTATTTTGATCGGAAAATATACTAAAGAATTACGTACGTACAAAACTGCAAAAATAAAGTAAGTTTTAGTTGTAATTAGTATGTACAAATTCTTTTGTCGTTTAACCTCTGATCCTTTGCACTTGTTATAATTAATCTGGGGTTTTGGTAATCGATTCGAACCGATCGAAAATTTTAGGGTTGAAATCCGACTCGAATAGTAATGGGTAAGGGATAAAACCGAACTCGATTAAACCGAATCTGATTGGGTTGAAACTCGAACCCGACCCGACCGACCTGATTTAGTTTATATATGCAGAATAAATATATTTTCTAATAAATATTAATATATATTATATTGTAAACACTATTATAAGTAAAATATTATTATAAAAAATCTATTAACAATAATAATTATTATTAAATATTATTATTTAATCACAATATTATTTTAATAATCATTAAAATTTTATATTCTTGACTTGTTAGGTAGACCCAACCACGCACAATAACCTGTCAAGACCCGACCCAATTTGACCAGCAACCCAATTGACCAGAACCCGCACTCAACTCGAATCCGACAAAACCGAACTCGAATGCACCCGACCTGACCCATTTGACACCTCTGGTGATCACCCTCTAAGTTCAGGGTATTTTCACTTGCGATCCACCTCAACTTTATTTTTTATCGTAAATGAAATGACCCTTTATCTTAGAATGTTTACCTTCAATCACCTCTTATATTCATTTTTATAAAAAATACCATAAGTTTATCTTACTTTTCAATTGACTAACTCTACAAAATTTGAAATATTTTTTTCTATTAAAAGAATAAAATGTAATAAAGGGTTTATATGATAAATTGATACTTTTATATTTCTCAATTTTTAAAACTTTTATCCCAAGACTAATTTCCAACTCTATCGTTAGCTAATCGATCTTTTATTATATTTATTCTATAAAAAAAGCCACAAATATTGATGGGACGGTTAATGAAAAGTAATATTACGGATCCGTAATCCCACCCAGTTTAATCAGTAATATTACGGATCAGATGTCCAATCCGTAATATTATGGATCGGTTGTCCAATCCGTAAATTACGGGTCGAGTGATGGATTTTGTTTTTTTTTTTATCTATGGATTGTGATCGATCCGTACTAATACGTATGATTTTAATAAAAAAACTTAATATATATTTTTTATAAGTTTTTAGCAAATATCAAGTGAGGTCGGAAAATTTATGTGGGCTAGACAATTAGATGTGGTTTTGTATGGTTTATGGACCATTTTAAATTTGAAACCATTTCATTTAAGTTGTAAATTTCATAAGTTTTGGTTATTTTCCAATCTTTTGAATATAAATTATCACATGAGTAATGAATTATCGGATCAAGCAGATCAGAACAAATCCGAAAATATATAGTTTACTAATCCATTTGACATAGACAAACGGATTAACGGATCGATCTTAGATCCGATCCGTAATATTTGTAATCCGTCATTACAGATACGGATCGGATTGCGGATCATACTTTCAGAAAAATACGGATGACCGGATCGATCCGTTATTCCTAAATGAAAAATACGGAGAATCAATCCGTTGGGCCATGCTAATGAAAAGCAAGATAAACTTCGTATTAAAGTTGATTTTTTTGTAAAGATAAAGAAAAGGGATGGTTGATTGTAATAAACCGAAGATAAGAGGGTTTTTTTGGTACAAATATGAAAGAAAGGGTGTTTTGATTAAATTAAAATTTTACTTTAAATCTATATAAAGTTATTCAAAAGAATAGTTTTATATAAAATCTTGTATTATTATATTGAATTTATTTCTAATGAGATTTATTTTAATGATACATTAATTTATTTATAACATATTGTTTTAATCGAACAAAAATTTATAGAAACCTTATAGATATAATTTCAATAACATATATTATTTCCTATTTTACATATATGTGGGGTCTACAATCAAATTTTAACCAATTGAATTATTTTAATAAAAATAGATGATGGAGTCCAATGAGTTGACACGTGTCATGCTAATTATTATTTTTAACCTCCGTTTTAATATGTAGTTATGATGATGATAATGCAATCAAGTGTAAAAATTATTATGTCTTCTGTATATATTTTGAGCTATATGAACTTCAAAAACGTCACTCTTTTTTTAAAACATGCTTATACATTAAAATTTGTATTATATTTTTTCATATTAATATTCAATTATAAAATATCTAATTAAAGCTTAATATTTTAGAGTTTATTGTGCATACAACGACGGATAAAAAAATGACCTTACTATATAGAAACCGACAAAGCTAGTTGCCAACTCCATTTATCTATATTTTTTTATAGAAACCGACAAAAAAGCTTCCTTAATTACTAATAGTATATTATTATTATTATTTCCAATCAATGTTGGTAACTTTCGGGGATTAATTATATGGTAGGTGCCAAATAAAAAAAAGACCTTACTTTATTTACCACTAGTATTTCCGGCCCCTGCCGTAGGCAGGGGGCAACGCTCTTTTTATACGGCCTTTATGTAATTTGATTTAAATGTAGAAACACATTTGATAGAGTTATAGTGCGTCTTAACTCTTAAGCCTTTCTTATTACGGTACATTATATGTATGTATGGAAGCCATTCAGAAATAATAACTAACGGGTCAAGGGGTACCTTGCATGTACTCATTATTTTAGTGAGAATTTGTTTGGATATATAAGTAAGAAAGTATGTTGCACCGTAAGTAATTTTCAATGATGGTAAAATATTTTACTTGAGATTTCATATAGTATCACATATGATTTTTTAATTGATCAAATATATTTTGAAATAAAATGATAGTATTTGATCGATGTTTTTATTTAATTCATATTATATAAAATTCAAATTCAAATTTATTTTTAACATCAAATCACGCTTTTGGATTAACAAAATATTGTAATGATTTTGAATAAAAAAGACGATATCAATGTCTAATTCGTAATAATATTATTATACATTTCTTTATCAATTGAACAATACATTGAAAAATATTATTGATCGTGTCCCATACAGGGTACGGACAATAATCTAGTTTTTTTTTATACATACTATGAATGTATTGAATATCAATATATAATAGAAGACTAATAATCATTTTTGTGCAATATCGAAACAAATTTGAACATTTTGAATACTAATTGTATCAAATATAAACACCGAAGGCAGTGAAAAGCTTCAGGGTGATTCCTCATACGGACGCCTATACTAATTGTATCAAATCTGAACATTTTGAACATTTTGCTAATCCCCTTTAGTGTGTGTTTGACAAATTCCAATTTATACCATATACGGACGCCTATACTCTTGTTTTTTATTATTATTATTGAAGATGTATGTGCATCTATAGTAGTGTAGCTTTGATAGGATGTGTACATTTGTTTTTGTAAAATCTGTGCAACATTCTCACTTGACGGACCCAAATTATAGCCGTCAAAGTATTAGTTGAAAGAATTCTTCATTATTGCGCTAAAAAGAAAAAAAGTTATGTTTGAATCAATTTCATAATTTTACCCAGCAAAAGAAGTTTTGCTGTAGAGAAGCTTTTGATTGTTTAGTGCAAGCTAAAAGAAGCTTTTGTTTTGGTCAGAAGCTTTTGATTTGGTCGGTTGCTTACAGTGGTCTTCGAATTGCTGGCTCTCTTTCAATTTCTGTTCTTTCTGCCTTCATATATTTCTGGATTTTCCTCTTTCCCAGTAATTTTTCTTTCTTCTTCTTTCCATCTTCCCCATTTGAATTGGAAAAAGCCAATTGTAAAGGCTGACATTCCATTATTCAATAAATTAATGGCTTTTCTATACTCCATGGAACCTACAAAAGCAAAATTAGCTTCCTCCTTAACGGCCAGGTAATCTCTCTCACCCTTACATCCTGTTTTTTTCACAATATTAATCCTGGTAGCATCAATCCGACAGATATTATATACATCATAAAGTACTCCATTCATGAATTTCTTGTAAAGTTTGTTGTCTCAATTAATAACATGACAGGAAAGGGCATATATGAAGAAGGTATGTTGAAGCTGCATTGTCGAGAAAAATCTATCAAACACATCTTTAAGTTCTGTTTTCCAGTCAAGTACAAAGTCTTTGATTTGGGGTGTCAAAACATATAATGGTTAGTGAGAGTGGACCTGAGAATGGCGACAGTAACACCAGTAGATAGTCAGCAAAGTGAGCAGCAGCAGAAGAAGATGGTCAAGCAATTGACTGGAAAACGGGAGGCCCTTGCATTGTGCAGCAAGAGCAGGGAGGTTGGATGAAGTGGTTGCTACACTCGGCGAAACTGAAGAGGCACTCGGCGGAACTGTGGATTACGTACCCTAGGAGTATCCGTATCAATGAATATGGAGCTAGTTTCATGCTCAAAATCACTCTGAAGAATCCCGGGAAGCTCGCTTTCTTCAGATTTCACAGTATCAGTCATCAATTTTTCAACCATCTCCCTCACATCAACTTCAGCTACATCCGGATACGTACCAAGCAGCTTCGTAAAGCTAAGGTTCAAGCGCCGAGCCTTGCAACAGTTAAAAAAGGAATTCAGACAACATTAAGGAGAATCTGATGCTCGTATAAATATGTCGGATTAAAAAAATATAGCAAGAAGGAATTCATACTTTAGGCCAAGAGCAGTCCAAGCTGGAATTTGTTAACACATGAATCCCTTGTGAAACTTGCATAATAGCATTGCTGCCATCATTTGCTCTATTTGTAACATACAGCATTTTCTTGGAGCAGAAGTCTGCAAATATCAGGTTGAACCCATTGTGACTTTTCGCATCCTCCATTACTTCTGTTGCATACTCCAACGGATCTTTATTGCTCTAAAACCATGAGATGAACTGTTTAGTTATAATAGCTTAAATACGAAAACAAACATTAGAATTACCACAGGAAGTATAAGACCAAGCTCCTAAATCCCAATGCGCTTCACGTATGAATACGATATATGGACAAAGCCAAGCAGATACACTTGCAAAATAAATCTATGGAAGGCATATAACTTTAAAGGCTTATAACTTCAATTGCACAATAATGGCAACACACAATTGGGCCTTGAAGATTTTCCAGGAAAGTTTGAACCTTCGTTAGATGGAAACAATGTTGACAACCAGGATTTAAGAAATGCAAATGAAAAGGTATATAAAATGGTATTTTCTATTTAACTTTAAAAGCTACAGTATAAGCTAACTTCCTATATCCTAAATCTATGGTGTGGATCAAATGCAGACACTAAGACAATACACAGTGTAAACATGAAACAAACAACGCAACCACAACATCAGTCTGCTCCTTGATTCGACATACTCCAATCCCAATTCTTACAGACTGCATCCAAAAGCAAGGATCACATTACATGGTATGCAAATTGCAATGCAGAAATATTTGTCAGGCAAATTCGTGGCCACTGTCAGGAAAATGTACACATCTTCTAAAAGAGATATTGACGTCTTAAAATGCTCTATTCAGGGTGCTAATTTGTGCATTTTTCTGTCATAGGTTACTGTTGTTGTAGATGCTTTAGAAGCATAGGAGTTATCTGAAGTAACATGCAAACCACTTAAATCACTGAGCGTTTGGTAATCTGTCTGTTCTAGTTAGAATTTCTTGGAAAAATACATTTCACTTACATGTGCACTATACTTTCTGTTGATTCTTTCACTCTTAAGGTATGAATCATGATCTTGAACTATACAGCTGAGCTGTCTAATCCCGTCGATATCTCGTCCATCAACAACACCTTAGATGGACCAACTAACATCTCACCTGCATCATCATCAAATTAGGAGTTTGTCATTTTACTATCAGTGACCATATATATGTATGAAAATTATCAAGATATTATTAATTCAAATATGCATACCACTTGTCAATATATCAGAGATGCTTCTCATCAGTTTGTTCCCTATCAATATATCAGCACACATATGTAACCCAAGTATCTGTTAAAGACTGATCAAACCGATTAGTTCTTTTTATAGTTTTGTTCCTTGACAACCACCATTTAAGACAGACAATTAGGATGGATGATAAAGAAACCCACCCACCTTGAGAGTATAATCAATAACCAAATTTGTTGTTTGGCCTTGTATTGATATGCCCTTCAAGAATGCATCAATCTTAGGATCCGGTTTGATCCCTGCTTCTTTCTGAGCATGAAAAGGTGCTGATCATGCAATTTCCAAAATCAAGGACTCCCTAGAACCTCTCGATCCCCGACCCGGCTGGTAAATCGAGCCTGCAAAAGAGTCCAAGCAGAGGATTGCAGGCACAATCGGGAAAAAATATAACAAAATCTCTACCCAAAATCTCTTCATTATATCGGTTACACAAAGAAGAGACCTTTTACCTCTCATTAGTCTTGCACCTCCCCCGCTGCTTGGTGACCGAGTGCTTTGAGCGAATAGCAGTTGCCTATCATTGCTCCTTGCATAAGCCTTACCTGATTCAGTAGTTCCATCAGGATTCGCTGAACTTCCATGTCTGCCCCAATTTGTGCATCAAATCTGGCAGTAGAAATTGCATCAACCTCATCTATGAAGATAATTGCAGGTGTATTCTCCTTTGCCAGGCAGAACACATCTCGCACCATTCTTGGACCCTGCATCGTACGAATAAAAATACAACATGATAGAATTGATCATCGTCTCATAAACTAAAAGCATCACAGACATAAAATTGTGGGGAGGGGATGGCAAAGCAACGCTAATATCAATTAAACTATGAAGACATACCTCCCCCCAGTACTTCTGAACAAACTCGGATCCAACTACGTACTCTGATAAAGGATGCAGTGATATATCATAACACACCCGAAAGACAGGCCATTTCCAATCGTCACCCTATCAGGTTGCACAACAATGGCCTTCTCCTTATTGAGGAGGAGGGAGTACCGGACCGAGCTGTAGTCGTTGAATATGGGGCCCGCGAATACATATGCGTCAGCGGATTCGACAATCTCTGCACAGAACGCGGTGCTTACCGCGCCCCAGTAGGTCTCGAGGAAGTGAGGGTGGTGCTCCGGGAGCATGCCCTTGGCAGAGGGCATCACTGCGATAGGATAACCACTTGCGTCGGCTAGCTCGACGAAGGCGTCCGAGGCCTTGGCTACCCAGAGCTTGGGCCCACCGACCATGACGGGCTTCAATGCCTGGTTTAGGAACTCGTCTGCAACCTCCACGGTGGCTTCCAGCCCATGTTGGTTGCTTATCCTGTAATGAAACAGAGCATCAACATGTTTTTACGCAATTGATTGGGAAATCATGCAACTTCGTCTTTATGAAATCATCCAAAAGAGCAAATTTATAACAGACTCTAAAAATTACTACTAAGGATCGGCTATACGAAGGAATCTTGGTGTGCTCGGAGTCGTAGAAACCGAGCGGGGATACAGCAAGCAGATAAAGGACATTCAAAGCATAATACTGTAACAAACAAACAAAGTATACAGCGATATGGAAGAAGTGGATATACCTTCTTGCATCCAATCCCAAATTGATATAGTTTAATGTTGGGAGATTGAAGGAACTCATTGTTCTTCCGAGTGGGGCTCAAGGCACAAATAACTGCAATTAAAACGCCAAATAATTAGGCAAAACCGAATCACTATTCATCAATCAATCCAAGGCGTTCCAATCAACATCCAGAAACCGGAAACTTACATGATGGACTTGAGATTTAGGGTTTCAAGGAAGCCGAAATTGCAAGGCTGAGGAAATCCAGATCTGTAGACGCCTTCGTCTACGGTGACATCGGCCGGAATCTGGTGCGATTCCTCGCCCGGCTTCTGGTTTGGGAGTAGCTGCTCGATTGTGGAGAGAGAGAAGCCGTGCCTCTCGACAGCAGAGAGGAGGCCGACTTTCTCAGCTTTGGTGAGGAGCCGGAGCTGATCGACTCTCGTTAGCAATTTCACCTTCGCCGGAGGCGAGCCGCCGCCGTTGGACGGAGTCAAAGTCATCGGATCTGGCTTGCCTGCTGGAATCACTATTGTCCCCTACGGAAGCGGTAATCGGATCGATTTCAGATCTGAAAACCTAATTTGTTCGATGAATTGGAGGCTGATTGTGTGCGATAGATAGATAGGTGTACCTTTTTGGAGGCGGTTGTGGAAACTGTTCGAGGAGAGTTCGCCATGGATCTGCGGAAATGCGAGGAAGATGAAGAAGAGGAGTTGAATCTGCAGAGAGGCAGCTTCCATTGTTGAGAAGAATCCGACTAAATGGATCTGGCGAAATGGATTGAATGTCATTGAATTGGGAATAAAACCTACGTATGTCCCTCCGTCTTCAATGTGCCCGAGGAAGACAAAAGAGAAACGCCTAAAACTAATTAGCCATATTGATTAGCCTCCAACTTAATACACAACGGTTTTCTTTTAGAAAAGAGGCACCAGCAGTTTTGACATTTCAATAACGTGGGTTAAAAGAGAGCAATTTATACATATCCTTTCAATGTATAAACCAAGGAATAAATGAGGGCAGAAAACTATATGGATTTGTATAAAATACTTAGCATTCATTACGCCCAAAACCTTTCTTTATAGGTAACCAAGGAATAAATGAGGGCAGAAAACTATATGGATTTGTATAAAATACTTAGCATTCATTACGCCCAAAACCTTTCTTTATAAGTTATAAGTTTATTGATTGATTGATGATGATTGATGATTGATTGATTGATGATTGATGATTTATTTATTTATATACATAAGTCATAAGGTTTAGATCCATCGTACTGTGTCACGTAGGATTTTTTCACATGTAATTCTCATATTTCGTTACCTAGGATTTTGCCACGTATCGGTCTATCGTTGCTCCACATCTAGAGTTGTCAAAACCTGACCCGACCCGAAAAGTCGACCCGAACCGACCAAAAATTTTTGGGTTGAAACCCGACCCAAATAGTAGCGCGCAAAGAAAAAAATCGAACCAGATTAACCCGAACCCGATTGAGTTGAAACCCGAGACTGACCCGACTAACCCTATATATTATATATATAATAAATATATTATATTGTAAATATTATAATATATTTTATCATAAAACCTATTATAAATAAAATATTATTATAAAACTCTAATAAAAATAATACTTTATTATTAAATATTATTATTTAATCATAATATTATTTTAATAATCATTAAAATTCGAATTCTTGACCTATTAGGTCGACCCGAACCCGCACGATAACCTATCAAGACCCGACTTGGCTTGAGTTGTAACCCGATTGATCCGAACCCGCACTCAACCCGAACCCGAAAAGACCAAACCCGAATCCACCCGATCCGACCTGTTTGACACCTCTACCCACATCAGATATTATTTAATTTTTTTTATTAAGCCACACCATATATCTCTCTCTATATATATATATATATATATTTGTCCGCATGAGATATTTTATTATGCCAAATAGGTAAATACAAAGATTTCTTTTCCTCCAATTAGGTAAATAAAGAGATTTGTTTCTACAAAATAGGTAAATGTAGGGATTGTTTATATCTTTTTTTTGTAGTTATGCAAATCTTATCTATAAGATATTAATTAAGATAGTACTAAAGAAAAGATGTTACTTAGTCTTTTTTTAATTAAAGATTCACAATTCGTTATTGATGGCTGAAAAAAATAAAAATCTTTATATTTGTCTTAATTTATAAAATATATATATCTATTATATAATAATATTGATTGAAATAATAGAAACATAAAAAACTTCTAACATTACAAAATACAATATTCATGTAAACAAATAGCAAACTATTTTATTAAAACTTAAGAATGTTTCGAAATTATTTTCTATAAATTAAATAAATGATCATTAAAATAGATAAAATTAAAAAATGCTACGCACGGGAAATCACGCTAGTATTATACTACAATCGCACATGCTTACAACTCTCAACATTAATTTCAACCAAAAAAACTCTTAACATTAATTAACTTTCCGAAGTCCCTATATATACACAGGGTTCCGGGAACCTAGAATCCATGTTCTTCTAGCATTAGAAGCTTAATTACACATCACACAAATTACAGGCAACTCAAGAGATTTAAGGAAAATGAAGGTATTTCAAGTTTTACATATGAGTGAAGGTGAAGGGGATGCGAGCTATGCTCAGAATTCCCTAGTTCAGGTAATCATTCTTCTACAATAAATATGCTACAACAATTAATTAAAGAGTATATACTTATGTTAGACCTGTCAAACGGGTCGTTCAGATCGAATTTATTCGGATAAAAAAGATAGTTCGGTTTGTATTCGGATCGGTTTGGATTCGGATGCCGTTCGGTTCAGGTTCTTTTCGGATTAAAATACTTCGGATCAGTTCGGATTCGAAAGTTGTTCGATTTAGATACTTTTCAGATTGCTTCGAATCGGATCATTTCGGATCAAGTCAATTCAGATTTTGGATGTTATATGGATTCAAGTTTTTTTTTCGGATTATAATTTTTTAGGTCATTTTGATTGAGCCTACTCGGGGTTTTGGATGATAAGCATGACTTTTAACTTTATATTGAAATCTTACAACAATTATACTACAATTTTGTAAAACAATATATATAGTCTAAACACTTTAAATAAAAAACATATATAAATTAATTGATGGAATAACAATTAGTCAAATATATACATACACTTAAATAGGAGTATAATTGCTAAGTACACGTATAAAAGAGAAGAACATTTTAAGAAAAACTCTCATACGTAGGTTTATATTTGGTATTATATCAACTAAGCTTTTGTTATATATTGTTTGTGTGCACTATTCTAATATCTTGCTTCATTACTTTTTAAATGTTGTTTTTATTTTTGAGAGCATATTTAATCGTGAAATTTAATTCGGATCATTTCGGATCAGATTTAGTTCGGGTCATTTCAGATCGGATGGTTTCGGATTTCATGATATCAGATCATTTTAATTCGAGTCATTTCGGATCGGTTGAATTTTGGATAGGATCTGATTCAGATCGGGGTTCAGGTCATGTTCGGATGGTTTGTTCGTCATAGTTCGGATCCAATTTCGGATTCGGTTCCGATCAGATTTCGGATTTGAGTCACTTTTTATCAGGTCTACGTATGTATGTGAGCTAAGTTAATAGGCTTCTTAGACATAGGTTAAGACTAGCAAATGAGCCACACATTATACGAGGGTGCTTTTTATTTTTATTATCTTGTGTATGAATTCAATATAATAATTACAAATATTATTATATGTCTAATTCCTTTTAAAACGGTGTATATCTTTTATATTAAAAATTAACATAGTTCTTGTATATCATCAAATATTTATATAAAAAATATTGTGTATGTATATATATTAACTTTTTACACATGCATACACAAACACACACACAAACACACACACATATATATATATATGTTTTTAACTTAAGTTACAAATATTATTCAATAATATTTTTAGAAACCTCTTAGATATGTTTTTGGATATTAGTTTCTAGGTATATATTCTCATAACTCTTGACTTTGAGGGTTGTTGTTGGAGTTTGAGAACAAGAATTCTTTGGAAGAATTGTAAGCTTTTCAATGTCTTTGAACAACTAAACCTCTTTTGCTTAACTAGTTAATTGAAGTTGTGAATTAAGAATTATTATGAGATTTGATTGTTTTTAATTTCCCTTGACTAGATTGTTTTCTCTATGCTTAATTGAATAAGTTTGATTTAGGGTTTTGTTAGACTGGCCATCTAATTGAATTTTTAGATTGAATTACAACTAGATCTTTCTAATTACCGGTTGGAATTGATTAGATCATAAGTAGAACCTTTAATCAATCTATGACTGGTAGGACTAGTTGATTAAAGAAGAGAATTCAATTGCATGTTATTTGGATGTCTGGTTGCTCTGAATGCATGTTTCTATTGATACTTGAATCTGAATGTTGTTGTCAAATTGAATCTAGGAGGTCTCTTAGGTTATTTGATAACTAGGGTTGTTAGTACCGGTCGGGCTAATAACTAGAATTGAAGTAGGATTAATAATTCCATGAAGTTGGGTTATTAGCATTCCGCAATAGATTAGTCAAGGTAAAAAGAGAATTTTGATAATCAATGATCAATAATCAAGTTCGCAATGGATATTAACTAGTTGAGCATACTTCTCCCATATTTGATAAGTCAATCTTAGTTTTGCATGTTTAGTTTTGATAGTTATTAGAATCACATTCAAAAACCCCCCTTTTTCCCTGAGTAGCGTAGCAATAAACATTGAAAACCTGAGTCTCTGTGGGATCGACCCTTACTTCCCTACTACATTAGTTGGGTTGTTTGGATTATTTTGATAGGTATTAAGGCGACTAAAATACCGCTTATCAAAATATTATTGAATATATATATATATTATTGAATTTAACATAAGTTGCATAAACTAACTTATACAAATAAATCAATAACTTAAAATAAAAATTTGGATTAATACAAATTATATTTTAAAATATATAGAAAATTTAATAAGATCAAAAAATAAAACTAAATTATCTTGTATATATGTTATTATGTTGTAAATACTTAATTACATAAGAAGTCTATAAATATTATATAAAAATATTGACGAATCATTATCTTAATAAAATATCAATCGTTTATCTAAAATATAATCAATATGTAATGTTACGGATATATTTAGGGTAAATATATCATCTAATCTTTTTACTAATATTATTATTGGATTTCAATATGATACAATAGAAAAATTTCTAATACATTATTTTAATAAAAAAATGTATATAGTGGTAGGATTTGCTATTAAGGATGATAAATCAATTTATTAACCAAATAGTTAACCATACAATGATAAGATTGAGATTTATAAATTCGGACAGAATTACTTAAGCAATTCAAAGCTTAAGATATAACTAATATTTTAATTTAACATGTATAAGGTTAAGATTATATATTATGATAAAACTATGATTGATAAGATAAGTTTTTTAATAAGGGGGTGATGTGGCACAATATGGTGACGGAATTTGCTTCGCTTTAGTATATAGTTACTATTATTAGTCCCGTGCCTTCAAGGCACGAATTTGATTTAACTAAAAACTTAATTTAAACTTTATATAAAGTTATTCAAAAGAATAGTTTGATATAAGCGTTGATATTATTTTATTTTATTTGTTTTTTATATGATTTATTTTAATAATACTGTATTTTTGCTATAATGTATTCTTTTAATCGAACAAAGATTTGTAAGATTATAATTTTTGTATAAGGATTGAATATTTCCTAAGATTTGTAGAATTTATTTTAATGTTTATGGATTATAACTTTAATTATATATTTAATTGGATTTGACATATATTTTTCTATAGTATTATTTTAATATTGAATCTAGTATATAATAAGATTATTTAACTATATCTTTAAGGAAAATTTATAGACAGAATTTCAATAATATATATTCTTTCATATTTTACATACATGTGGAGTGTACAATCAAAATTAACCAACTAAATTGTTACGATTTCTGATCAATGTTGCAGAAAAAGGTGATAACTTTGGCAAAGCACGTAAAAGAGGAAGCCATTGACACAATGTACAAGCTCTTGCCATCAACGAGTCGCCTTTGCATAGCAGATTTGGGATGCTCCTCTGGACCCAACACTTTCCTAGAAATCGGCGAAATCATCACCGCTATCTACAAGCTTCGAAGCGAACATTGCAAGGCCGAGCAAGGGCCTCTAAGCATCGAGGTGTTCTTGAATGACCTTCCGGGAAACGATTTCAATACCGTTTTTCGAGCTTTGCCCGAGTTCAAGTATCAATTGAAGCAAGAGATAGGGGAAGGGTTGACCAATGCTCCTTCCATGGCGTCCCAGACTCCTATGGTCGGCTCTTTCAGCCTCAAAGCCTCCATTTTGTTCACTCTTCTTGCGGTCTTCATTTTCTCTCTCAGGTACGTAACGGTGGACTAGCACTTAATTGATTCTCATATTCATGTTTGCATGACATTTTGATCGACATATCTAAATCCATCGACATGTAAAGTTGGAATTTTTGACATGTTCAACGTAATACTAGATTATTACCCGTATCCTATACAAGACACGATCGATAATAATTTTTTGATGTATTATTCAATCAATAAGGGAATACATAATAGTATTATTAAAAATTATATATTGATATCGTTATTTTTATCCGAAATCGTTACAATATTTTGTTAATCCAATATCGTGATTTGATGTTAAGAATAAATTTAAATGTAAATTTAGTATAATATGACTTATATAAAGATCATAGATAAAATATTATCATTTTATTTCAAAATATATTGGATTAGTTATAAACGTCATATGTGATATGATATGAAATCTCAAATGAAATACTTTATCTGTGTAATAATAGTTTTTTGAAATAAAATGAATATATTAATAGATCTTATAACATTATAATTAATTTAATAATAGTAAGTTTATAAATCAATACAATTTATAAATGAATAGTGTAACACAAATTTAGTCTATATATTTTTTAGATATTTTACAAATATATTTTAGATATTTGTTACTTAAATTCTAAATTCATGGGATGAAAAATATTCACAAATATATATGATTATAAAATACAATAAAAATAAAATTTAAGAGTGATGCATAAGTTTAACAAATTAATTATACTTTTGATTTATAAAAATGAATGTCAAAGTAAATATTTGAAAAAAAATATATTAGGTGGAAAAGATAGAGATTAGAAAAAAAAAAGATAGATGCTAGACAAATATTAAGAATAGAAAGACTTCAAAATTCTTTTTCTAAATCAAAATTTTTAACAAGAGGTGGGGCCAAAGTTAATGTGGAGGCTCGAAAGGTCTCGACTTTAATATATAGTATATATAGAATATAGATAGATAGTATTGCTATTATTTCTTTAAAAAATAATAATAATTATTTAAGATTATATATTATCTAATTACATTTACTTCTCATCTATTTAACCTCTAAAATACATGTAAATTTGGATATGTTTTCCCATTAAATGTCTTGAATTAATTGTATTATGTTCAATGTAATATGCTATTATTATTATTAGTTTATAAAATAATAATAATCATTTAAGACTATATTTTATCCTTTTAAATTTCTTTCTCATCTATCTAATCTACTTATAAATTTGAAATTTTCCCATTAAATACAAACGCTTCAATTCATCCTAATATTCTATAGTATATATGTTAATATATTATTATATTATCCTATTGTAAGAATTATTATAACACATCCTTAATTATTTTTTATAACATGTAGTATTCTCTTCAAATCTCACCATAATAATATGATACACCCTTTGAAATTCTTTGCAATTAAAGATGACATATTTACATTACTCACAAACATCTTATAAATCTTACCTATATGTAGTTTTGCATTTTTTGACAATAAATGCATTCAAATATTTTTTGGTTGAAAATAAATGCATTCAATTGATGATCAAACTGTTATTGTCATGTCATTATTACTACACTATATATATATAATGTTAATTGTTTAATTCAATTATATGATTCAGGTACAATTCTATAAATCATTTAATTATAATTGTAGTGATTTATATTTGAACAATCCCTTATGGAATACACATACGGATAACATCATCTGATGAATTATTAAAACCAAGATATTATGTATATTTTTATATCAATATATTAATCGATGGACCTATAAACATAAACATACAATTAAAAAATAAAATAATATTAAACTAGGGCAATGTGGGACGTTGGTGTCTCGTTGCGTAGAAGTTTGGACTTGTTTTTTTACTGCTAAACCTGATATCAACATTTTCTCAATCATAAGTTATCTATAACTAGTTTGGACTTTTACCCGTGTATGAGTAACTATAACAAATTTATTGGGCACATTGATAATAAAAGTATTATATTTACAAAGTTCATTTATTTGAACAAAGATCTAATTAAAACTATTTATCAAATATTATAAAGATATTTATGTATATGATTTAAAGTCAAAACTATTAAAATAAAAATATAAGATTTCAATTTACAACTTTTTATTAGATAAGATAAAAATTGTAAATCATTTGAAATTTACATACTTGAATTTAAAAGATCATGTTGAATTAATATAGATATAGATTCTTAGATAGAAAGTTCTATACATATAGATATATTATAGACTATTGTTTTAAAAAATCCCAATTATATTTGTTAAAATATAATACTAGGATTATGCATCAAAACTTACATTCCCATTTTATCTTAATTTTTATTTGAGTGAAAATTTTATATTTTATTAAATAATAATTTTTATTAGAAGATTACTATTTATTATATGAAGGAGGGCCCAATACATTTTTATTATAAATATGATACATGACGAAAAAAACTATAAAGAATACCTCTACTTTATACTATAGTAGTTAGATAAAGAAGAGACAAAATTTCTATATTCAACTAGCTTAACTCGTCGTATCTAGGGATGCACATTTGCCCCACGGGGATTCGTAAGGACCCGCCCCTAATGGGACGGGGATTCCCCGACTTGGTGGGGAGCGGGGCGGATATGGCGATTGGGTTTCAATTCCCCGGTGGGGATGGGGCGAGAACATGAAATCTACAATCCGCCCCGTTTAGTCCCTGACCCCACTATTATTACTTTATTATCCGTATAAAACTATTTAATTTATACTAAAAGTCTAAAACTATAGGTAAAATATCATGAATTTGTTTTTATATGGGGAGTAAGTAACTATAATTAATAGTATTAAGATTTTTGCATGGATAGATGATTTTTAGGTAAAATGATATAATTAATTTTGTTTTTGGATGGATGTTTTTTTAGTTTTAATAATTTCGCATGGATGATTTCTAATATAGTTATGGTATTTAATTTTTGAACTTATCCATATATATATATATATGTGTGTGCGCGCGCGCGCTATAGAGTAGAGATATAGCTTAATTTTGATTAGAATTCGAAGTATTTTTTAAAGAATTTCAAAAGTAAATAAGAGTCTTTAAGTAAAAAAAAACTAATAAATGGGTCCCGTTAACATACCCAAACCCGATGGGTATTCCCCGGCCCGACCCTGGCTGGGGATTAGATGGGGATGGGGCGGGGATGGGAAAGACTAATACGAGTGGGGATGAGGATGGGGAATGCATTATCCGCCCCGACCCGCCCCCATGTGCATTCCTAGTCGTATCATCTAGTACGACTATGTCTTAAATATTAAAATTATTTTGAATACATTATATTATTAAATTTATGCACATTTAACTTCACTTACTAGTAAAATAAACCATGATAGTACTATTATATTTAATTCAAATTAACTTTTTTGCCATATAAATTTTGATCGTAGTATATTTTCTTATTTATAAATTTCTCCTAATATAAACAGTTGATTTGTGTAAATATATAAATTTACCATATAGTCTAAAATCATATATTTTTTATAGATAAACATATAAAGTTATATATTTCATGTAGATAAATCCATTCACGTGCTAATATTTATAGTTTCTTTTAAGATAAATCTAAATATTTTCTTAATTAGTATGGTATTCATAGATTGTATAGAATTTTGATAGATATTATTTGGATAGATTATAAATATAGATATTATTTTGATAGATTCTTTTAGGGTAAATCTAAATATTTATTTAATTAGTAAAACAATGATAGAGTGTATAGATAGATATTATTTGGATAGTTTATAAATATAGGATATTATTTTGATTAGATTATGGATATGAATATTATTTTGATATATTAATATATGGTTATTAGATAAAGACATGTGAAATTTTTTTAATCGCATAATTAATAAGAATATATAATTATTAAAATATAACTGATTTATAATTAATTTAAAAGAAATGGGGTCAGGATTAACGTGAAGGTTCAAAAGATCTTGACTTTAATGTGTAGTATTGATATGTTCTACAAAAGAAATACATATAATCAATTATAACTAGAGGTGTCAAGCGGGTCGGGTCGGTTGGCTTCGGGTTCAGCCTTTTCGGGTTCGGGTTGAGTGCGGGTTCGGGTCAATCGAGTTATAGGTCTAGTCTAGTCGGGTCGGGTCTTGACAGGTTATTGTGCGGGTTCGAGTCGAACTGACAGGTCAAGAATTTGAATTTTTCATGATTATAAAAATAATACTATGATTAAATAAAAACTATTTAATAATAAAATTTTATTTTTAATAGATTTTTATAATAATATTTTATTTATAATAGGTTTTATGATAAATTATATTATAATATTTACAAGAAAATATATTTATTCAACATATAAAATATCGAGTCGGTTTCGGGTTTCAACCCAATCGGGTTCGGGTTAATTGAGTTCGGTTTTTTTCTTTGCTCGCTACTATTTGGGTCGGGTTTCAACCCCAAAAATTTGAGTCGATTCGGGACATTTTTTCGAATCGGGTCGGGTTTTGAGAGCTCTATTTGTAACGCATGGACAAACTCTCGTACGTTCACCGTGCACGCCTTTAAAATACTTGTATACTTCTGACCAAAAAAAAAAAAATACTTGTATACTGCATGGACAAACTCGTCGGGTGTTTTAGCCTTTAATTTTCTTTTATTATCATTAATTCGTTGTAAAATGATACTTCACTTACTGAGCTAATTATATACGTGGCATACACGCATATAGAGTTATAGACGTAGATGAACGTCCTGTCCATTTATTAATGGACTTCTAACATATGTATACATGTAAATATAGGTCCCGAAGGAGCTGGGGAGAGCTCGGAAAGTGTTATGAAGGCATACTACAAGCAATTCCAAACTGACATTTCGACATTCTTGAAGTTTCGCTCTGAGGAGTTGGTTAAGGGCGAGTGCATGGTGTTCTCCCTTTTCGGTCGGAGTGACGACCCTTCCATCAAGGGGAGTGGCTACATCTTGGAGCCCCTTTCTTTCGTACTCCATCAAATGGTCACTGAGGTATATTGGATCAATGGACACCATATAACCTCCTTAATTTTTTCGTACTATATTGGACCAATGTTGATCGATAAATTGCCCTAATAGTCATATACCTATGTAGGGAATTATCGAAGAAGACGTGTTGGATACTTTTAACATTCCAATGTACATGCCATCCCTAACAGAGATCAAGATGGAAGTAAGCAAGGAAGGGTCATTTGAACTCAAGTGCCTACATGTGTCAGAGGTTGATTGGGAGGTCGCGGGCTATGCAGGTGGCGGGTCAACAGCTGCGCACGTGGGGCTGGCAAAATGTATGAGAGCGGTGGTTGAGTCGATGCTCTCTGACCACTTTGGTCAAGACTTGATGGATCAAGTCTTTACTAGGTACGGCATGGCTCTTGCTGATTGCATGGCTAAACAGAGGACCTTCTTCACCAATGTCACTGTTTCGTTGATTAAAAGTGTGTGAAGAATTGTGATGTTTGTATTGTGATTTGTGACGTATCATGTGATAAAAATAAAAGTACACTCTACTATAAATTGTTGCTTATTTTCATGTTCATGTGTGTCTAACTTTTGCAATTTCCATGATTTAATAAAATAAGGGTTTGTTAAGTTTGGCACCACGTACTTCTGAATTTCCCTATGAAGCCTCTCTTTCTCTAGATTTGAGACAAGATCCACGTCTTCTTGGAGTTTTTGTTTGAGGAAAAAGGGAGTGTACCATTGTAGGATTAGAGGGTCAGGGTGAACTGGTCTTTGTGCAACCTTAGAGGATTGGGATTTTTTAGACGAAGACGCCATTGTTGAGGATATGAGAGCTGGGGAATTTTTTAAGAGCTTGGAGGTTGAAGATGAGAGGGTTTAAGAGTTGTGAAAATGATGGGCGAAATGGATAAGTGTGGGGCTTTTTTTGGTAAAGGTAGGGACATGGGAAATTGCTGGCAATTGCTCAACTTCGCTACAAATTCAAAAACTTTCCAAAACCCCAATTTCACAGGGCACGATCTTCTACACATGGCACACAATCTCTGCAACTCATCATTCCAAATCTTTAATCAATTCCTTCCTCATTAAGACTGACACATGCACTCTAACGCCATTTTTCCTATCAAATCCTAAGCAATATTTTAGCTTCTTTTTCGGCACTATTCCTTAAGCCAAGAACTCATTCCATAACGCACCCTGATCAAGTATTAAAGGGTCGGGTTTGGACAAACATGGGAAGAGCATCTTATCCAAATAACAAATCATATAAAGATATAGCATGGAAAGGAACAATCAAGGGAAATAGGTGAGTGAATCCAGTAAGACATGGTTTCAAACAATAAGGCTCATAGGAGACATTCACCTGCTCCACGACTTAAGGTAAGCTTATGATCAAACATCGTTTCAGCTTACGACGAGGGTTAAACAAGATCAGGTTGATCATTTTTGGGTCAAAAAGAAGACAATCTTAGAGCTTTTGGGTGCAAGTGATTCGTTCACAACAATGGGAAAGACAATCTTGGAAAGTTTGATCCCGGAAGCGATGAAGGAATCTTCCTTGGCTACTCACCTCATAGCAAAGCATAAAGGGTCTTCAACAAAAGAACAAAGAAGATAGAAGAGAGTGTGCATGTTGTGCTTGATGAATCGTCAATCATGACTGGAATAGTTCCATCTCAAGCAGATGAAGTAATTCTACTTTCATGGAAAGGTGATGGAAGTGATGATGAGGGTGATAGTCCCAGCAAAGGATACATTGATATAGAGGAAGGAAATTCAACTCAAGATGATGATATCTATGAAGATTTCCAAGACTTTAATGATGCTCTTAATGTTGTTCCAAGTTCAAGTAGACCAGTTGATCAACCACCAGAGTCATCTCCTCAAGGGGAACAACAAGAGGAAGTTGATGCAGCTGAAGTGGTGACCAGGAAGTACCATCAAAAAGAAGATCATATTGTCCATAACACCATCGTTGCATATGATAAAGGGGAACCAACTCGATTATCTATCTGTAACTTTTGTGATTTTAATGTGCTTGTCCTACAACCAATGAACATCAGGGAAGCACTTCAGATTTCAGACTAAATTCAAGTAATGCAGAAAGAGATACATCAATTCGAAAGGAACAAGGTGTGGAGACTTGTCCCTCGTCCAAAGGATAAGAATGTAACTAATTAGAGCCATATGGGTTTTCAGAAACAAGCTTGACGACACTGGTTCCATATAAAGTAAGAAAGCAAGTCTAGTCTCTCAAGGATACAACCAAGAAGAAGGAATTGACTACGATGAAACCAATGCTTCCATAGCAAGGATTGAGGCCATTCTCCTACTGACTCGGCTAAAGTCGTCGTGCCAAGATCAAAGATAAATAACCCAAACAAACAAACTAAGTATAGCAAGTAAGTAAGGGGTCGAACCCAAGAGAACTTAAGGCTTCTAGTATTAATACAATTATCAGCTAAAGAAAGGGGGATTGAAGAGAGAAATCTAAGCTAAACTAATCTAAGAAACAAAGAACAAACAAATAAACAAACATGCAAATATGGGGAAACAATTGATGAGGAGACAAGTTTATTCAAAAGATCCACGCATGATATAATCCCTCGATCATAGATTTATCCATTGATTTCATTCACACCTATGGTTAATTCCTATCCTGATCATTAACAATCGCAAGTCCACAGTCCAAGCAATTCTATAACCCTAGGCAAGGACGCTTAAACCTAGAATTAGCATAGAGAACAAGGATATGCAGGATATAATATCAAACAATCAAGCTACGAGTCAATTGTAAGATAAAACAATCAATTCTCTTCTTAATCCTAGTTGCATAGACAACAGGTCTAGGTTAAGTTGTTTTCACAGATTAGTTTTGTTCACGGTCCAAACCTAATCCAACAGTAGAAAATAAATCAATTCAATAGGGTCGTGAATCCTAGAGAAACAATCAACGATCATAAGATGAAGCACAAGAGAATCAATATTAACCAAAGGATAGAAATCAATTACCAAAACCTCACGAGTTCATACATCAGACATTCTCCCTTGAACAAACCCAAGGAGACTAGCTCTCCATAACTAAACTAAAAACCTAAAAGAGAAGAATTGATTTATGAATTGGAATTGGAATGTGCCTAAAACCTAAGCCTGGCTCCTCCTTATATAGCCCAAGGAACATGCTCCTCGAGATAGATAAGGTAAGAGGCAAAAGATAGAAAAGGAAATAAGATAGAAAGGAAAAGATTTCGTCCGTCTGGAAGTCGGCCCGCACCGCGGTCGCGTCGACACCTCCGCGCCCGCGCTTTCACAACAGAATAGAATCTCGACTTTTGGCTATGCACCGCGACCGCGGCACTGCCACCGCGCCCGCGGCGATCTCTGTTTGGCATTATGCTGAGTCGGCTTCTAACACGACCGCGCCACCGTCAGCGCGACCGCGGCCTTCAAGGGTCTTCATCATTGTCACCTTGCTCCACCGCGCCCGCGTCATAGACAACGCGACCGCGGAAATCATGTAGTGGCTAACTTGTCTTCAATTATGTTCTAAGAACTCTTGATTCTTCACATTCGTGTCTTCGGTCTTCATATTACAATAATGCTCAAATCTAACCTAAACACTCACAATAATACTCCTAAAATACAAGAGTTAACCCATACAGAATATCCCGAATCACCTACTTATTGCCTTTGTTGTTCATAAAATCTTTAAGCTCTTCCAAATGGATGTGAAAATTGCATTTCTCAATGGACATCTGAAGGAGGAAGTGTATGAGGCTCAACCCCCAGGATTCGATAATGATGAATTTCCTAAGCACGTGTATTTCTTGGATAGGGCACTATATGGACTCAAACAAGCTCCAATAGCGTGGTACAATCGTTTTGCTCAATTTCTTATTGTTCATAATTACATTCGTGACTCCATTGATAGATCTTTGTTTATTATGAGAGTTGCTAAGGACATATTAATAGGCCTATATGTTGATGATATAGTATTTGGATCTACTAACTCCTCTCTTTTAGAAAAGTTCAAAAAACTAATGAGTAGTGAATTTGAAATGAGTATGGTAAAAAAATTGTATTTCTTCTTAGGGCTTCAAAACTTTCAATCAAAGGATGGAACAAGGATCCATCAACAGAAGTACGTTAGGGAAATGTTGAAGAAGTATGGAATGGAAACGTCTAAGTCACTAGACACACCATTGTCTCCCAACTCTCGCATGGATGTTGATGAGTATGGTAAGAGTGTGGAACAGAAAGTCTATCGAGGTATGATAGGGTCTTTTCTTTATCTTACCGCAAGTAGAGCAAGTAACATGTATGTTGTGTGCTTATGTGCTTGCTTTCAAGCTAACCCTAAGGAATCACACTTGAAAGAGGTGAAGAGAATTTTACGATACTTGAAAGGAAATGATAAGTTGTGCCTATTCTATCTAAGGAACATTTCCTTAAGTCTTTTAGCTTACACGGATGCCAACTTTGTTGGAGACCTAGTTGATAGGAAAAGCACATCTAGAATGTCACAGTTCCTCGGATCATGCCTAGTGTCATGGGGATCAAAAGAAGCAAAATTTTGTGGCTCTTTCCAATGTAGAAGTTGAGTATGTAGCAGGTGCTTCATGTTGTTCCCAAGTGCTATGGATCAAGTATTAACTTCAAGATTACGATATTCTTCTTAATACAGTTCCTATTAAATGTGATAATATTAGTGTCATTAATATTGCCAAGAATCTTATGCATCATTATGGAACCAAGAATATAAATATTAGGCATCACTTTTTGCGTGAAAATGTGGACTCATCAATCATTTTCATGGAATATTGTAGAATTGAGGAACAAGTGGTTGATATTTTTACTAAAGTTCTATGAGTGATCAAGATGCTATTAATATTGGGAACATTGACATGACTAAGGCCATGCGGACTACTATTGAGCAAATGCATATACATTAGTAGTTCCGATCTGAAAGAGGATCACCAAATATGTGTCAAGATAGAGGTTTATAACTTTCGAATGGTTCTTGGTGAGACAATTGATAAGTATCAAGCTCTCTTTGAGGGTCTCTGTATCAAATTGACTCAATTAGGGATTACAATTGCAAAAATTCCTAAGAAAATGAGAGTTCAACATGCTATTGATGGCTTGTCTAGTGAATGGACTCACAATCGTACTTCCTTTAAGGAGAACCCGGCTAAAAAAAACTTTAAATATATATGATCATTGGGAAACTAAAATATTATAAATGTAGAAGGGAGGATGAGATGGAGGCTGAGAAAGCGAACAAAGGGATCGCTCTTAGATCTGAAAAAACCTTTAAAACAGTTCTGGAATAGTGTTAGGAATCTGATGATCAGTCTGATGATGAGGACCTAGTGTTGATCACTAAAGCCCTGAGAGCCTTATACAAAAAGAACAAGTTCAAGAGGAGCAATTCTAGTGGTTATAAGGAATCATGCAAGTTTGGTGATAAGGATGAGAAATATCTTTAATGCTATATATAACTGTCACAAGAAGAGATAGTTTGCCAAAAACTATCCTCAACGAGAATATGAGAGTAGGAAAGAAAAGGAGAAAGCCTACATCATTGCTTGGAGCGACTCGACTGAGGATCCAAAAGCGTGGGTAAAGACCAATCTATGTGTTATGACTATTGTGGATGATTCCCTTAATAGTTCCATTAGGGAGGTAAACCCTCAACTCTTGTTTGATTCTCTTGTTCACTGTGATAACCATGACTTGATTAAGTTAATGTCTAAGCTTGTTAGATATAATTTCAAATTGCAAAGCAATGTCGATATGTGTGAACAAACATTTTTTGAATTGATTGCTAAGAAGATGTGTCTTGAATATCCTGTGTTAACTAAGCAACTTGAGTCTTATGCTAAGATAGTTAAGAAACTTAAGAAAGAAATTGATTCTCTAAAATCTGAAAAGGCTAAGCTGAGTAAGGAGCTAGACAAGAAGGCCAATTCCTCGGTTGGGAAAAGTATAGTCTCAGATATTGTGTTTGTTCCATCCTATTCCGGACTTGGATACTCTTCAATGTTTGATGGTAGGGAAGAGTTCTCTCTAGCTAGGGAACTCAGTGCTTGTAAGCATATTGAATTAGAAATTGAAAGAGAAAAGAATGATCATCTTGAGGAAAGAATTAAAATGCTTGAAAGTGGTACTTCTGGGGTGAAAGATTACTATACTGAGAAGAAAGGTTAAGATGTATGTTAAGATTGCCTAGGGTAATGGCTCCAAAGTTCCCAACCGGGAAACAATGACGAGGAACAAATCGATCAATCCAGAAACCCTATCCTAAGTATTACTTAGGGGAGTACTACAAGACTTGTGGTATATTGATAGAGAGAGAGTATGTGGTATATTAATAGTGGTTGCTCCAACCACATGATTAGAAACATGAATTATCTAATCTCTCTTCACACTAAAACTGAAGGTGGACACGTCTTCTTCGGTAACAATAAGAAAGGAGCTATACTTGGGTTAGGGGAAGTGAAGCTGAACAGGTCAACCAAAGTTAATAGTGTTAATCTTGTCAAGGATCTTGGATTCAATCTCTTAAGTGTTGCTAAGATATGTGATCAAGGGAGCAATCGTGTAAATTTTGATTCTCATGAGTGCTCGGTTATCAACAAGGCAAATGGAAAAGTTATTCTGAAGGGAAAAAGGTTCAACAATGTCTATGTCGTTGATCATCAATTTTAGCCACCAAGAAAGCTTTGCCTCGCAGTTCCATTCGATGAAACAGAGTTGTGGCAAAGGCATCTTGGACATGTTGGTCTTCAACTTATCCTGAAGTTGTTCCTTCAAGATCTTGTTATTGGTTTGCCAAAGATTAATATTGAGAAGGGATAGATCTGTGAAGTGTGTGTTAAAGGGAAACAAACACGTGGTTCCTTCAAGCCAAAGAATTCAGTTAGCACTGTTAAACTTCTCGAATTGATCCATATGGATCTCTATGGTCCTATGAGATCCAACAACTTTGGTCGGCATAGATACATGTTCGTGATCAGCAATGACTTCTCTCGGTTTACCTGGGTGATATTTCCGTCTTCAAAGAAGGTAACGTTCAAGGAGGTGTTGATCAAGAGAGTTCAAGTTAATCTGGGAGTTCCTTTGGAAGTCATTCGTTCAGATCATGGAACTCAGTTCGAGAATTATGAGTTTCTTGAGTTTTGCAAGTCTAGTGGAGTGTCTCATAGTTTCTTTGCTCCTAAAGCTCCCTAGAAAATGGAGTTTTGGAGAGGAAGAATAAGACTAGAAAATATGGCTCGTACAATGATGATTGAGAGTGGAGTTCCTCAACATTTCTGGCCTGAGGCTATTTCCACTGTTGTGTACATTTTCCACCGTGCCATGGTTCATCCTATCTTGCATATAGACTAACGCGTGCAATCCTAAGAGATACTGATATATTTTTTTGGTAGAAAGATTTATACTAATACATGCCTGATTACCGTTTTCATCAATGCAATATTATATATGTAGAAAATGTATAACATATTGTTCAAATCTCAGATACATATATTTATTTTTATTACATGTTGCATCATAATTTATAATGTTGAAATTTAAATTAACTTAACCAATCAATTCGCACTATTGAAACCTTTCAACATGTAATCCTTCAGACGGTCGATTTTGGTCAATGAAACACTGACGTTGGAGAGGAAGGTCCTCTCTTTAGCCATGCAATCAGCAAGATCCAAGTACCTACCAAAGATTTGATCCGTCAAGTCTGGGCCAAACTGATCAAAGAGCATCGACTTAGCCACCGCTCTCATACACTTCACCAGCCCCACGTGCACAGACATTGTCGACTCATTACCTACATAGCCTGTAACCTCCCAATCCACCTCTGACACTTACAAGCACTTGAGCTCAAATGACCCTTCCTTGTTTACTTCCATCTTGATCTCTATTGGCGATGGCATGTATACTGGAATGTTAAACATATCTGTTGGTACGATTTTAAGGACGCCAGTCTCTAATATCTGACCAAGTGCTTATCTCAGGAAAGTCCTAGGGACGCCCATGAGTGAAAAAGACAACAAGTGAACAAGAGTCCCTAAACAATAGGGACGCACTCCATCAGACTATCCAAAACTGAACAAGAATGGAGTCCCTACGAGATTAGGACGGTGTCCTTATCGAGAAGGGACGCGCGCCAAAATTGTGCAGAAGTTCAAATTTGAATCAAGGCCGCCCCAACATGATTACATCATAATCGGTCGTAGTCCTCAGGAGGAAGCTTCCTATGTCTGGGCACGTGCGCATACTTCCAAAGAAGTCGCTTTCCAGAAGATGGTCCTCTGACCACGTGGAGGCTTCCCAAGCGGTGACAGAGTTGACTTTCTCAAGATGCAAATCGAACCGTTGAAGGGAAGCGATAGATCCTGCAGTGATCTCTGAGGACGCTCCAGGACAAAAGCCACTACCACTATAAATACCCCTCAAGGGTTATGCATAACGGTGTGGACTTAGAAGATTCCTCCCGAGCTCACTCCCGAAGCATTCAAGTTCAAGAATGAAGATCAAGAAAATCAAGTGAGCTTGAATCGAGAGAAGAATAAGTCCAACCACAACAAATCCCAAAACAAATCACAAAAGTTAGAAAGAAAGTTTGTCTCTCACGAAGCTACTGTGAGAGACGTGAGTATTTAGCTACCTTATAGGAAAGAGAGTTAGGTTACGGTGTTAGGCTGAAAGGAGAGTAACTAGTGAATAGTGAGGCTAAGGACACATACTTAGACTCAGAGAATTGTAACTGCTCGCCTCGTATTCTGTAAGGACTCACTCTAATAAGATAAGGACGGCTATTCGAAAATCCTTCTAGGAGGTAGAGGTTTACCCATAAGACTAGTTGGTCTTAGTGAGGTTCCTCTATAAATCCCAAAGTCCCTTATTTTATCTGTTTACCTGCTTAAGTTTGTTTTAATTTCCACTGTGAAAGGACTCCTCATAAGGACGTCCCTACCTGACTACTAACATACACGATCCAACAATATCCAACATTTCTTCTTTGATAGATAATCCTCTACATGAACGAGTCGGCGATTTTGTATAGGTGTGAATCGATTTAAATGTAAAAGAGCGCTAACATGAGTATTATAACGATGCACATATGCCTAAAATGTTGAGGACATAGGGGCATATAAGGACTAGTATAACCTCAAGGGGTTGGTCTAGTGGAACATGACAGGGTATCGGTCTGACAGGTCGCAGGTTTGATCCCCCCTAGTCTCCTTAAGGTGAGGCATATGTAAATCCCCTTATAAGAGCTCTCTAAGCCCTTGGGTCGTCACTGTCCTTGGACTGGGGCACCATCCCCTTATCCTAAATTTTTTTGATTAAAAAAAAAAAAAAGGACTAAGGACTAGTATTGTAATTAGGGGGGATTATGGAGTAGCTTAGTGAAATGGGTAAAAAAGCCTATTAAGGGATAAACTTGTGTGTATTTGGAATTATCAATGAATTGAATACAATTTCCTATATATTTTCTTCATTTCCTCTCTCATCTTCTTCATCTCCCGTTTCTCTTTGATTCTCTTTTATTTTTTAAATCTCTCTTCTCCTTTCTTAATCTCTTCCTTTGTCTTTCTAATCCAGTCTTTCAATCTAAGATTTTAATTCTTTAGTTTTAGCACAGGGTCGACTTTATTTTTTATTTTTTTTCCCATGTTCACAACGCAGCTGAATCAATGGACCTAGTATACTATGTTTTGAGGTTGAGCTGCTTAGCTGATAAAAAAAGTTCAAAGATCAAGCATATTACACTACTTGATGTAATACATATTATTTATGACAATTACTCCAAATTATACTATATGAATGTAATTAATGTGATTGATCAGGGATGATGCAGTGTTGGGGGGCAAATCTTCAAAGGGACATGCTCAATGGGCAACCTATCCTTTGGGAAGGGGCAGTCGTCTCCTGCATTCTTCTCCGGCAGCAATCCACAAGGCGGCGGCGTCACCCCGCTCGTTACCCCTTCGACGTCGGTGCAGTTCCACTGCAGCTTCTTGGGCGTCTCCGATAAGGTGGCCGTCACATTTGACATGCATATTCCAGTGAATTTATGGCCGTTGATTCCCGCCAATTGAGCCGTCATATTCACATTGTCAGCTACTATGTCCCTGCAATTAATCAATAACGTCGTGGTCTGTTACTATTACTATTTGTTGGGTTGTAATTGGGAGGAAAATAAGACAGCTTATAAGTGCATGAGTTACTTCTCCTATTTTCAACTGATTTTACGATGGAACTGATGGTTGGGTTTGACAATTATTGATCCATCAGACTTTAACACGAAATTCATTTGAGCTAGGAGAGATGGAGGCATACCGGTAGTTGATGCGATCGACAACGGGGAAGGCCCGTGGGTCCCACCCCTGGTCGGGGTGGGAGCCATAGTCGCCCGTCATCCAGAACACGTACTTCATGCCGTGGAGCTGCATGCGGCGAACGAACACGTCCTGGACGTAGCCCCCTCGGCCGATGGCGGTCTTGATGCGCACCCCGGACTCGGTCTGGAGGGCGGTGACGTCCTCGATCCGCACGTCCTGGATCCCGCCCGACATCTCGCTCCCCAGGGCGACGGTGGCACTGTCCGGGGAGATGCAGGTGAGGCGCTTGATGAGGAGGTGCTTCGTCGGCATCCCGAATTTGATGCCGTATTGGTCCCACCCGCTCTTCACCGCGATGCAGTCGTCCCCCGACACGATGTACGTGTCTTCTATCCGCACATTCGTGCATGAATCTGCATTAATTAATCTCATTTCCTTACTTTAAGAATATTACATATATATCCTAGCCAAAGTAAGTCTAAAAAGATATATGGAGTGATTAATTAGATGATGTGTAAGCTGGTCAAAAGGTGATGATTGATATCATTGTAGATATAGGTCAATTTGTAGTTGCTCTAACCTCTCACCAGCTCTGTCTTTTGACTTCATTTCAACTAGCTAGGATAGGTTTTGTTAGTTGACGCTGCTAAACCAAAAGTTTGAAACCATGCATCCATCGATATGCATGCATTTAATAAGTTAAAAGACTTGGATATATAGCTAATACGTTCTCTGAAAAGTCTTGATTGGTTTGACAAGTTTAAACTAATTAATGTGTTGCAGTTAGCAAAATACAAGGGCATATATGCATGGTAGCTAGATTAGCAAACGAGACAACGAAGGTCAAACTAATCACATGCCTTTTAGTTTCAAATTCTAGAAAAACTAGCTACTCCGTTGAAAAATCAAGGAACGAACTGTAACTTTATTGTAAGTGATTGATTAATACCTGGATCGATTCCATCGGTATTAGGAGAGTCGATTGGGGCGAGGATTGTGAGCCCTTGCATGATAACATTGCTACGTACGTACGGACGGGCACACGTTAATTAATTAATCATCCGAATTAACTAAATAAAACAATTTTTGACGACGACTTAATTAAGTAATTAAGTTTACGTAATATTGTACGTACGGACGTACCTGCTGTAAACGGGATGGACGTTCCATGAGGGAGAGTTGATGAGAGTGAGGTTGAAGATCTGAATGTTGTGCGAAAACATGATCTCGATCAGATAAGGCCTTGTCACTTGCAGCTCTTTTCTCTTGAACTTTCCCCACCACCATTCGCCTTGTCCGTCTATTGTCCCGTTTTCTCCTGTTCATTTCATTTCCCCGTTTAAGTTTATCAATATAGACATAGATATGATTTTAGATGACAATATTTGTATATATACTTATACGAAAAATGGATTATTATACAAACAATTAATGCTAGAAAATCATTGCGGACGGACCAGTGATGACAACGTCGGTGAGATTGGTTCCGAAAATGAAGCTAGCAAAGCGTCCTCCAGGAGCGTCCCTGCCAACTCCGTAAGACGGTAGCGGAGGAAGAACTGGCCATTCCGATTCATCCTGTTATAATATATACATATTTCGATTCGAGTTTAAAAAACATACAACAGTTGTGTACGTCGATCTAGAATGTTATAGTACATTCCTGATCCCTTTAATTCTTAATTAGTATCTTATTATCAATAAGCATACAATGTGATTATGTGAGTCCCTGATCTAAGACAATAAAACGTAACAGCATGAATTTTCTAGGTACAAAAGTCAATACAAACCTAACGCTTACATGATCCAGACAGAATTGTGAAAGTAGGTGCCGATTTTGGTAACACATTGATCGCCAACTTAATGAGGCTAGTGCGTTTAACTTCATTTTTTGATATACTTATGTAAATTGTATTGCCCGTCGGTCCTAGTTAGGCGGGGCGTTACACTTGCCATATACTTGACGCACGTCATCTAGTAGTATGGCGCTATAAACATGTTTTGCGCATCAAAAACATCTTTTGCATTCATCTCGTGACACGTACCCGGCCTACCCCTCTCCTTTTTTTTATTTGCTTTTGCGAAAGGCAAAAGATCCCTATTTTCTTTATGGCCTATACGAATGATAATCTCCACAAATGCCCCTAAAAAGGAAGCAAATAATTGTGCATGCTTTTCTTTTTATTTTACCCTCCATCAACATTCATTACTGTCTAGAACAAGATCAATAATTCAGAAGAAATACCCAGATCCAGCGACGACTTCAATCTAAGCATCTCTACGAATCACTAACTTCCGTTTTACATAGTAATAAAAATCATTTTCCAAAATCGTTCATCACCCTATTTTTCATGGCAGAATTGTGTCCATGGAATGTAGAGATAATTTTGAAAAATGAACCGTAACCGCAATGTTTCCATTTGCATTAATCAATTAATTAAGGTTACTAAGCACGATCATATACACGACGTACGTACAGTTTACCAATTCAATTGCTACAAGATGGTGGATGAACCAAATGAATGACTGAATGAATGAATGAAACGTACTTGGGAGGCGAGAAGAACGGCGCCGGAGTGGAGGAAGAGAGTAAAGTTGCTGGTCAGGTTGAAACTTCCGGTGAGCCACCGCCCCGGTGGCACCACCAGCTCAGCCCCGCCGTGGGGCGCCACCTCCGTCAGGTTGAGCACGGCCTCTCGGAACGCCTTCGTGTTCGACGTTTTCCCGTCGCCCACGCCTCCGAAATCGGCGATCGACGCCGAGTGTCGACGGCACCCAGGATGGTTCCGGCCGACTCCGACGCTACGAACCGCGGGTGCCAATGCTACTACAAGTATTAGCACGCCCAGATGAAGAGGGAAACGGAGTTCCATATTTGGGTGCGAACAATGTTTTTAGAATTATATTGTCTAGGTTGATTGATCCTAGTGGCTGGGTTTATGTAGAGATGTGGGAGGGTATAATTGGAAAATGAAATGTGATCACATTACTTTTTTGTAAAATCTAAAATGTTAAAAGTAAATGCATGTCATTCGAACAAAAAAAAAAAAAAGAAGTAAATGCATGTCAATTGAATCCAACCATTTGTTCGGGTATAGGAATCCTAGGATACACTTCCTAATAGGGCACGGGTGGTTAACCAGATCTCTGGTTTCTTGTTAACCGATAATTTGGTTATTGAATCACGATAACCGTAACCTTATTGGTTGTTTCCGGTTAACATATATCGGTTAAACGAAAAATTCGATACGGTTTTTCGGTTAACCAATAACCATAAATATTTTAACAAAAGTTTATAAACTGACGTATTTAATGGATTATTAACACCGTGTATAATACATATTACACATCTTTAATAGATACCAAAATACAAAATTTAAATACCTAGTCTTATTATTACGTGGCAATACATAAAACACAAAAACAAACATTGTTTTTTCATAGCTTAGAGATGTCCAAATACATCTTCAACCTTCAATTGAAATGGGCTCATCGATTTCCAATAAACACTACTCCTATATCAAAATTTTCATTTCATTCTTATAAATTGTAACAAAGGTCAGAGACACAATAAAACGTTATACTCAAATTAAGAAATAAAAAATATAATAAATTAACCTTCTTTCATAGTTTCTAATTCACGTATGTTTTCTTCGGTTGTAAATGTATGTTAATTGCACATTCAATCATGATCACAACTGAAAGCTTCTACGATTTGAAGCGTCAATGCAATACGAAAAGAATCAAGTACACGACTTTCATAAATCATCAACAATTTTAGAAATGAAAAAATCACCAAACTATCAATGAAAAGAACAATTAAAGCAAATAATAAGATTAAATAAACAACACAGTCTGTTTAATAAATTAACCATGAAAAAATATGTAGGATTTAGTTTGGGCTTCTAATAGGTGTGTAAAATTAAATAATATAACTTGAACTTAACACTTTATCTATTATCAAAATATATATGTCTAATATTATTAGATTAGCTTAGTTATGATGTTTCCTTTTTAAAAATATGTATATTATATATTCGGTTATTCGGTTAACCAAATATTAAAAAACTAGTAACCGTAACTGAACCGTTTAACTGGAAAATGTTTCGGTCGGTTAATCGTAACTGGTTTTTCGGTTTTTTCAAGTATGGTTAACCAAAAAATTCAATCGGTTACGGTTTCTTTTGCCCAACCCTACTTCCTATCGTGACCACTAGTAGCTGTTGAAGCCCGAAATCTTGAACTAAGTACGGGACAAAATTATTACTAACTCTCGGGCCTTTCGGCGCGCTAAAAACCGGCTCGTCTTACTTTGAGCTCTCCCACCCCCCGCGTATTATTTTATTCTCTTTTCGGAGGCTTGTAAGACTTTTTAAGGTCCTTCCCGTAAAATAGTGCGATCTCCTTGGAGATTCAAACACGTCGGAGCCCGTCCTTTGAGAACACATCTCGGGACTCGGCTTTTTTCTGATCCCTTAAACTCTGCCTTGCACCTCCTATATATAAGGTTTAGAGGTGCTAGCTTATGGTGCAAACGTCCGATGTGGCACAAGTGAAATAAGGAGATTTGTGCACATGCCTGCTTGTGATGACGTGGCAAGGTGCACAACTTTGCCTCCGTATGCAACCTTGCCTCCATATGTTCGATGTGGGACGTTACGCACATACATGTTGCCATACACGTACATTTATTCATTTTAGTTATTCGCGTACTTAGCGCGTTAAAAGCGTGCTTAGCGCTTTAATCCTTTATGTCAATATTATGCATCTCGTGCACCAACGTGGTGACAGATTCGGGTATCAACACAACACCGTCCGGATGTCCGAAAACTTTTCGAGGACAAACGAGGCACTCACTTGATGCGCGTATTTACGGTCAACTTTTCGAGGACAAACGAGGCACTACCGTCCTAATAAATTCGCCATATCCAACCCCATGCCAAGGCAGGTACTGGGACCGCGCTTGGCACAAGGCGAATAAACACACGAACTTGCGAAAATTCTCTATATCCAACCCCATGCCAAGGTAGGTAATGGGACCGCGTTTGGCACAAGGTGAATGAACAAACGGACTTGCAAAAATTCGCTATATCCAACCGGACGATTTGGGTAAGTGGCCCTAACGGGCCACTTTTGGAGGCGTGTAGGCGGCTCCAAAAATATATTAGCTATGGGGCCGGTTTTCCGAAAATGCCCCTGGGCAAAAAAAAAATTACAACCATGCCACCGCATCCCAACTCACACCCCCTGTCACACCTGTCACACAAAAAACGACCTGTCATACAAAAAAAAAAAAATTTTACACCCATTCAACCGCATCCCACCTCACACCCCCTGTCACACAAAACCTGTCATACAAAACCTGCCATACGAACAAAAAACGACCTGTCATACAAAACCCCCAATTTTCGTTCATTATCCACATACAAAAGACTTGTCACCACAAAACCTGTCACACAAAGCCTATGTGGGATTTGAACCCACATTACCGTGCATTTAGCACGTTGCTCTACCATTTGAGCTAATAGGCTATGATTATAATTACTATATAAACAAAACCAAATTTGTCACACACAAAATCCATAAGAAAAACCCTGTCACACACAAAACTCATACAAAAAACATGTCACCACTAAAACCCATAAACACAAAAGCTGTCACACGAGTAAAACAATCTGTCACACACAAAAATCATAACAAAAAACCTGTCACACACACAAACCTATTAACACAAACCCTGTCATACGAACAAAAACTCAACTGTCACACAAAAAAACAGACCAAAAACCCTGTCACACACGCCTGCCACACAAAACCCATAACATAAAACTTGTCACACACAAAAAACATACCAAAAACCCTGTCATACATAAAACCTATAACAAAAAACCTGTCACACACACGTAACCCATAACAAAACCCCCTGTCATACACAAAAAAACAGACCAAAAACCCTGTCATACACAAAAAAAAAGACTAAAAACCCTATCACACAAGCCTGCCACACAAAACCCATAACATAATACTTGTCACACACAAAAAACATACCAAAAACCTGTCATACATGAAACCTATAACAAAAACTTGTCACACACAGACAACCCATAACAAAACCCCCTGTCATACACAAAAAACAAACCAAAAACCCTGTCATACACAAAAAAACAGACCAAAAACCCTGTCACACAAGCCTGCCACACAAAACCCATAACATAATACTTGTCACACACAAAAAACATACCAAAAACCCTATCATACATAAAACTTATAACAAAAACCTTGTCACATACACACAACCAATAACAAAACCCCCTGTCATACACAAAAAACAGACCTAAAACCCCGTCACACAAAAAACACTCATAACAAAACCCCCTGTCATACACAAAAAACGAGCTGTCACACACAAAACCCATAACAAAAGCCCTGTCACACACAAAACTCATAACAAAAACCTGTCACACACACAATCCTATAAACACAAAACCTGTCATACAAACAAAAAACGAGTTGTCACACACAAAACCCATAACAAAAGCACTGTCATACACAAAACTCATAACAAAACCCTGTCATACATAAAACCTATAACAAAAAACTTGTCGCACACACACAACCTATATCAAAACCCTTGTCACACAAAAAATAGACTAAAACCGTGTCACACAAAACTCTTGTCACACACACAACCCATAATGAAGCGATTTGCTTGCTTACCGCGGTGGTGGACGGTGGAACGACGGTAGAAGGGCGGTGTCGACGCTCACTTTTCTAGATCTAGATCTAGAACCCTAGATCTATCCCACCAACGCCGACCACCTTGGTTGATTCCCACCGACACCGCTGCCCCGTCGTCGTCTCTGGGCGTCGTCGACCGACACCGCTACCCGTCGTCGTCTTTAGGTGTCGTCGTCTCTGGCCGTCGCCGTCGCCGCCGACCGGATCTAAATGAAAAAAACAAGAGGGGGAGAGGGGGGAGCCGCCTTCGCACGCTGCTACACCTCGGTGGCCGTCGTCGCCGCCCAGTGGATCCGGTGGAAGAAAAAAAGAGGGCGAGAGGGGAGAGAAGAGAGAGAGGGAGAGAGTGAAATGGAGGAAGAGAGAGAAGAGAATGAAGAAAGACAGTAGGTTTTTTTTTTTGGGCTTTTATATTGCAAAAATAGGCCTCATAGTGAATTGAATTTTTGAGGAGGCTAGGGGCCTCATGAAAGTGAAGTGGGCGGCGAAGCCGCCCACTTCCCTCATATCCAACCCCATGCCAAGGCAGGTGCCGGGACCGCGCTTGGCACAAGGCGAATGAACAAACGGACTTGCGAAAATTCGCTATATCCAACCCCATGCCAAGGCAAGTATTGGGACCGCGCTTGGCACAAGGCGAATGAACAAACAGACTTGCGAAAATTCGCTATATCCAACCCCATGCCAAGGAAGATACCGGGACCGCGCTTGGCACAAGGCGAATGAACAAACGGACTTGCGAAAATTAGCTATATCCAACCCCATGCCAAGGCAGGTACAGGGACCGTGCTTGACACAAGGCGAATGAACAAACAGACTTGTGAAAATTCGCTATATCCAACCCCATGCCAAGGCAGATAATGCGACCGCGCTTGGCACAAGGCGAATGAACAAACGGACTTGCGAAAATTTGCTATATCCAACCCCATGCCAAGGCAGGTACCGGGACCGCGCTTGGCACAAGGCGAATGAACAAACGGACTTGCGAAAATTCGCTATATCCAACCCCACGCCAAGTCAGGCACTGGGATATTTGGGTTTATCGCCACTACGAGCGATGAAGTCAACTCGAGCGTGCCCTCGCGTCCATCGCGGGTCAAAATCCGAGCTCGGCTCGGCGGTCTGCCTTATAGAGTGATTGGATATTTGGGTTTATCGCGGCTACGAGCGATGAAGTCAACTCGAGCGCGCCCTCGCGTCCATCGCGGGTCAAACCCCGAGCTCAGCTCAGCGGTCTGCCTTATAGAGTGATTGGATATTTGGGTTTATCGCGGCTACGAGCAATGAAGTCAACTTGAGCGAGCCCTCGCATCCATCGCGGGTCAAACCCCGAGCTTGGCTCGGCGGTCTGCCTTATAGAGTGATTGGATATTTGGGTGTATCGCGGCTACGAGCGATGAAGTCAACTCGAGCGCGCCCTCGCATCCATCGCGGGTCAAACTCCGAGCTCGGCTCGGTGGTCTGCCTTATAGAGTGATTGGATATTTGGTTTATCGCGACTACGAGCGATGAAGTCAACTTGAGTGCGCCCTCGCGTCCATCGCGGGTCAAACCCCGAGCTCGGCTCGGCGGTCTACCTTATAGAGTGATTGGATATTTGGGTTTATCGTGACTACGAGCGATGAAGTCAACTCGAGTGCGCCCTCGCGCCCATCGCGGGTCAAACCCCGAGCTCGGCTTGGCGGTCTGCCTTATAGAGTGATTGGATATTTGGGTTTATCGTGACTACGAGCGATGAAGTCAACTCGAGTGCGCTCTCGCGTCCATCGTGGGTCAAACCCCAAGCTCGGCTCGGTGGTCTACCTTATAAAGTGTGACCAGCGCGTTGACGGTAACTATGAGCAAAGCTCAAAACAGACGTCGTCTAGATAATTCTATAACCAAAGAGCGCGACTACCGCGTTGACGGTAACTTTGAGTAAAGCTCAAGACAGACACCGTCTAAATAATTATTCTAACGCCAAAGAGCGCGACTAGTGCGCTGACAGTAACTGTGAACAAAGCTCATAACAACCGTCGTCTAAAAGGGGTCGCAGACCATATGAGGTTTATTAGTTTATTCTCTTTTCGGAGACTTATTAGTTTATTCTCTTTTCGGAGGCTAAGGCCATGGGCCGCGATGGGGTCGCAGGCCAAGGCCGCGAGCCAAGGCCACGGGCCGCGATGGGGCCGCGGGCCAAGGCCACCAGCCAAGGTCACGGGCCGCGATGGTGTGAACTCGGCCTTCAACATAGCTAATTTGTTATTGTCCGTGCCTAGTGATGACCCCCGATGATTAATATCGGGTACACTTTGTTGTGAAGAGAAGGAGAATGATGTAAATTATGCACCCCATGACTACACAAGACATCGAGGATTTGGCTCATATTCCTTTCGATGGACCAATTACAAGAAACCGACAAAAGAATTTGAAGTAAGCTATGTAGGCATTGTGGACAAGCTAAATGAGGCAACATGAGTCATTTTCCTTCATCATGTTTTTAGACTAACTTGGAGAAACTCACATGTTAAAGTTGTTTACATGTTTATCCTAGGACTATCCTTTAATAGCTTGATAAACTTAGCATCTGCTATTTTTAGGTTTTTCAAACACACCTGGGTCATTTGTTTTGGACTATGATCAGCTAGTTTGTTATTTTTAAATGAAGTAGCCGTCATTCAATTAAACCATACAAGAACAATGACATTTATGTGGCATAAGACATGCGCTTCTTCCTTCTTTGGACACCAATCCAATATCATATGATCATTTTTATCTTATCAATTAGATGGAATTTGCTTTTTAGGTAGCCATGGGTGAGGTTCTGACGGTTCCAATTCCCCAGAACCCAAAATCGAAACCGAGATATAACCAGCTCGATTTTGGTTATAATTTTCCCATTTCCAGGCTGGTTTCAATTCTAGTTTGAACCAATTTCTTTTTTTTTAAAAAAAAAAACAAATCCGCAACCGCAATAGACCATACCACGATCGCAGATCGTTTATTTATAAAAACAACAATACGAAGACCACCGTTTTTCCAATTCAGAACCAACAGTTTGGAGCTGTCGGTTCACCAGTTCTAGGAACCCCCAAACCGAAACTATAGGTTGACCAGTCCTCATTTCGGTTCGGTTCCTAGAACCGGGTGGTTTTTTCCGTTTCGAATTGAATCGGACTCATGGCTATTTTTAGGTAGAAAACTTAACTGAATTAATAGAATAATCCAAATGAATTAGCGCTTATACTAACGACACCTAGCATTATTATTTACAGGAGTAAGAACTTGAGTTTTCCAACACAACATTCTCTCTGTCTTCTTCTCAAATCGCTGTCCAACAAAATCAAACACTCTGGATTGTTCATTAAATTCCCTCATCCAAAAACCAGCAAGAAACAAACTTGTTTGTTCTACATCCACTCGTCCGGATTGAAAGGAGAAATACCAAAGAAATTTCTCGTTCGACCCTGAAGCAGCTTGTTCCAAACCATACCAATCAACCAAGTTGTGTCCACCCATATTATGCATCAATCTCATCAACCACCCAGTCAAAGACATCATCAATAAATCAGTCCATTGGTGCATCAGAATACAAAAAGATTTGATTTTTGAGTTTTTAGTAATTGAAGATTACAACCCAGTCTTGCAACCCAACTGGACTGTCTTTACATTATCAAAACCCGAGTACCTCAAACTAAGAGAGCGTCTTTCCATCATCAAAACTCTGAATTTTTCATCAACAAAGTCGGAGATTTACAGGTCGAAAATTAGAAGAAGACTTCACAAGATCGAGACCTACATTCAAACTAAGCTAAGCCTAACGACTCAAGCAATTCTGTATCACTCATCCAACCCAAATATCTCATCCCATAACAATACCATAAATTGCACTGATCGCCCCTAAAGGCTCACAATTGAAATAATAAACAAAAATTGCGGGAAAGTAAACAAGGGTTTTGGTTATACTTATTGAGTATTCCCATTTTGTTCTAATATAAACGATATTCAACACAGGTGTAAAAGAACACCTTATTTCACGTAAACTCAAACATAAACAAGCTTATCTGCATTTCCCAGCACACAAATACAACCTAAGCATCTTCCAAGTTCCAACAAACACTGGGGGAAGAAATTCAGTAGGTAAACTATGTGGAGGGGAAGACGAATCAAGTGACCTATGTAATGCAACAGATTAAGCTAAACTAGCACGTTGTGAAATTTAGAAGCTGATATACAAAGAATGATTATTAACCCACATTAACCATCTATTTGAATCTCTAGGGTAGGGCCCATTTACAGGAGAGGATAGAAAATTGAAGGAATAACCAAAACGTCCAAAAGAAAGATTGGATTAATATAAAATAACTAAGAGCCTGCATAATTAGATAAAGAAAAAGCAGAACCTTTCAAGTTTGATGATAATACGGTTTGCTGAGAAGAGCTTTCCAAATCCATGGAATTATCAAACTCCATGACAGGCTTTATCCGTCTCTCAACCTCTTCCTTTAGAAGCTGCATTTCTTGGATAACAATAGAGTGTGCCCTTTTGCATGATTCCTGGTCCCTAAATGCAAGTGTCCATCTTCCATCAACAGGAGGTCTTCTTTTTGATCCTCCATCAGCCACAGATCTTAAAGTGCCTGTGGATGGCAATGCTGATGGTCTAATCTTAAGGTGTAGCCATTTTGGATGCTCATCATCTATTTTAGGCTGAAAATGGAAAATGAACAATGAAATTAATATTAAAACCTTACTACTTTTTCCTAAATTATTAGGGGAAAAAAATCAAGAAAGAAAGTTTGCCATACGTCACATCCAGCAAGAGGTGCAATCACCCGGATGGCTCCAAAGCCCTGTTTTGGGGGTAGCTCTTCAACAAGAAGAAGCCAACCGCTTGTTGCTAAGGATGCAGCTAAAAAGCTAAAATAACGCTCCTTGCCTCTTTCGAATGCTATTCTGCAAGGAACAGCATCACCTGCACAAGATGTTCAGATGTATGAAGAAGGCTGAAGGGGGAAAAAACAGGTCCAACCTGGGTAGGGGAACGAAAAAGAACATTGAAGTCAACTGAACTGACCAAGTTTTATTTCCACGCCTGGTTTTGGGGTACATTTCTCCAGGCCAACGGCTTTGGCCCTTAAACTTTCAGGTATATCTGATGGAAGTTGTAAGGGAGGTTGATCAGGCAACGTTCTGCATTCAAAGCATAATTGAAGCTGATAAAGCAGCACGAACTCCTGTATCAGAGGGATATGGGAAATTAATAACAGTTTAATAATATGATAGCTTGTGGGCATCGAAAGAGATATCACTGCTCAATTTCTTTAGTGTAGCAACGTGCAACTAATTACATACTAATATCATATGGGGGTTATAATTGGTTTTTAATTTAATAGGTTATTTCAGCACAAAATGGAAATTGGTCACTGACGTGGGCAGTTGTAAGTTAGAGCATCTAATTACACTTTGTCCACATCCCACTAGTAAGGGTCCCCCTAATCTCTTCCAACAACAACATCAACCCAGATGTATCCAGGTTGCAAGCTGGGATCTGGGGTAAATGTTGCCGCTGTTGTTGAAAGAGATTAACCTGTGTGGTCTTGGGGCAAGCCCGAAAACAAAGACAGGGAACCAAGCCCAATGAGAGGAAAAGGAATCGAAATAGACAGAAGTATAAAAAGTGAAAAGTGAAAAAAACTGCAAGACCCTCCCTCGAGTCCTCGACAACTACTCCTTATCAAAAATATCTACTCATACTCTGCTACATTTATTGAGAGAAATAAATAACCGGCATGAACAGATCAGAGAGTAACTAATCAATAAATGCAAAATATTCTTGTCTATTTACAAAGTTACTGTCAGACTGTCAGTCTAGTGCAATACCTTCACTAACTTGCACAACTTCTCTGCAGTAGCATATGACGATTCATTAGGAATTGCATCTGGACATAAAAGAACATCCGTCATCAAACTAAAAACACGGTTGTCAACAAAAATGAGGAAAATAGTAGAAAGAGAAGTTTGACTGCTAATGCTCGCTTTTTTTTTTTTTTGAGAGGAGAACTGATAGCATGTTAATCTGTATGCTTTTTAGGTTTGGGCCACACACTTATGGGGTCTTCCAGATTTGAACTAAATTTCATTGACTTTTGTAACATTTTTCATGGGAATTGAAGTTTCAGAACAATTAAAATTAATGATCCCTTGAAGTAAGATGGCTAACACAGCATATTCTCCGGTGACATTTTAAGCTTGGGTAGATAAACAATAAGAATACTCAATACTCTACTAAAATCATCCAATGTAGTATCTGTCAATGGATCCATTTTCCTATAGTGAGGAATCACAAAAAAAGCATGCAGAACTGTATGAGTGAACCAGGATAGATTGCTTGAAACACTATTTCAGGAGGCATAGCATGAAATCCCGCCCTCAGTAAACATGTATATTGCCATGTGCTTTTTGTTGCAGTTAGCCTTTGCCGTGAAATATAATGACCAACAGGGGTATAATTATCTTTTCATGTGAGTAATATATTTTCTTTACTGAAACAAGTAATAAGTTGTAGTAGTACCTTTTGGGTAAGTGTTTTGAGGTGGCATGAGTAAAGACTTCAGGTCTCTCTTAGGGGATGAAGCCTCAATAACTACAAACAAAATCTAGTCACCAGACCATACAGCAAATACGTTGACTACACAGTTGGAATGGTTACTAGTTTCTATACCTTTCTTGCACTTTCTCCACTCATCACATAGGATAGATACAATCTGATCAGCCCAGGTTCCTTGAACCTCCTGAAGTAGACCAGTGGAGCAACGAGCAAATGATTCCTGCTCAGAAACAATTGACAGTCTCATGTATTGCAGGATCCTCCAATCATAAAGTAGTCATAAAACTAAAGACCATGATATGGTTTCATTTCTCCTAGGCCTAAGAAGAGATCATGAGAACAATGCTGAAGAAATATGCAAGTTAAAGGGCAATTATATAGCAAAGCAGTTAAAGCTGAGTCATGAAACAAACATAACTTACTGGATTGATAGAGGTAAAGAATTTTCAAGCCTGACGGTAGAAAGCAGAAGATAGAATGGATAGTGACAACGCAGAATATCATACCTTAAGGAGTTTAAGATGTTTTCTGTTGATCTCAGCCTTGCTAAAAGGAAGCAACTGGCGTAGAAGCCAGGCACTATTCCACAGTGCTTCTATGCATACATCTGATCGGCAAAAAAGATTTACCAGGGCATCAAGTACCTAAAGGGGACAAAAAAGAAAATGGGCAAATTTTGTTTCCCATAAATAAGGGTTTGCATAAACAGAAAAAAGTGCATTTCAAATGCATGTAAGAATATAAACATATTGCTAAAACAAATCGGAATAATGAACATTATAGTAAGAGTAATGTCACTAACGGTAAGGCATTATATAATCACATGGACAACTAAGAAAGAGAGAGAAAACACACTGCACAACTACTACAACAAAGAAAGAGAGAACTTTATCTGGGTACCCGCAAATTTATCTCCTCATGACACCTTCAATTATTGGATAAAGACCGAATATCAAAATTTTAAATGAAAAATAGTTTTAGATGCAGGATTGAAATTACCTTTATAGAAAGGACTAAGCACCCTAATAAAATTATTTGGATTTTCATTTTACACTCTTCCATATTCTATAATTTGTTATTTTTTTCTATATGAGAAGTTCACATAATATATGCTCTTTCATTTTAAACGGAAACATTTTAGGCATCTACACACTTTTGGTTAGCTTAAATAAAATAAAGTGCTAAATGATACATTTGGGAATCGGTTGTCTTCATGGCTTGGGATGAAAATGTATAGCTTCAGGAAGCTGGAATATCTTTTCTTTGTGATAAATGTCAACTAAATTGCTCAAGTTTCTTCATTGTTTTAAGCACCAAGTGCCAATAACATCATTTTCTCCAAACATAGAAAAGCAATATATAAGCAACTATTAAATGCTTGCGACTAATGCAAAGTCTTGAGTACCTGAAATCTGCATAACCGGGGGCTTGATTGCATTTCTAGTTCGGAACAAGCAATTCCATAATGCTCCTACATAAATAAAATTCGATCCTAAATCAGAGAATACAATCTGATTATAAAAAGCATTACTATCACGTCTGCAAATATATGAAACCTAGCAGCAAAAAGTGGAATAAGGGTTTCGGAAAAGAATCCCATGGTTTTTTTAAAAAGAATCCATTTATATAACCAGTAGTTACAACTGCAATACAAATCGAAGTCTCACATTTATGCAAACAGGAACCAGTTTCATGTTATAATATATTCTAACCCAAATGACAATTTTTTTTGTAAATGTAGATACTACAACCAGCAAATCCGTTTCACTTTCTAAAGAAAGAAAATGTTAAATGAAAATAGAACAGGAAATCCAAGATAACAAGGACAGATAAAACAAAATTACAAGCTGAAAACCAAGATGGAACATAAGTTTTTGTCCTATCAACTTGAAGAACATGTGAATTTAAGCAATTTGCTTATTTGTTAAAAAGCCTCAGAAGCTTGTAAGAACTTGTAAGTTCCCTACAAATTACAATAAACAAATAAAATTGAAGCCAAATAAGCTGCAAGTTTCTACGATTGCAACTAAATGCAATTTTACTTCAGTAGTAAATTATTATTGACTCATGCTCTGGCCTCAAAATTATTCCATTAAGGACTTCACAACCTTATTGCTTAAAGAATGATCCAAGCATATATAGATGGAAGTAGCAAACAAAGAAAACTACAAAAAGAAAAGCAAATGCATATTTCTAGTATAAATGTGCTCTTCTATTCCAAATAATTCAAGGGTACAAATAAAGAGGATAGTATAATATATTATCTGCACATCCATCTCGTAGGAACTAGAACTATTCACCACTGTATAGCCTCGTGTATTGAAAGGAAAATATTTATTGAGAATATAGGGGCAGGGAATATATCTCAAAAGCTTAGAAAATACCTTTAGCTTGCGTAGATAACTATCAAGCTCTCCAAGAGTACTATCTCGCGCAAAAAGTTGTTCTTCACCTGAGCTCTCACCAACCAGTGATTGCTGCAAAAAACATTATGAAAAAACATTTTTTGACATACACAAATGAAAATAATAGACATCATACCAAATATGAATCTTTAGCACAGGTGACCCCCAAAATCAAATAAGTTGAAAAAAATAAAGGATATAGGATATACAATTCCTATATTCGCGTTCATAATTGAATATAGCATATTTCTACAAGATATATTCTAGCCTAAAGCAATTTCAGCCCTTATTTTCATTAGTGAACAGAAGGAAAAAAAAATTGTATCAAGTATATGTACTGCACCATGTATGTTATGTATATTTACCTTATTCATTGGGCAAGCTTAAATAGAGTTATTTGACTGGATAACACAAGAGTACTATGAATCACTAAGATGACGTGAAATTGTTAATTTCAAAATTTTCAATGTAAAGCCCTACAGAATTTTGGCAGATGTATCATTGTACTACTTTAATGTTACAAAAAATACATTTAGAGGCATCAACAAAGTTGAAAGCAAGTGTCCTGTTCTGTGTATCACACTCCTACTGATTAAAAACACATCACAAGAAGTTCATTTCACTCCACTGGTTAATATGACTAAAGGAACATCTCTCCAATACTTCTGTTGGAGTCTGTTGACAGATGATTGTTACTCGTTCGAATAATTTTCCCTTTTGCAGGTAAGGGGCATAAACTTCATCTAGACCTTGCATTGTAACCGTGCCGATAACTTACAAAAGATACTATTTTCTGTGTTTGTTCAGTAAGTTAGCTTCTAATGCATTTGGCTGTATGTACAGATAACGCACATGGAGTAACTTTGTGTTTGCTCATCAGATATCAGAATGTTATCCCCACTGAAAAATCTAGAATATCTATCCATATGTATACTCTTATCCAGGAGAATTGTCACTACATATACCACAAAGTTCACATCCATTAGCAGGCTAGAAAGGACAGAAAGGTATAAAACCAACTTATAAGATGTAAGAAGGTTCGGACAGATACGCACCAGCAAAAGTTTCTTATGTTGTTTGCGTTTTGGAAGAATTCCTAATGCATCCAGCATTGACTCGTCCAATTCTACACGTGTTGCAAATCTATAAGGAAAATAGCAAATAACCTATACAGTCATCACTCCAACGCTACACGTGTTTAAGTTCTTAAATCCAAATGACTTACCTTTTGTTTGCAGCAACACAGCCATCACACTCAAGGAGCCCAAGACTTCAGCGTCACTACCATTCTTAAGATATGAAAGAAAAAACTCCCTACAAAACAAAAATTTGCAATGATAAAACTGCATTGAATAGAAATCCAAGGCCCCCACACATGACACACCAGACACACAGCCTTGCTGTATTATCATGCCTATTGATCTAGCAGAGGATGATGGGGAAGAGGGTCAGATATAAGAGATGATGCATCAGGAAGCACGGTTTAGTGTTTCACAGGAGCACAGGAAGTGACATAGCAGAATAGTCCTATAAACACACTTATCCCATAAATCCAACACTTCCATTCAAATCAGATGATAGCCAATACAGCAGCATTTCAATGTATTTCCAAAATAGATGCTTAAAAAGGGAGAGCGAATGGAAATAGATAGATGGTGTTTATTTGGTGATATGAAAGTCTACAGCTTCGAGAAAGAATGTTGAGTTTACCTCAGTGTCAAAAATTTGCCAACTGATCCGTTAGGCAAACTAGTATGATCAGGTAAGGCAACTACTAAACTCCTTGCCGACACATTTGTTTGTTGATTGCTATTTTCATGTGACATAGAATGTTGAATACTTGAGCAGGCCAAGCCACCATTTGTTTTAGCTTCAGGCATTTGTACAAAAGCCTCTTGTGGGCAAAAGAGAGCAGCAGCAATAGTATTTGCCAAATCTTTGATTTTGACTATTCGCAAGATGCAGCAAATTGAATACATTGCTGTGCTGACACCAATCTGCCCATCCTGGTTTGAAGCAGAGGTAAGTGGGTAAATACAAGTGGATACACAAGGTATAACAGAATATTAAAGTCAAAGGCAACAGGAGACCCATGTGCTTCCCCAACATTGCTTAGAGGAATGACACCCCATAGGTCCTCTTCCTCCCTCCTCCTAGGTAAACTCTTATAGCATTTGAAAACGGAACAAAAATGTCCAGCGCAAAAGAAACTACACTAAAACCACTATTTAAGAAAACAGAAAAAACAACAAGAATCCAACAATAAGAACAGCTAACTAACTTCGTACATTTACACCTTCATTAGTCAGAGAGGGAAGCAGCAATGGCAATATCAAACACCGCAATAAGTTGTCAGTTATCAAGTGACCGACATCTGGAATTCCAGCTGAAATAACATCACTGATGTAGTATAAATTGTCCTCGATTTCATCTACTGCAGAAGAGATACTTGATGTCATTTCTTGGCTTGGATTCCTGTGTCACATGAACATTGAATGCATTTTTAGAGAGCATGCACCTCCCTAATATATATGGTGGTGTAGTCCTTATTGCTACAATTAGAGTCTTACTTTGATGATTTTGAAACCAACTCATTTAAGTTAATGCACTGCTTCCTGAAAAATTTGATCAGATCTGGAAAATAGTTTGCAAGAGGGCCACTTGTGATGTATTTATTTACACCGTCATCCCCAACTGGATGGACAAAAGCATTAGAAAAAATGGCATGTCAAAACGTAGTATTGGTTATAATCAAATTTGTAATAAGAAAATTAGAAAGCAACTTACCATGATAGACATTTAGTGTCAAAGCACGTACAGCAATCCTAATCATGCTTTCTTCATGGAAAGCAAATTTTAGAGCCTCCATGTACAATGGGAAAGCAACAACTTCATTCTGGACAAGGAATGGAGTCAAAGTCATATATATAGCTTTACAAATATTATTTACATAAATAAAAACAGCATGGTCAAGATGTATGACGTACAATAACAATAATAATAATAATACTCCCTCCGTTTCACAATAAGTGTCGTTTTAGCACTTAAAATTTGTTTCATATTATGTGTCGTTTTAGGTTTTCAAAGTGATTTATTAGGGGTGAGTAATGATAATTTTTATTGGAATGTGTATTTGTTGACTAAAGTTGTTCATTCATTGGCCAAATAATGTAATGAGTGGTAAGATTAAGAAAAAGTTGTAAGTTTTAAAGTGAATGATTGCTTTTATTAAAAACTGTGTTAGGAGTTAAAACGACACTTATTGTGAAACGGAAGGAGTAATAAAAACCTCTGGATTTAAGATTACTAATATGACAACGAAAGAGTAGAACCAATAACGAACACATATCAATAGCCACATTTTGGTTGCTTAGAAAGGCCTTGGAACAAAAAGGAATGTTGAGACTTGCTACAATGAGAAGATAAAGTATGAAAATAAAACGGATGAAATTTTTTGGAAAAGGGTGAAGCAAGTCTTTTGATAAATGACAAGCACCCAGCATCTTTATGTCAACCTAAGATCAACTTAAAATAGGAATGGAGTTATCAACTGTCCCATCCCCAACCCCCAGGTTCAAATCCCTTGTCACCAACCCTAATACGTGATCTATCACATTTTTATAATCACTCAAATGAGATCAATACATCGCTTCTGTTTCCAAGGAAAATTTACAACATGAATGGCAATATAAAAAGCAGAAACAACTACTGCAAACCTAGAAAATATTACTCATGGTCAGCTAATTTAACATGCTCTGGACCTGACCTTTTATATTTACATATATAGACATGTACCATACCAAATAACTATTGAATTTTCTACAGTCTCCTCACTCCAAATTTAAGATATGATTTGACTTCATGAAGGTATGGTGGTAAGAACTCATGATGTGAAAGATTGAACATTTCCCCAAAGAAGATAAGATTGTCAGCGTTAGAATATGATAAGCATTGTTTCACTTGTTAAAATTCAGAATATGATATCTATTGTTCACTAATTAAAATTTGGCATATCTAAACCAGACAAAAAAGTAAAAACCCACTTCCCAATAGCAAGAAGTGCTATTGGAGCACTTGTGCAGACAATCCTAACCCCACCCAAAAGGGGCCACACACGCACATCAGCTAAGAGAGAAGAGGAATTACATTGTGTGTCTTCAGAAGCAATGATATTGTAGTCTGGTCAAGCTTCCCACTTATTGCTCTTCATAGCAGATTACAGTATCAGGTATCAGAAAAAAAGAAAATAATAATAAGTGAATTTCTTTCACTAAATAGTATACAGTGATAAAACATACTACCATACAAAATATAATGACGAGGATCAGTACATTTACAAAGTGAAGAGGAGGGAGGGAAAGAAAACAACCTTAAAAACGAGATATAGTAGGATAATAGCTCTTCATTTTGGAAATCAAAGGGATAAGTAATGAGGTAGTTTATATACTCATTACTGAAAAGATGATCTGCACAGTCAAAAGGACAGTTAAAATGAAAAGCATAGCTGCAAAATGACGACTAACAAAGAAGTGGATTGGGGTAAGCGAGATCATCATGGATGTATTTGAGGTAGTCAGCTTACATATGGCGTGCTCATTTGTCAAGTTCTGAACCATAATGCTAACTGTCTGAAGCAATTGAAGTGGCACAGCAGCAGTTTTACTAATCTGCAGTAAACGAACAAACTCTCCCATAATCTGTTTCTCCATGAAAAATCTGCTGAAGGGGCTGAACATTAGATCAAGCATAACACATAGCAACAACCGAATATTATGTGATAAACTGAACTTACTCGAAGAAGGCTGCGTCATGCTGATCACCATATGTCACCAGCTCCGCAATTGATCTCAATGCCTCAACAACAAAATCCTTGACATTCACAAAGTCAAGTAAATACATTGTAATACTAACCATTGTAACAGCAAGAAAAATAAAAGAAAAAAGAAAAGAAAAGAAAAATTAAGGTGTAACCTTGTTAACATCATTGACTATTTGAACCTTTTGCAACTGCTCAGTTAGATACCTTCATCAAACAACAGAAAAAATTATTCAGTATAACCATTTTCCTAAAATTCGTTTCATGGAAAAATTCTTTTAGGATATAAAGTACAGTCTTAATACAGCCAAGCAACAAAAAAACACTTTTCCTAATGCATTAGCGTTTCTTTGACTGTTTGGCACAACATTTTCATACAGTACTTCGCCTGAGGATTTATTATGTAAAACGCATGCTGATAAGTTAGCCAAAAGGCTTCTTGATGCAAGCCATTCAGACGCAGACCTATCAGGTCTTATTAACATATTTCTACCTTATAAGGGGCCTTATAGCCAAAAAATACCACAATAGCATATGTTAACCAGGCCTCTTCTAGATTTATCTTCTAACCAAACCACCACTTTTAAATATAAATGAATACGCAAATGAAACTGATGGACACATTGGTACATGAGGAAAGAACTCAACAGATAGGATATCTAGCATAATAAATTTGCAAGAAATTAAACACAATTAATGAAAAAACAGGGCCACATTTTCCACTAACGACACAAAATGAAACAACTAAAAAGACAAAAGCAAGAGAGAGTAAGATTTGTAATGAGAAGAGAAGGAAAAACCTGAGTTCTTCCAAGGAGAACCTATTTTTGGATTTCCAGAAGGAAAGCCACATGTTTGAATGATCAAGCCTCTGTAAGTATCATTCTCCACACTAATATTGATAGCCATTTTTGTTCATAAACCACAGATTCATAGCTGAGCAGACGTGAGGAGCTTCACAAACTAAGAGGATGCCCCAAATCCAGTCCTGATACACTGCCTACAGCCAAAAAGGTGGAAAGAAAATTGAAGATCGAAATGGTGTACAAAGAAGCAAGATATGCAAAAAATCTAATGGAAAGTTACATAATTATTTATCAATCAGAAATTAGATGAATTTAGAAGAATAACATAACAGAAAGAAGCAAAACAGAGCTTAAACAAAACACTTCCAGCTTAGCAAAAAGCAAAATCCAGGGACGTATAACAACAATGCACGAATTTCTTCCACAATCCTTATACAAAAGCTATGTTGGCATTTACACTTTTTTTCTTGATTTCACTTCCAAGCCAACAAAAATTAGAATTTTCTCAGACTGGGAGTCACAATTCAATTCCAACGTGTACAGCATAAAAGGTTGTATAATAGAATCAACCATGGAATTGCCTCCAATCAATAAAAATTATTATAGTTCTAAAAGCCTATTCATCAGCAAACACCAAGGTGCCAATACAAAACGCAACTGTCCAACTGAAGAATATGATTACCACTCAAAATCTTCTCTGTGATCACATTAATATCGGATTTTATAAAGCCTCAACCCTAGAAAGGCTGCAATTCGGGCACAAGTACAGCAACATGATGCTGACAGAATGAATCGCAAACACAACTCAAAAATCAAGAACGCATGCCGTAAGAAGAACAAAAAACTAGATCATCACCTTCAATTGGGGCGTTTGGCGACCGAGGTGGAGTTGAGTGAGCAGTTGGCCGAGCGTGGCTGGATAGTGCGAGATGGATCCGGCGAAGCGGGAATCGGAGGCGAGAGCGGACTCGAAGGAGCAAGAACGGGGAGTGATGGCGGTGGAAAGCAGATGCGAGAAGGAGCGGGGTGGCTCTTTGCCGGAGGAGGCGGATTAAGGGCGGCTTAGCTGAGAAGGGAGAGGAGTAATCGGTGTGGTTCTGGGTCGTGGTGGTGGAGACGGGACGGGGTTACAATTGAGATGGGATGCAGACGAAAAAGAGGAAACAGCTTGAAAAAAAACAAAAAGACGCCCAAGTTTTAAAACTCGCGAATTCGCACGCGTACAATTCGCGATTTGTGAGCATGATTATTTTTACAATTTGCAGAAAATGACCTTAACTTTATAAATTGTGGCAAAATAGCCTCAGTTTAGGGTGGATTGCAAATTTGCAATGACTCGTCTGCGGGCAGAATACATCAACAGACCCCCGTACTTACAACTTTTTTCCCCGGGCAGAATACATCAACAGACCCCCGTACTTACAACTTTTTTCCCCTTGAACTCCGTACAAAAAAATGTGCAAAAAGACTCTGTACTGCCCGCGCTTTGACCCATTGAACCCTTCATTGAACTTTCCCAATTCATGAAATAAACGCGCGCACGTGTCAAAATTTTTGCCAAGTAATTGACACTTAAGACAGAGTTAAGCCATTTGACATGTCAGATGCCACATTTGAAGAATTTAATTTGAAACCATGTGTTATACAAAATCATTATTTCATAAAATAAACATTATTTCACAATATCAAGTATAAACATTATTTCATTCTACCAAAAAAAAGTATAAACATTATTTCAATGGAGGTCTTCTCGGTGGCAGGCGACGGAGCAGGCGACGGAGCTTCCTCTCGCATTCGCCTTTTGCTCGGTGGTCGACCGTGTACAGCAGGTGAGGGAGCGGTCCGGTCGGAACTCCGGCGGCTTTAGGGTTGTGGTGGTTTCCAAAACCAAACCGCCAAACGACAAGCCACCGCCGACGGAAACGACGAGCCACTGCCAAACGCTGCCGTCGACCCTTCGCCTTCGCCCGCCATCCGGAGCTTCCTCTCGCCTTCGCCTTCGCCCGACAACCCTGCCGTCGACCCAAATTCCAGATCTGGAATTTCAGACCCTGCCGTCGCGCTCGCTTGCCGTCGCTCGCGAAGGGGGATGGGCAGTGGGTTGGGGGGGCTAGAACAGGGGGGTTTCCGTAGGTGCTGCCGAAGGCGTGGTGTAGGATCCGGTGGGAGCAGGGGTTTGTGTTTGGGTGGGTGATGGGTCTTGAGAATTCGAAGTAGGTTGTGGGGGTTGTGGTGGTCGCTGGTCATCGTTGATGGGGAACGGCGGGCCTGTGGCAGAAGGGTCGGGGAAGGAGGCAAGTCAAGAGGCCTCGGGAGGAGCAGGATTGAAACATGGGCAAGAGGTTGAAGATGGGTGGACCCAAGATTTGTTTAATAGAGAAATTTAAAAGGCTGAATTGTGGGTTTGTGGGCTCCTTTTTATTTTATTTTTTTTTCCACGTCAGCACGTGAAATCGGCACGACTCGCTTCATCCGCGTTTGTAAATCACGCACAACGCCACGCAAGCAAAAATGTTCAATAGGTAAAATTGGGGGCAGTACAGGGGTCTATTTGAATATTTTTTTGTACAGGGGTCCAATGGGAAAAAAGTTGTAAGTACGGGGGTCTGTTGATGTATTCTGCCCTCGTCTGCGCATTAAAGACAACCATGCTTCTGTCATCACCAATCACATAGCATTGTCGTTTTTTTTTGGTCGAAATAGCATTGTCGTTTATAGCTTATAGGTATTGATTATTCTTGGCGTTGGCTGATTCCACCCGTTGCAGGGTACCGGGCACACCCGATGGGACTGGGGGAATCCGGCTCCACAGACCGGAGGTATAGTATGGCGTAGTGTTCCAGCTTGGGAAGCCGGAACTGCTCCGCAGACAAGGAAAGAAGCGGAGAAGGAAAGAAGAGGAGGCGGGGGTTCCGGGTTGGGGAACTGGAGCTCCTCACCAAAGAGCTACTTGTCTTGAGTTTGCTCACAGTAAGTTGTTACCTCACCACCGACCCTTCTTCTAACATTTTTTTTTGTGTGTATTTTTTATTTCTCCCAAATTTATCCTAAAAAAATGCTCAAAATACCATATTGGTTTAAAAAGTAATATATTTGGACATTTAAGTATTAAAAAACATCTTTTGGTCATTTGAGTATTAAAAAAGTAAAAAATTGGACATTTGGGTATTAAAAAAACGAAAATGGGTCATTTAAGTATTTTTCGATTACAAAATTTGAATTTTATTTAATGTCTTGATTTATGTTGAAATTAATTTTTTTTCTTTCCAAGTAGTTAATATTAAATTTTCATTAAAACTTTAACTTAAAAATTTTCAAATGGAGTTAGACACATATTATTAATTAAAAATTAAAAATCTATTAAATAAATATCTATTCAACTTTTTTTATTCTTATAGACCTTATAAACTCTAAGTCTTTTAAAATGAATAACATCAAAGATATAACCTATCATAAGTTAATATGCTAGTATTTTTTGCAAGTAAATTTGATTATTTTCATAGAATTGTACTAAAATGGCAATGGGCACCCGATGGGACGGAGGGTTTCCGCCGGCTCAGCAGAATTATAGTTAGCTAGCGTAATTAGTGGTCTACAATTAGGCTTTGTGCGTATATATATATATTATATTAGCTAGTGAATTGACGGTAGTTAATTTGTATAGGTGTAGTTGGTCTTTTGTGTCATATTTAGCTAGTGTACTTACCAAAAAAAAAATCTATCTATTACTATATACTAAAGCGGAAGCAAATTCTGCCACCACATTGCACCACATCACCCTCCTATTTAAAAATCTATCTTATTAAATCCAGATTTTATCATAATATTATTCATACTTAATTAAGATATTAGTTCTATCTTAGAATTTGAGTTGTTTAATTAATAATTTTATCCAAATATAAAAATATCTATCGTATCATTGTACACATTTAATCATAATACTTTACCCACTTAATTAAATATCGTATTAACTTTAAATACACAACAACAACAACATGAACCCAGGAAAATCCCGCAGACTCAGGATCTGGGGGGTCAAGATGGGGGCATTCCAGACCTAGATGGAATGCACCCAATAAAACCCAAGAGGAATCAAAGCATCCAACAAGAAATCTAAAAAACCTAAATACACAACAAGAAACACTAATTCGAACGCTAAAAAAGCAAAAGCAACGATAGATCAAGAAGACTAAAACTAGCAAATATTAGCCAACACAAAAAGGCTCTACCAACAGGCTAGCTAACCATCCAACACTGTGATCTTCTCCCTCCAACCCTCACTGCACTGCGCCAACTCTGGAGAAATCCCTAACAAGCTAATGTCCTGCTTTATGTTGTCCATCCAGCGTTTCCTCGGGCGACCTCTACCTCTTTTGCACACCCCTAAGTCCAAAAGTTCACACCTCCTAACTGTAGCATCCGGACTCCGTCTCTGAACATGACCAAACCAGCGCAGTCTCGCCTCACGGAGCTTGTCCCCTATCCTAGCCACCCCCAGTTTACTTCTGATCTCCTCATTTCTAATCTTATCCAACCTTGTGTGCCCACACATCCATCTAAGCATTCTCATTTCTGCAACCGCGAGTTTCTGCTCTTGAGCCTTTATCGTCGGCCAACACTCTGCCCCATATAGGATCGCAGGCCTCACGACAGATCTGTAGAACTTTCCCTTGAGCTTGAGTGGAACCTTCTTGTCGCACAAAACCCCTGAAGCTGCCCTCCACTTCTACCAACCTCTCTGAATCCGAGACCTAATATCCTCCTCAATACACCCGTCACTTTGCACCACTGATCTCAAGTATTTGAAGTTATCCTTCTTCGCGATGACTTCACCTCCCAGCAATACCTCACTCGCCGACTCATTTTCTTGACCGAAAATGAACTCCATATATTCCATCTTGGATCTACTCAACCTAAACCCCTTAGATTCTAGCCTCTCCCTCCAAACTTCCAGTTTGTTACTAACTTCAACTCTAGAATCCTCTACCAACACGATGTCATCTGCAAATAACATACACCGCGGAACCTCTCACTGGATGTCTCTCATCAGCACGTCCAAAACTAGAGTAAATAGAAAGGGGCTCAACGCTGATCCTTGATGGAGACCCATACCCACTTCAAAATACTCTGTATCCCCTCCTGGCGTGCAGACACTCGTCCTCGACCCCTCATACATGTTTTGAATGACTTTGATAAACGGAAAGGACACCTCTTTGGCTTCCAAACACTCCCAGATCAACTCTCTAGATACCCTATCATAGGCTTTCTCAAGATCCACGAACACCATATGTAGATTCCTCTTTCTCTCCCTGTAAGCTTCTGTCAACCTACGCAACAGATGGATAGCCTCTATGAACGATCTACCTAGCATAAATCCAAATTGGTTCTCTGACACTTGTACTAGACGCCTCAATCTCAGCTCGATTGTCTTCTCCCACACTTTCATAGTATTAACTTTAAATAATTTTTCGTAATTTTATTATTGTATTTTTTTAAATCATCAATGGTATCAAATTCTACCACTATATTTATAACAAATATTCATTCTATTAAAATAATATATTAAATACATTTTTACTATCGTATCATATAAAAATATCAATAAAAAAAGTAGATGTTATATTTACCATATATATCGCTAATATTGCATATTAATTACGCTTTTGGAAAGATTTCTTAATTAATAATTCGTTAACATTTTCATTACATATTTATATATTTATTATTCAATTATTTTTTCAAAAAACAATAATACATATGCGAGATAATTTGGTTTTCTATTTAACTTATTAAATATTATCTATATCTTCAATATTATAATATATTAATCAAAATTTTGATTTAAACGTATTGATTTTATTATATAAGTTGGTTTACATAATTTAATTATATGCCAAAAGATTTGTATCTATCGTTAAGAATTATTAGAAGAATTGGTAATTCATTAGTTTAGTAATGATTGCAATCTAGTATTTAGGTAAACAAACAATTTGATATTTAAGTAAAACGGACAATTTGGGTATCTTGAAATCAAAATAAAAATAACATTAAACGTACATGGAATTCAAATATGAAATTACAATACGTGAAATCCAAGGTAGAGGAAGTTCAAATTTGAAATGAAACAAAATAAAGAAACGTACGTAAGTACTTTCAAGTTGCAAACACATTATATAATAAAACGTACATCACATTCAATCTAAAAGTAACTAGGACCTTGACTTGAATCTCCAGTTGATACTCGGAACTAAAGTACGTACTATGTCGGTGTGGCTCTTGAGTTCATTGACTTGATTCTCCCAAACTATGATAACTACTATGACGATGCGGTTGTAACGGGACTTGGTCTTGTGATGAAAATGGTCGGAACTGTGAGGTTATGTGATGAGATGACACCCATTGTGGCACTTGAGAAGGAGGTCGCATCTGTGTTGGTACTTGAGGAGCAGGCAGAATGGGATTGTGAGTTAATGCATCATAAACGTGTGTCCACATAGGTTTGACCTCTGGATACCGATCAAAGACCCCATGTTTTCCATTACGTACTCCCTAACGTAGTTGACACTCTGTAAGATTAAAATAAAAAGAAAGAAATGTAAGATTGTAAATTATTAACATGTAATAAGAAATGCTACAATAATTCATCGTATAAGTAAAACATAAACTTTAGTCACGTACATAGCATGGTTTCGGCTTGCTCGCGGATTCATAGGGGGTCGCTGGTTCGGCCTAAATCGGTTATCATTAGATGTTCTAAGCACTTCAATGTGGGAACGTGGTTCGAACCACTCCATGTATCCTGAAGCCACTTCCCATCCTCTAGTAGTTCGGGGTAAGTTTAAAATATTGTGCTCAATGTGTTGAGAGTGGGTAGCCCAGTTGTAGTGACATTGATCATACTTAAGAACATATTTGTGTACACTCGGTCCCCTTTTAGCCTTTAGAGGTTTAATGGGACTATGTGGTATTTGTTGTACAAACCCGTATTGTCGAGTGACCCTCCAAGGCATGTATGCCTCTTGAATGTCTTTGTACTGGATCACACCATGATACAAAGAGTAACGATAGTTCCCATGGAAATCAGGTGATGGATGATATGGCATCCAATTGACCTATCAATAGAATTGTGAACGAATTCATGTCACTAGAAAGTAAGTGTACAAAAATATAACATTATATAAAGGGTCACAAGTACCCGATCAACGGGATAATGGTCCAGATTTCTCCGAAGCAACTTCAATCTACTATCGAATTGTGTATGTGACTAGGTAAGTGGTGCTCGCCAAGTTCCTTGGACCCGTGCAGCATATACGGGGTCTTGGTGGCAAATGAAATCTGAGTTCATTTCACCTCTGAAATCAATAAAGTATAGCCAGATCCAATTCTAAAAACACAAGATATATGTTAGTACAGTATGAGTTATTATGGATGATTGGTAAAGGAAAAGTAGTGAATACTCACATATAGCAAACCGAGACATCCGGACACACCCTTTGTTTCAGCACGAGTTGCCTTCCCCATTTGTCTATATAAATGTGCGAGGGTCCAAACACCCCAAGCATACTTCCTGACTCCAGTCCAATCGAAGGCTAGGCAAACCAACTGTTCATCGACCCTTGTTGTTGACTTGTCCGTAAGAAAAGTTATGCCAACCAAAAGACCCACCATGGTGGCAGAGATAGCGGTGGGGTTCACTTCTTGAAATTCGTAGCCAGTCAACCATTGTTTCATTACAGCAAAAGGTATTCCTTGGTGGTGAATGTGCTCCTCCATATCATCAATGTCGACGTTCTATAATTGAGAGAAGAGTTCTGTCGCAACATCATGTGAGACCTCCTATATTGCTTCTATACCATCAATGGGAATCCCAAGAATGAAACTGACGTCATGAAGCGTGATTGTCATCTCCCCCCACGGGAAATGAAAACTGTTGGTTTCTGGATACCATCTATCTATGAAGGCATAGATAAGGGGGTGATCTGCAGCAGCGAGTGGGACATCCGCAAGATGTAACAAACCCGACTCAAGAGCCATGTTGTACCAATCTGTATGTTGGCTTTGTCTAAGAGATCTCGGTAAATCTCTTAGGTGTCCCCCTCTGTTGTGGAGCATAGTGTGTTTCTCATGCTAAGAATTTAAAAGAACATTATTAAAAAGTAGTAGAGATATTATTCACAAAATTGTAAAAAAAAACTAATATAGATTCAATTTATGAACAATGCTATGATACTTACATCTGGATGATCCCATAGCAACTTGGCATAATGCCCTTCATAATCCACGAGTAAATCGTTGATATACGGACCTCCCGTATCATTATCCTCATCGTCGGCTCCGTTGCCACCACCGCCTCCATCCCTGCCTCCGTCACCACCGCTTCCACCCCCGTCTCCGTCACCACCGCTTCCACTCCCATCGTCGCCATCCAATTCATTACTATTATCATCATCCCCGGGACCGACTTCCTCCTCATAGTCGTCATCACGGATTGGGTGGGACGAACCCGATCCGTACATTTGTACATGAGAAGGTTCTTCATCCGCATCCATTTGTTCATCTTCACTATCATTTTGTATGGGGGTTGAAATATGCGGTAGACGGATTGGTTGGGCATTCCTTTTGTCTTGCAAACTCCCCTTCTTTCAACCGATCGAGATTCACCGGTTTGTTTCTTGTACGGTTTTGGTGTCATCTTATCCTATAAAATTTTAAATTGATTTAATAAAAATAATTAGAAGTACAACAAAAAAAATATTTAGAAGTACAACAAAAAAAATAATTTAGAAGTACAAAAAAATGATTTAATAAAAATAATCTAGAAGTACAAAAAAAATTCTAAGAATATTTAGAAGTACAACAAAAAAAAATCTAGAATTTAAAATTGATTTAATAAAATTCTAGAATTACATCTATCCACAAATGAACGGTTCATTTTTAAATATTCTAGAATAACATCTATTTGAACGGTCCATTTAAACGAGAAGATGTTAGACAGAGTCATATTATGATAGAACTTACTCTAAACGAGTCATATTATGATAATTAGTTTTGTAAGAGTTTTGTTTGCCTTTTCTGTGGCTATATGTTGTTTTTTCATTTTCTATACCACTAGTAATGTGTCAACTCCTATCAACAAGGATATATATGTCAAATTTTCAAAAGGGTCGATTTCAAAGCTGTCGAATAAATATCAAAACCGATCATACACATTATCCAAGCTTTAAATTGTAGTTGGTCATCATCTCATCATATAGAATGCTCTACGACAAGTACTAATAAGGAATGAGAAAAGATTTTCGAAATGTGGTAAAGCAAGCATGGAGAGCTGACTTCCAAGGATCATATATGTTTCAACTAATGAAGAAGACCCAGTTGTTGAAGGCACATGCTAAACAATGGAAAAGAAGGACATTTGGGAACACTTTTGAACAACTAAGGGAAATCAAGGATATGCTCCTTGAGCTTCAAAAGCAGATTATCATATCCCCACAGCCAGCACTTGTACAAAAGCAACTCCGCTTCATAAGGAAAAAAGAGTGCTTACTGCAGTTTCATAGAGCATATTGGAAACAAAGGGCCAAGACAAAACATGTCAAATTGAGTGATTCCAACTCTGGGTATTTCCACAAAATAGCAACAGGGAGACGAAACCACAAAGCCATAAAAATGATTGTCACAAGTGAAGGGACACAAATTATGGGAGAAGAAAATATATGTCGCGAGATCAGAAATGATTTTTGTAAACGATACACAAAAGAACCTATAAACAAATCAGTTCTAGAAGAGTATCTTATGCTAATAGATAATGAAATCTCACCAGAAGACAATATGCGCCTTACGAAAGCAGTAACCAATGAAGAAATAAAATATGCAATAGTTCATATTGGATCAGATAAGTCCCCAGGCCCGGACGGAATGACGGCAGAGTTTTATAAGAAATATTGGGATATAGTGGGTCCTACAGTAACTAAAGCTGTGAAAGGTTTTTTCCACTCTAGAAAACTCCTGAAACAAAGCAACAACACATTTATCTCTCTGCTCCCAAAAAACGACAACCCTTCAACAACTAACCATTACCGACCAATCAGTTTATGTACTACGATCTATAAAACAATAGCCAAGGTATTGACAGAAAGGCTAAAAGGGGTGATGCCTAAGATCATCCACCCATTGCAAGGAGCGTTTGTAGCAGGTCGGGCAATACAGGACAATGTACTTATTGCACATGAAATTTTTCACTCCTTTAGAGGAAGCTAAGCGAGAGATGGATGGATGGCTGTTAAATTAGATATGGAAAAAGCATATGATAGGGTGGACTGGGAATATTTGTTTGGAGTCCTTGATCGGTTCGGTTTTGATAAGAAATTTATTGAGTGGATCCGTGAGTGTGTTTGTACAGTATCGCTATCAGTACTAGTAAATAATGGGCCCACTGCCCCCTATATACCAGAAAGAGGATTAGACAAGGTGACCCATTGTCACCGTACTTATTTGTGATTGGAGCGGAAATCCTTGCTCGAAAACTCCAAATTGTGAGCGAAAACCCGAAACCGGTAATTGGATTCCCAATAGCAAGGGGAGGAACAAGGATATCGTTTCTAGCCTTTGTAGACGACATCATAATCTTTCCCAAAGGAACTCAAAATTCGTGCAATCAAATGAGGAAAATTATTGGGGAGTATTGTGCAGTTTCTGGTCAAAAGGTGAACTACCATAAGTCAGCAATTCACACTTCAAAGAAGGTGAATAACCAACAAAAACAAAGCATCACACAAGCACTAGGGATTAACACCATGACAAATTTGGAAAAATATTTGGGGTGCCCGATCATTAATGGCAAAGTGAATAAGGAAGTGTTTCTAAACACAATTGGAAATGCACAACGACAGTTGACTAAATGGAAAGCTAGCACATTATCCCAAGAAGGACGATCAGTACTAATAAGATCAAATTTGGCTACGAAGCCAAATTACCTAATGCAAAGCTTTATGCTACCAAAAGATGTACATGACGAAATTGATGCCATAAATAGAAGTTTTTTTTTGGAATAAGGATAGACAATATAAACCGTTGATAGGCTAGGACAGAATATGCAAACCAAAGGCATACGAGGGTCTAGGCATCAGGAAAGCAGGGGATATGAACAAAGCCATGCAAATGAAACTGTTATGGAAAATACTCACTCAACAAGATAATGTCTAGGTTAGAGTCGTTACTGAGAAATACTTAAGGGGAAACACGCTTGCAACGTATAAAGTTAAGCCTAACACGTCTTGGCAATGATGAAACTGAAAAGAGTTTGAGAAAGGCCTCAGATGGCAAGTAGGAAATGAAAAATCGATAAAGTTCTGGACGGATAAATGGGTATTGCAAGAACCGCTGCTAGACTATGCCACAAGAAAGTGGTACAGAAGGCGAGGAAGTTAAGGTCGAACACTTCATTTCGACGGACAAAAAATGGAGAATAAATGAGCTCGAACAAGTTGTTCCTAAGGACATAGTAGAGAAAATAACGACAATTCCAATTCCAGTAAATGATATTGAGGATAGACTTGTATGGGCCCGAAGTAAGAATGGTTGGTTCTCCACAAGCTCAGCGATAAGCCTTGTAACTAGGGAAGACGCGTTGAACCCTAACCCTAATAGCTAGATTTGGAATCTAGACACTTACCCAAAAGTGAAGAACTTTTTATGGAAAGTGACATGAACGGACTTCCAACAAAACAAAGGCTTAGAGAAAAACAAGTCGCAATCCCTCAAGGATGTTTAATGTGTAATAGCGTTCATGAAGACTCCATACATCTAATGATCAAATGTCCACACACGCTGAAGATCACAAAAAGCATAAATGCTAATCCGGAGCGGCTTATCTGATCCTATGTAGCCCCTTGTCAGAACCCACAGAATGTCCTATCTGACATCAAAAATAAGTTAGGAAAAGTTGAATTCACTGAACTAGCAGTAATTTGGTGGAGCATTTGGTATCAAAGGAATAAACTGGCATTTCAACAAACACCTAATGATTTCATACAAGACCTTAGCATACATATACCTACACAATTACATCAATGGGAGCATGCCAAACGTTGGCAAGAAGATGAAGAAATGACGCTAAAAAACAACTCTATTAGATGTGATGCAAGAAGGAAAAAGCCGGACAAGTGGAAGAAACCCAGGCAAGGATTTGTGAAATTAAACTTTGATGGATCAAAACTAAATAATGGAAATGCGTCAGGAGGATCGATAATAAGGGACATCAATGGAAGTCCTGTTAGTGGGACAGTCAAAAAATATGGCAACATCTCGATATTGATGGCTGAGGCCCTGACCTTGCGGGATGGAGTAGCAGAGGCAAAACAGAACAAAATACGCAATCTAGAAATAGAAGGCGATAATGTGACAGTTATAAAAGCCGTGAAGGGGCAAGTAAATTGTCTGTGGGAAATAGAAAGGATTATTGCAGACATTCTTGTGTCCCTTAGGGGGTTCGAGTCAGTTCGTATCTCTCATGAGAACCGACAGTGTAATTCTGTGGCCGATAAAATTGCGAGTTTGGGCCACAGTCTCTCATGGGAAGCAATCCGGAACCACCACGAGCTTTTAGCTCTCATCCATCTGGATGCTCTAGGATACCCTCCTTGAGACGGAATCCTAATCCTCACCGAGTCAAAAAAAAAAAGGAATGAGAAAAGACAAACTACTTAATAATGTAATATAGACCAGGAATCCAATCACATGGCTGGAACTTCAAGATATTTACTTCCTTTACATCAAAAATTAACTTGAGACCCCTTTTTTTTTTCTATTTTGACAAGTATGTCTTTCTAGCTATGTTCATTTTAATCATGTATTTTATATGAACGGTTCATTTTTTCTAAGGTCTATTTTTTTATATGGGCCACTTTAATCTCTTTTTTTTTGTATGGAACAAATCCACAAATACAAATATTCTAGAATTACAACCGATCGAGATTATGTGCATGCATAAGTACATCTAGCTATGTCCATTTTTTTGAGTTGTTTTACCTTCAAATTATGACATTTACCGAGCCATTTCCGAACGTACATGTCCGAACGTACGCTTGTTTATACTTTAATCATGGAGCTACATTGCCAATTTCTTGATAAATGCATGCATAATTGAAATTTTAGCTTTAACAGAACATGATATAACACTAATTAATCACCATAAACAAGGGGATTTAAAGCTTAAACAACTATTGTGATTATTTTTAGTGACAAACATGACAATTCTTCGGGTATAATTAGTGATTAAAAGGTTGTAATGAAACACAATACATGTAATTACTAAATTAAAATGTCCTTTATCAGTAATTAAGTCTTTATAAATATCGAATTTATTCATGATGAATAACTTAATTAAATAAATTTTTTTATGAAAAAGACATAATTAAAACTTACTATGAATGCGCCCACTTTTTTCCCTAAATAGCTCTTCTTCGGTGCCATCAGATTGAATTTCACTCTAGATTCAAAAGCCCCTCACTCTTCGTTTGAGAAACCAAAAAAAATGCATGAAATGAAGAACATACTCTCAAATTGAATGAGTAAGGATGTCCGGTAGATGTTGATATAGTGAAGGAAGGATGGTAGCACTCAAGTAATGATGAAGTGAAGTCCATCATTTCTAGTCATGATGAAGTGGAAGAAATTAAAAAATATTCTTGTCATGATGAAGTGGAGCTAGGAACAAAAGTGAAGTGATGTCTATGAATTGGAGGGTAATGTCACGGGTCTTTTACATTGGATGTTAATCGGTGAAAGTGGCATGAGTTCCCTTTCATGCATGCCTCTATAAATAGGGGCTTTCATTATAAGTCTTTCAAATTATTTTTGAAAGTTTAATCGCCTGACTAAATTTATATAAAGACCATATTCGATATTCCAAATTTTAATGAAAGCAAGTGGTTTCATGTATACTCTTTAAGTTGTGTTCACGAGCATGCTCTTTAAATTGATTTAATAAAAATATTTAGAAGTACAACAAAAAAAATATTTAGAAGTACAACAAAAAAAAATATTTAGAAGTACAAAAAAAATGATTTAATAAAAATATTTAGAAGTACAAAAAAAATATTTAGAAGTACAACAAAAAAAATTCTAAGAATATTTAGAAGTACAAAAAAGAAAATTCTAGAATTTAAAATTGATTTTAAAAAATTCTAAAATTACATCTATCCACAAATATATAAATATTCTAGCTATGTCCATTTTAATCATGTATACTATATGAACGGTTCTTTTTTCTAAGTCCATTTTTTCCATGGTCTACTTTAAAGTAGATGCAATATATATACATGTATATCTTTACGGGGATATAAATGGGATTCATGCAACAAAGTGGATGTACTTGTAAATGCTGAAATTACTCATATCTGGCTTCCTCCCCCTTCTCAGTCTGCCGACCCTCAAGCACTCAAGGTAATTAACTAACTACTTATTTACGTATGTTTTTTTTATGCATGTTGGAATACAGGTATTGTAGGAGTTTCTTGTTGTAGTTGCTAACTAGCATAATTGTTATACACCCATGTTAGATGATGAGGTTTGAGTCTTGTAGACTTGGTAATCCTTAATCTCAATTTATGTGTTTAATAGGTCTTGTAAAGTCATGTCTATTTGCTTGAAATTGGAGGTCTAAAAGAACCCATAAGAATGAGATTTTAATTTGCTTAATCACTAGCCACCGAGTATAATTCCAAGATCATAGTAAATAAATAGATGATTTAAATTACATAACTAAAACACAAAGAAAATTTTATCATTATAATTCTTAGCTCGCTAATGATCAACCTAACAATTTCTTAATAAAAAAGATCAACAAGTATTATGTCAATATATGAAATTCCATATCATAACTGATTTTTCATACCCTTAATTTAGAATTCGAGTCCTATACAAGTTGGAAATTCAATCTCCACAATCCTTATGATTGTATAATTGAGCGGTGCCAAAGATATAAGTAATTAAATTTACATATCCTGTACCACATATACAATTATAAAAAATATATTGACATCTATAGTATCTATCGTATCACATGTACATATATGGTTAATAACATACACATGATTTGGAATATAGAAATAATTTATTATGCATATATAGTATTGCATATAAAATTATAGAAAAAATTGACTTACATATAACTATATATGGATCGATGGATATATTTGGATAGATAAGTTGATATATACCACACATAATAACTTTTAATAATGTATTTTTATTCTAATTTTTTTTTATCCGTTTATGAGATCTAATTCACATATTTTCTATCTTGATTTTTTAAAAAGAGGACACAGATGACATGCGTATAATTTTTAAGTTGCTAACATTTGAATTATGAAGCTCATACTTCATAATACTTATAATTCATAAATTACTCTATTTAAGAATGTTAATACATAATATTAAAAGTTAAAACCCATTACTGTGGACTTATTGTTTATATTTTTAACTTAATTTATCCATTAGTTGTTGTAAAAAATAAGTTGGAATTATATTATTTGACAATTGAACTTTATCATTTTAATCAACTAATTAGTTATCATAATTGATATCCAAGTAATTGTGTCTTGGTGTTGTTTGTGATGAAGCTCAACTTTCCAACCAGTTGTCTATAACGAAGTGCATTTGGAAGTGGGTTCCCTTTCAACTCACTAGTGTTCACTACCCAATCCATATAGACCTCTACAAATACAGGCTTTCATTGTTTGTTGTTTACCTCTCCCTTAAGCATGTCAGGGTATCCATCCTATAACTTCTTTAATCCGCCCGATGAATCGGGTAATGAAGCTCCAAATCCAAATGTTTTTTACCAACCGGGAGCAGAATATCAATTCTATACATCAGACCAACAAAACCATCAATACAACTTTGGGGAAGGAGAACAAACCTCATATGAATCTAATCGTCACAATAGTTACCATGTTGAAGGCTACTCATTGGGCGAGGATAACGTTCATAGCCATCCAGAAGCGCACCGACATAGCACGTACTATAGTTCTAACTGGAGGGAAGGCTACTCATTGGGCGAAGATAACGTCGATAGTCATCCAGAAGCACATCGACACAACATGTACAATAGTTCTAGCTGGAGGGAAGAAGAACAATACCGTCAAGATCCGCCGGAATTCACTCACTCTCTTCATCCAGTGGGCCAAACACATACTCAATATGCATCACAAGAAACAGTATGTATATATATTACTTCATTGAATGAACCGTTCATCCATATTCCACAAAAAAATTAATTCAATTTGTATTTATATGGACATTATACCATGATATTATCATTATTTCGTATTACCATAATAAGATATCTTTATGTCTTTATAGCGGTATATGGATCAATAATGCATTGTAATGGTAAAAATACATCAATTTAGTTTTGCCTATTTGAAAAAAAAAATAATAATGAAAATTTTGACATATACAAAATTAGGGAAAAAATAACATATCAAAAATTAGATAAAAATAAAATAATTATTTCAACGTTTGTTAGTATTTGTATCCATGTAAAATATCCACCTAAGATCCTCCCTTTTATATACGTGAGATTTCCTAGAAACATTCCATGTAGATGGTTTACATTAGTTAGATTTGCTAAAATTATAAGTATTATTTTTTTCATTTTGAATTACGTGGCAAAAATTACATTTTTATATAAATCTTGACAGGTTCACGATGAATATGACTATACACGTTACTTCATAAGCGACGACGAGTGGGCTACTCGTCAGTCTATGATTGATTGGGCACGTGGTGTAGCGAAAGCTTTGAATATTGTATTACCTATAGACCATTCATGGGACAATAAGGTTAAATTGGCTTGCGAGAAACATGGGGCGTTCATGGAAAGGAAGAAGTTGATTCCAGGAAAAGTCCGTAAGACAGACCCCACCTTTGTATCAAAGAAGTGTGAATGCCCGTTCGTACTTATGGGGATCAAGCAAGCCACAAGCTTCTGGAAGTTACACGTTGTATGTGGTAAGCACAACCACGACGTTGCCAAAACGTTATTGGGCCACGCATATGCTGGGCGAATGACAATTGAGATGAAGAAGGATGTGAGGACGTTGACCTTGACATACGCAGCTCCTAAGAAGATATGGGCATTCCTACAGTTAAAATATCCAGGAACAACTGTGACTAGGAAACAAATATACAATTACCGCACAGAAATATGGAAAAAGGATGTCGGAGAGCGCACGGTAACACAAACGACTCTTGGGATGATATGCCAAAGGTCATGGGTTCGAGGACCCTTGGCAACACCCTGCCCATTTAGCTTCGCGCTTTGGGTATCAGGTTGGAGTGTATTGGGCTGCGGACCTGACAGCCCAGTTCCCGTGTGGGAGGGGTATGTTACAAAAAATCCTTAAGGATCTAATGTTATCCAAGAACCTGAACAAAATCCTTAAGAAGCAGATCCACAAATAGTTGTGGAACATGCTGAAATCTCAGTTGTTGAACCAGTTGAACTCCTACGTAGATCAAACAGGCAAAGGTTTCAACCAAGACGATATGATGATTTCATCTTGACTGAAAGCCTTGATGTTCTAATGTTAGAACATGGTGAGCCTGCTACCTATAAACAAGCAACGACGGGTCCAGACTCCAAGAAATGGCTTGAGGCCATGAAATCTGAAATGGATTCCATGTTTGAAAATCAAGTCTGGGACTTGACAGATTTGCCAGATGAGGTAAAACCCATAGGATGCAAGTGGGTTTTCAAACTTAAGACTGACAAAATGGAAATGTATCTGTATACAAAGCAAGATTAGTTGCTAAAGGTATTAAACAGATTCAGATTCATGGTATTGACTGTGTTGTTCAGTTGACATCATCATGAACGTAATTGCTTTTGTACAGTGTATACAATTGCATATACCAACACTGAAGGGTTTTAGATGCGTATAAGCGGAATTTCAGAAACAATTTCTTGCACCTAAAATGGATCTAAAGCATTCTTGATCAGAGACAAAATTAGGATTAGTAGAATACCTCTTGATGCGCGATTAGGGTTCTTCCTTCGAGAGATAAAGCCTCAATTGTGACTTCTCTAATCAGTCCACACGAGCACAGGATCTGGATCTTCTTCGCTTTCGATTGCTAGATCGAAGTGCCAAAGACTAGAAGAAAAGAGGAGAAGAGAGCTTTTTCTGTTTTACGTAAAAGTTATGAAACCTTTGCTCTCTTCTTTCCTGTAAAGGCCTTATATATTTATTTCTCCAAATAAATATATCCTTTTCTTATTGGGCTGACCTTCAGTCCGCTGATCCAGCCCATTAACTCATTGTGTGTGACCTCATAGGACCCAATTATAATAGCTATGGATTAAACTATTTAATCCATTAATCGTAGTTGGTTTCTAGCAAAACACTACGACTCCTAAAATAATTGGATTGAATCTCTCTATCAACTGTCCTATTCCATGTTCGGTAATTGCAACTTTTATTAAATGACACAATTCCTTCAATCTCCCACTTGTCCTTGAAAACAAGTGTGCAATTTTAAGATACCTTTGTCTCTTAATGTCTTATTTGATGATATGCTGACATTCATATCTCCCATCAAATATGTTTCTTGAATACCTGAGTTCGAACTATCAAATAACGAATGATTACGATTAATCCATTCGAGCATGGCCATGCATTTTCTAGTTCTAGCTCTTCAAGTGGCCTAGACACCTTTCCTTTTTCATGCATCAATGTATACATGAATAAGGAGGACAATTCCAATCTTGTATGACTATGGCTCCCACTCAACTTTTGGCAATCCCAATAATTGCTTTTATAACCCCCTTTTACGGAGAGTGTTTAACAATATCAAAGACATACCAATCATCAACTAGGAAACATAACATACTCATGTTTAAGGAATCCACCAATCATGGTCAACTTAAAACTCCACAATCCCTTTTGGAGAGTCTTAAGGTTGGTCTGTCCGATATGTATCATCTATACATATCTATGTAATTGACTGGACATCTCTATGTCCCTATAGCACATGAAACCTTGAGCTATCAGTCAATATACAATATAATTATAAATGAAATCATCTATGTCCTATTTAATGATTCAAACTATGGACGTGCAATAATTCATAACTGTAGTCACTTAATGGGGTTTCATTCACCAAAACACTTAAGGTGAGCCCATTTACGAACTATGAATTATTCGGACATATTATTCAATATTAACTAATATAATATATAAATAAGAATAACATATCATATATTACCATAAAGTCAAACATAACAAGTGTCCAACACTAAGCAGAAATAATGTAATACAAAGCAATCTCACAACCATTCACAAATGTGTTTGAGACCCTTAGCCCTGGTGTGACTATCATGCTTAGCCCTAGGCATAGGCTTAGTCAAAGAATCTGCAATATTGTCTTTTGTATGCATCTTACACATCTTGATGTTACCTTCAACAACTATTTGTTGAGTAAGATGATACTTCCTCATAACATGTCTAGATTTGAAACTTAAATTCTGCATATTGAACTTATCAAGAATCTTATCCGTATAAGATCCTGACATAGTACATTAGTACTAGCAATCTCTTAGATCTATCCTTATAGATTTTTATTTCAAGTATGTACCTTGCCTCTCCCAAGTCTTTTAGTGAGAAACATTTCTTCAGCCATTCCTTAACGGACTCTAGCATTGGAATGTCATTCCCAATAAGCAGTATGTCATCCACATACAAGACTAAGAGAGTCACCTTTCTCCCACTAAACTTTTTATATACACAAGGATCTTCTTCACATATGATAAAATCAAACTCTTTGATCTTTTCATCAAAACGAAGATTCCAACTCCTAGATACTTAAGCCCATAGATAGATCTCTTAGGCTTACATATCTTCCCAGCATGATCAGGATCCTCAAAACCCTCTGGTTGTGTCATATACACATCCTTTTCCAAAATACCATTTAGAAAAGCGGTTTTAACATCCATTTGCCAAATCTCATAATCATAATAAGCGGCAATAGCTAGGATTATCCTTATGGATCTAATCATGACAACTAGCGAAATGTTTCATCATAGTCAATACCATGAATCTGTTTAATACCTTTAGCAACTAATCTTGCTTTGTATACAGATACATTTCCATTTTGTCAGTCTTAAGTTTGAAAACCCACTTGCATCCTATGGGTTTTACCTCATCTGGCAAATCTGTCAAGTCCCAGACTTGATTTTCAAACATGGAATCCATTTCAGATTTCATGGCCTCAAGCCATTTCTTGGAGTCTGGACCCGTCGTTGCTTGTTTATAGGTAGCAGGCTCACCATGTTCTAACATTAGAACATCAAGGCTTTCGGTCAAGATGAAATCATCATATCGTCTTGGTTGAAACCTTTGCCTGTTTGATCTACGTAGGAGTTCAACTGGTTCAACAACTAAGATTTCAGCATGTTCCACAACTATTTGTGGATCTGCTTCTTAAGGATTTTGTTCAGGTTCTTGGATAACATCAGATCCTTAACCTTCAAACAAATCCATCTCATCCTCGACATCAACTATGTCATCCTGTTGTTGTGTTTGTTGCTTTTCATCAAGAACCGGTTCAAGATGAATATTGCTCCCACTTGACTTTTTGGAAATAAACTCTCTTTCCAAAAAGACACTATCCCTTGCAACAAACACCTTTTGTGCAGTGGGATTGTAGAAATAATATCCAAAACTACCTTTAGGATATCCTATAACATAGCATTTGTCTGATTTAGGTGCAAGCTTATCAGTTTGTAAACGCTTTACATAAGCTTCACATCCCCATATTTTTAGAAAAGACAACTTTGGAACTTTTCCAGTCCATATCTCATATGGGGTCTTGTCTACAGTCCTTGACGGAATCCTGTTTAGTGTAAATACAGCAATAGTGAGTGCATATCCCCAGAAGGATACCGGAAGGTTAGCAAAACTCATCATAGATCGAACCATGTCCAACAAGGTCCTGTTTCTCCTATCAGACAAACCATTCAATTGTGGTGTCCTTGGAGTAGGTAATTGTGTTACAATCCCACAATTTTTTTTCAAATGATGATCAAATCCATGGCTTAAGTATTCACCACTACGATCAGATCGAAGTGCTTTTATCCTTTTGCCATTTTGAGTCTCTACTTCATATTGAAATCTCTTGAACTTTTCAAAGGCTTCAGCTTTATGTGACATAAGATAAATATACCCATATCTGTTCATGTCATCAGTAAATGTGAAATATCTATAGTCACCTCTAGCTTCTGTACTCATAGGCCCGCATACATCAGTATGTATTATGGCCAAAAGTTCATTAGCCCTTTCATTTGTTCCTTTGAAAGGTGACCTCGTCATCTTGCCCATCAAGCATGATTCACATATCAATAGATTCACAATCCATATCTTTTAGAATTCCATCTTTATGGAGCTTCTTTATGTGATTCAAGCTAATGTGACCTAAACGACAATGCCATAGATAGGACTCACTCAAACAATTTGATTTTTGCCTTTTGGTATTCATGTTATACGATTCTGATTTGAGATCCAATACAATAGTTCATTAACCATTGAAATACAAGCATAGAAGATTCCATTTCTTAAAATAGATATACTTCCATTCTTGATATCAAACTCAAATTCTTCAAAATATAAACTTGAAACTGAAACAAGGTTTTAGTAATAGTAGGAACAAAATAACAATTATTCAATTCTAAAACTAAACCAAAAGGCAGAAATAGACTAAAAGCTCCTACGGTAAGCGAAACAACCATTGCTCCATTTCCAACGCGTAGGTCTATTTCCCCTTTCTCCAAATGTCTTCTACTTCTTGGTCCCTACACATTCGAAATAATGTGAGAACCACATCCGGTATCTAATACCAAGTAGTAGCATTGGTTGTTAAAGTTTCAATAACATTAATACCTGAACTGGAACTCACAGTTCCATTCTTCTTGTCCTCCAAGTACTTGGGACAATTCCTCTTTCAGTGTCCTTTAGCCTTGTAGTAGAAGCAATCATGGTCATTAGCCACCTTTGGCTTTTGACCTCCCTTGGGTTTAGCAACTTGCTTGCCTTTCCCTTGGACATGATTCTTCCGCTTGCCTACCTTCTTGAACTCCTGCACATTGTTAACCACAAGAACATCCTTCTTGCTGTCAACAGGAGTGTTTTGTTCAGCAGCTTTAAGCATACCATGGAGCTCATTCAGGGTTTTCTTTATCCCATGCATATGGTAGTTCATCTTGAATTGAGCAAAACCATCATGTAAGGAGTGTAGGACGATATCAGTGGCCAACTCTTGGTCATATTTAGCACCCAATGACTCCATACGTTCAAATAGACCGATCATGTCAAATACATGTGGGCCAACTGGTTTTCCCTTCACAAGTTTGCTATCCAGTATAGCCTTGTGAGTTTCATATCTCTCAATCCTTGCTTGTTCCTGAAACAGCATTTTCAGGTTGGTTATAATGGAATGAGCATCCTGATTTTCAAACCTCTTTTGAAGAGCAGGTTCCATGGCAGCCAGCATAAAGCATGTGATAGGCAGAGACTCATCTCTTACTTTCTTCTCTTCTGCCTTATCCTCATCAGATGAGGTATCAGTTAGAACAGGAATCGGGGTTGCTAGCACGTTTTCACGTCCTTCGGATCTGAGAACTATTCTCAAATTCCGTTCCCAATCAAGAAAGTTTGCTCCATTGAGCTTGTTCTTCTCAACAATTGAGCGCAGTGTGAATTTCAAATTATCGCTAGACATGCTTTCTACAAAAGGAAATAACAAAACAAAAGTTCATGTTTGACATGCAAATACTTAATATTAAACATGCTTTAAATCAAGTAAATGCACATTTTATTCAAATAAACAATTTATGTTCCCAGTGAATAAAATGATTCCAAGATCCTATTCCAGACAAGACTCAACGTACTTTTGCACTGCCCTAAGTCTTGTGTGTTCAAGGTAAGCAACAATTGCTAATTATAACTCCTTATAATTCATGGTTAGTGGTCCACATCCAATGTAGGATCCACCACCATGTCTCAAGATCCAAAACTTTGCCTTTTGGTCTCTTGTTGGGTACAACCATATCAAGGTTTATGAACCCCCGTATAGATCCACCCTCACTAGTTTAATGTTTAAGAAGGACACCCTCGCTTTTGCGAAGCCCATCCAACCAAAACCAAAAAAACGTCATGGGTTATGATATGGAAAGACATTGCCCCAATATTCTTTTGGGAACTTAAGCATGCAATGGTTATTTATTACTAGTGACAAAAACATAATAAATAACTTATGCAAAACTTAAATAATTCATCTCATGAAATTATATTATGAACCATTCATATGTAAGAATTAAAATCATATTATAAAACATTCATATATGCAAGAATTAAAATCATATTATAACACAAGCATATAACTTTTAGACAATCCATCTCATGGAAAATCTAACATGAAAATCTTGATTCAAAAGAAATTAATATATAATATGAGGGTGGTTCAGGTGAAAACACCCCTTAAGATATAAACTATAAATAGATAACAACCGTTAGATTTTTCGAATCTACGGTTGAGATTGATCTAAAAAGCTAGATGTGAGAATTAGGTGTTAAAATGGGGCGGTGGCAATTTTGCAATTATTAGGAACTTTAAGGGAAAATCGTCCACGACTCTCAAAATAGAAGAAAGCAAGCCATCTGATGATTTCGCTGGTTCGCTCGGGCGCCCTCCCTCCGTGCTTTTTTGCGCCCATCAATGGCTTCGGCTCCGATCCGCCTACCGACACGCCCACTCTCTCCGGCGGCGCCACCACCGGCGCGATCGTCGCGATGCTGGCGCCTGGCGCTTCCGCCACGCCGTGGGTGGAGAAGAAGTCGTTCGACGACTCGAGGAAGCTATGGACCGACGAGGACGAGATCGAGCTGTTGCGAGCCTTTTTGGAGTACAATTCGCAGAGAGGGCCGAATTGGAGCGGCCACCACCACGATACAAGCGTCGTCGGAGCCGATTGGCAATCGTCGTCTAATTGGGGGCGATTGGCAATCGAATTGCCCTAAAATTTACCCTAGATCTGAAACAAGGTCTAATCGTGAGGGTTTTTGTGGACGAATTCCTCCCCAGAGCTGATTCGGCTGACCACGGTGCGATTGGAGCGTTTTATTGATATGCTGTTTTTGTTCGATTGTTTTGGTTTTCAGAAATTTTGATCGCAACCTCTGCAATTTGGGCCTCGTGCTGATGTAGCGTATTGTATTCATGCTCTTGCTCGGCAATTAGGCAAGACGCGGAATTGAACGGTACGCGTTTCAATTTCTCCATCTCTCCTTACCGATTGAGATTCCTCTTTATGAATGGATGTTCTGATATCATTTGGTAACATTTTGATTGCTTGGTCCTGGTTTACCACTCTTAGTGCTGTGCTTCCGTGTCCAATGACGAGAGTAGAAGACTATTCTTCATTTGGTAACATTTTGAGTGCTGCAGCTGTCCAAAAATGGGAGTGCCCAAGTTCTGGTGTGATCAAAATTAAATGTGGTGCTTCCAGGATACGAGGAGGAGAGATTGGTATCGGTTTCATTGCTCGTGATGAGAATGGCGTGGTTTGCTTGTATGGCTCAAGACGGGTGCAGGCCACTGAGGACGTTGAAATCGCCAAACCCGAGGTTGTTCTGTGGGCAGTGGAATGTTGTTTGGAACAGGACTTCACTCATGTGTGCTTTGAATGGGATTGCCTAGCCTTATCTCAAAACTGAGGTGTAATTCTTCTCTGAAAGGTGCGTTGGGTCATCTGGTGGGTGCAATTCTCTCGCGCAGTAGGGGTTTTACACAGTGTACCTGGTCCTATGCTCGGCGTGGTGCAAATGAGGCTGCCCATTTCATTGCTGGAATGAAGCCCGACTGGCCGATTTTTGCTACAACTCCTCTGTTTTTACGTGATGAACTTTCTAACATTACCAACCATGATGTATTACATCTTGTTGCTTCTATATATTTAATTAATGTACTTCAGTGGTTTCCAAAAAAAAAAAAAACCACAATCTCAGTCAATTGCTTGTTGTTTTGGATAATGGTCCCCACGATAATAGCATACATCAGTTTGGAATTCTGGATTTGTAGTGCTTTAGGCTAGTTTCTTTTTTTTTAGATGTCCTTGGACAATGCATACATAATTGTATATTTTTTGTACTGCTTGTATATGAATGTTCTTTTTTCTTTTTTGAAAAATAGAATTATTCAATTTAGATACATTCGTTAATTTATTACAGGAGATATCCATAAGCATTTTACAAATTATTATTACATAAACAATTTATTTTTATTTTTAAAATAGATACATAATGATACTTCATTTTTTTATTTTTAAACAAAAGGAGAAAAAAAGAAAATTAAATATTGTGCTTCAAATAAACAATTTATTATGTCCGTTTTAATGTTCACATATTTGTCTATCATGTTCACATATCTGAACACTATGTTCACATATTCGAGTATAAAATACCGTCTTTAACACATTTTAGTACGTTGTTCACATATTTGAGTATGATGTTCATGTATTTGAGTATCATGTTCACGGATTTTAGATGTATGTTCACATATGAAATAGTTGTGTTCACGTATTTGAGTATCATGTTCACAAATTTTAGATGTATGTTCACATTTGAAATAGTTGTGTTCACGTATTTTAGATGTATGTTCGAAATAGTTGTGCTCACGTATTTTAGATGTACGTTCACATATTTTATACCCAAAGATACGTTCATATAAAATGTGTTTAGATTCGTATAAAAAGCCTTATGTCCACAAATGATAACAAGATTTTCATATAAAATATAGTAAAAAAATTGTTTGTGAAAGTAGATACAGTGAATTATGTATGTTTTCATGTTCACGTGTTTTATTTGGTTGTTCATATATTTTATGAGAATGTTCACATATTTCATGATAAACACAAAACACTTGGAAAAAAAGACATTTTAGTAAGAAGTAGCCTCTAACACATTTTAGATCTACGTTCACATATTTGAGTATAATGTTCACGTATTTGAGTATCATGTTCACGTATTTTAGATATACGTTCACATATTTAAGTATAATGTTCACGTATTTGAGTATCATGTTCACTAATTTTAGATGTACGTTCACATATCCAGTAGTTGTGTTCACGTATTTGAGTATCATGTTCACGTATTTTAGATGTACGTTCACATATCTAATAGTTGTGTTCACGTATTTGAGTATCATGTTCACTAATTTTAGATGAACGTTCACATATCCAATAGGTGTGTTCACGTATTTGAGTATCATGTTCACGTATTTGAGATGTACGTTCACATATGAAGTACTTGTGTTCACGTATTTTAGATGTATGTTGAAATTAATGTTGTCAAGTTCCTCCACAAATATATGTAAAGCTTTCGAATTTGCACCATTATAAAATATGATCTCTCTCTATATATAAAATTATAAAATGACAAGTTGGGCTATAGTGAAAACAAATGCAGCAAAAGCTGCATTTGTACGATAATTCGATGGAGATAGCAAGTAAAGTTAGAGAAAAATGTTGATTACTAAATTTTCAATACATTCTAATTCATGCATTATATGACGCATAAATAAGTATAAATAAGTTTCAATGGGTGATACAATTTATTATGTCCGTTTTCATGTTCACGTTTTTTCTCTATGTGTTCACATATTTGACGAGGTTGTTCATATATATTACGTCGTTGTTCTCATATTAGTAAAGATGGTACATGAACGAATCGAAGGCCAAATATAGCTTTAATTTGTAATTTCAAAGGAGGTTTCATTACACGACCTGCACAGTGCACACCTATTTATCATAAGATTTGGAAGGGCAGTGAAAAAAAAAATCAATATATAACCAAAACTAAAATAATCAAACAAATTACTTGTCTATCGTAAAATAAGATACTGTCTTGGATTTAGTAGACATAATATATATATATCATCGTTGTTCTTAAAAACAAAAAAGAAGAAGAAGAAGATTACAATATTGTACTGGTATTACTACATGGAAATTAAGTAACTTAACTATGTGGTAGACAGTAGATGTACAAAGCAATGACAACATTCAGATGCATGCCTTTGTTAATTAAGGATCCGAGTTGCCAACCACAATCTGTACCCGGTATCACGGTTAGTCATAATTATGGACACTTCAATTTACTTGAGAGTACTTGAGACTGAAAGGGATATAACTGGCCCAACAAAATCATTGCCAGGTTCTACCCTTTTAGACCACCTGTTGCTACGTTCAGGTGGTTTCTGTAAGATGAAAGGCGGCAAATAAATTTGATCTGAAACAGCTAAGAAGTCCAAAAGCACCTTCTTACCATCAACAAGAGCACCGTCTTCTTGTGAAATTCAAGGGTATCTCCTTTAGACTTGCGAAGCTCAACCATGTACAAGGAAGGGGCAAGTTCAAAGATCTGCAATCAAAAATTTTCATATGGGTCCTCACTAAACAAAACTAAGAGGATAGAGTGGTTTAATCTATTGTAGCTACCTCTTTTGCAACATCTAGCTGACCCTTGCGTCCAATTTTTTGTCCCTCGAGCTTCATCTGAGAGTTAATGGTTACATAGTTTAACACCAGATGAGAAAAAGCAATTTACCCATCATAAACTACTGATAAGTGGTAAGGAAAAGGATATAGCAGTATCATGGAAATCACTTTACCTTAATCTTATTTTTCTTGACACCAAAATCTAGTGGTCCGGCCGTTTGTTCAATTCTAGGGAGAATCTGATCGGCAGAGCATTTGGATGTAAATGTAGTTTCCCGCTTAACAAGACCCTAGTAAGACAAGAATGATATGTCATGAACTTCATAAGAAGTATAATAAAGCCAAAATTTTGGGCGAGTGCAAAGCAGCCTATAAGGTTAAAAACACACAAGTCATCACCACATAATATTGGTGAAAGCTCCTGACATACCATTTGTTTTTCAAAAAGTATGCCAAGGTTAAGACCTTGAGATGTTGATATCAGGCAGCTCGGATTCGAACGATTCAATCAAGATGAGCTCCAACCATGGGCATTCTATGAAGAGGATCCAAAGCTTCTCACCGTCGACGCCACCGAGAACGGCGGGATCCCCTGGGCTAAGTTACATGACTGCTAAGAGAAGCAAGGGGATCCCTCACAGAGCTCCTCTTGGAGCCCTTGTTATAGAATACTGATAATTAACCGCTTTCAACATCAAAACTCACCAAATCCATACAATTATATCTTGTGTTTATAGGGAGAGAGGCGCAAGAGATGAAAGGAGAGAATATGCTAAATCATCAATTCATTTAGTTGGGTAAGGCTAATGATGCAGGGAAATTGCTAAACCCTACATATCATAGAGCTAAATCCACTTCGAATACAAGAACTTCAACACAAATTTTCAGTTTGCTAACCCAAGTGTATTTTTGCATACAGCAAACACTCAATTATTCAGTAGTTTACCTAGTAGCTGCCTTAAGAGTTGATAAGCTACTATTTCAAGCTCATTTTCACCATTCTTCCAAATATTTCAGTTCTTATGATTAATGTTGCATATGCCAAAATCTAAACCTAATCTCTCCCTCAATCAACATCAAACACAAGGACAAGGCAGTTAATCTAGCCAGATACAGAACAATAACCCCAAACTCCGCATCAAACAAACACCAACAAATCCAGCATATTGAAAAAAGCTTCAGTCGAAATCAATCGAGGAACGGAATTTGAAAAACCATTAAATCACTTGAAAAAATAAAGCTGAATAAAACCATCCGAAATCTTCGTACAACAAATTAAAAAAATTCGCAATCAAGAAACCCTTGGAAGAACAAAAACCCTCGAAATAGCAAGAAATCGAACAGAAATAATGGCGATTGATTAATACCGTTCTTGGCCAGCGGTGTCCCAAATCTGAGCTTTGATGACCTCCCCATCAATACTCAAGCTCATGGTAGCAAACGCAACGCCAATGGTGGATTTAGATTCGAGATTGAACTCGTTCCTACTAAACCTAGAAAGGAGGTTTGGTTTGCCGACTCTAGAATCCCCAATTAGCACCAGCTTGAAGATGTAATCTTAGTCATCGACTCATCATCGGGCCTTCACGCCAAGGAGGAAGACGGAGGAGGAAGATTAGAATACGTAAAATGACGATTTTACCCCACACACTTAAAAATTATAAGAAAGAGAGCGCGCGATCGTAGCCTTCCATTTAGCAGATCCAACGGATAAGAGTAGTTTGTAGTTTATAGGTTAAGGGGCATTTGCATATGATCCAAGGCCATATAATATTAATCAAAATTAATCATCAATGTGCATTTAATTGGACACAATTATATGATCAAGATATAATATCAAATATAATATCTTATTTTAGTGGGATTTCCTAAGTCCTTAGGAAGTTATTATATTAGATAATATCACAATATCATCTAATACACTGACAAGATCTTATCTTATCATATATTATGGAAATCTTTAATTTCTTAGATCGGATCATGACCTAGTCAATATTCAAATTAACACGAGATAAAAGACAAATTACCAATTAATTTATCCAATTGTACACATAATATTTAGAGAATAGTAGACCACAAAATCCAATTTCATGATCATAGATATATAGTAAAACAACACAATTGTATATACTATATACGGTGTTCTCATCAATTCCACGTATAAACTCGTGCCAATTCTACCCCATCACAGTACGAAATCCATATCATAGGTACGAATCAGGTACGACATATACAAATTATATGTTAATTCCAAATTTCCAATTATGTACCGAGTTTGTTAATTGAAACTAAATTTCAATCCATGTGTTGGTATATGCAATTGTATACACTGTACAAAAGCAATTACGTTCATGATGATGTCAACTGAACAACACAGTTCAAATTGTCGCACGCAATACCTAACACTAATTCACGGCACAAATATATACTATTATATATATTCACGGTGACATGTACGGCACAATTCGATTTGTACAGTACAAATTCCCTTTTATTGAAACTTTTTCAATTTGGTCATACTCGATCAAGTCACCGAGATACATGTACAAATTAGGTATAACTGGAATCCAATTTCAATTATCCAATCCGAGTACGGTCAAGTCCAATTGATCAAAATCTCTATTTCAATCAAAGCACAAAAATTATATATCAATTTCATCAATTTGAATCAAAATTTGCACCAAGAACAAAAACCTAAATCTTTGATCCAATCAAGATATGCTTAAGGCTCTGATACCACTGAAGGGTTTTAGATGCGTATAAGCGGAATTTCAGAAACAGTTTCTTGCACCTAAACATGGATCTAAAGCATTCTTGATCAGAGACAAAATTAGGGTTAGTAGAATACCTCTTGATGCGCGATTAGGGTTCTTCCTTCGAGAGATAAAGCCTCAATTGTGACTTCTCTAATCAGTCCACACGAGCACGGGATCTGGATCTTCTTCGCTTTCGATTGCTAGATCGAAGTGCCAAAGACTAGAAGAAAAGAGGAGAAGAGAGCTTTTTCTGTTTTACGTAAAAGTTATGAAACCTTTGCTCTCTTCTTTCCTGTAAAGACCTTATATATTTATTTCTCCAAATTAATATATCCTTTTCTTATTGGGCTGACCTTCAGCCCGCTGATCCAGCCCATCAACTCATTGTGTGTGACCTCATAGGACCCAATTATAATAGCTATGGATTAAACTATTTAATCCATTAATCGTAGTTGGTTTCTAGCAAAACACTACGACTCCTAAAATAATCGGATTGAATCTCTCTATCAACTGTCCTATTCCATGTTCGGTAATTGCAACTTTTATTAAAGGACACAATTCCGTCAACAGTGTATCTTTGATTTGCTCCATCAATACTGAGATGTACGTATGGCAGTAAAAACAATTTTTTACTGCCATACGTACATCTCAGTCGGCTGCATCACCACTGTTGACGCCGCGCCACCGCCGCTCTTCAGTTGCCGCCGATTGACGTCATGTCGAAAGAGATAGCGTCCAATTACAAACTTGCTGATGGAGTTCGTCCTCAGAACTCTCCCTACTATTTGCATCCCTCGGATCATCTAGGAATGAAGATATGCCAAATTTCGCTCAAAAGCGACAACTACCAGGAGTGGGAACTCGTTTTGCGCAACTCACTTCGAGCCAAGCGTAAACTCGGGTTCATCGATGGCTCCATCACATCACCGATCGATCTAGACGAGATGGACGATTGGTGGAGTGTGAATTCGATGATCGTCGGATGGATCATTCAATCTATCGACGAGTCATTACGGTCTTCGATCACATTCTTCGAGACCGCGAAGGAGATGTGGGACGACTTGAAGCAACGTTTCTCTATTGGAAACGGCCCAAGGGTGCAGCAGCTGCGCCTTGACCTGGCCCGATGCACTCAAAACGGGCGTTCGATTGCCGTATACTACGGTGATTTGAAGAAGCTTTGGGACGAGCTCGCCAATTACACGGTGTCTCGTCGATGTACTTGCGGAAAATGCGAGTGTAAATGGGCTGATGAACTGACTCGAGAACGTGACGAAGAGCGAGTTCATCAATTTTTGATGGGTCTTGAAGACGCCTACAATACAGCTCGCTCCAATGCTCTTGCTCAAGATCCTTTGCAACCACTAAACAAAGTCTACTCAACTATGGTACAGGAAGAAAGACAACAGATTGCAGTGAAGGCTCGTCAAGAACGAACCGAGGGAGGGGCATTCGCAGCACAAGGCCGTGGGCGCGGGCAGGGCATGAGGTCAGATCGAGAGCGTCGCCCCGAGGGCGATCGCAACCGTCGTGATTCAGGTGCGGGTAATGGATCCGATGTCGGTCGTGGCTCTGAAACACGTCGAGGAGACAAATTGTGGTCCAACCATTGTGAGCGAACGGGCCATGACATCAAGAGTTGCTACCGTATCGTGGGATATCCCGAGTGGTGGGGTACTGACCGCCACGAACAGCAACTTGCGCTGCAGCGTGCACAAGGAACCGGTGCTAGTAGTGATCGCCGAGGCAAAGGGCGTGGGCGTGCAAATGCCGCACAGACTAGCGAGGGCTCCGGCGCCCCTAGTGGCTCATTCTCTACAACAGATCGTGCCAGAACGGGGCTCTCTGAGCAGCAACTTGACAGGTTGGTGTCGATGTTAGGATCCAATTCAGCCGCCTCCAGTAATCCAGCAGGTACGCGTTATTCTGAGTGGATTTTAGACACAGGAGCATCGTTCCATATGACCGGCGATATTTCCTTGTTGAGTAATTTGATGACAGTGAGTCCATCCATGATTGTGCTCCCAAATGGAGCGTCCACTACCTCTACCAAAGCTGGAATTTTGCATCTCAGTGATCGGCTTATTCTACATGATGTGCTTTTTGTCCCAAATTTAACTTGCAACTTGATATCATTTCCTCAATTGTTACGGGATCAAAATTGTGTTGCTCGATTGACTAACAAGCTATGTATCTTGCAGGATCGCACTTCGATGAGTATGATTGGAGCGGGTGAAGAGCGAAATGGTGTTTATTGGTTTCGTGTGGCTATGCCGACTGCACATGCCTCACGGATGGATGTAATCTCACCTGCCCTTTGGCATTTCCGAGTTGGTCATCCCTCTCTTTCTGTTCTTCAAACATTATCACATGTTAAAATAAATGGCTCTTTAGAACCTTGCGATAGTTGTCATAGAGCTAAACAATCCCGTCCTTCATTTCCGATTAGTCAAACGCATGCTTCTGATATATTTGTTTTGATTCATTGTGATGTGTGGGGTCCCTATCGGACACCGTCCGCTCAAGGGGCTCATTATTTTCTGACTATTGTGGATGATTTTTCTAGAGGTGTTTGGGTTTTTCTCATGAAAAATAAAACTGAAGTGTCTAACTTGATTCCCAAATTTTGTGCAATGTCAAAACGTCAATTTCATAAAGATGTGAAACATGTTAGAAGTGATAACGGTACTGAGTTTATTGGCTTGCGTAGTTATTTTGAAGAAAAAGGAATTCAATTTGAAACCTCGTGTGTTGGCACTCCTCAACAAAATGGTAGAGTAGAATGAAAACACCGACATATCTTAAATGTTGCTCGTGCCTTACGATTTCATGCTAATTTGCCTCTACGTTTTTGGGGTGATTGTGTTTTGACTGCTTGCTATTTGATAAACCGTACACCAACTCCTGTATTGAAAAACAAGACACCATTTGAGCTTTTGTATAAGAGACCACCATTTTACGATCATTTGCGTGTTTTTGGATGTCTTTGCTATGCTTCCGTTATTCCAAAATCAACAAATAAATTTGACCCTAGGGCTAGAAAATGCGTTTTTATTGGCTATCCGAATGGACAAAAAGGTTGGACAGTGCTTGATCTAGACACTAACGAAAGGTTTGTTTCCAGAGACATTATATTTTATGAAAGCCATTTTCCTTATAAAGCTACCCAAAACTTGACTACCACTGGCCTTGATCCTCTTGATGATATTCACCCTTCAATTTTTGATAACTCTTGCCCTACAGCTCCAACGCAGATGGACGACAGAGGGAGTGGGGTTCAATCTTCCCCAGTCTCCATTCAAGAACCAATACCTATCTCCACAAATTCCCCAACGCAGACGGACGACAGGGGGAGTGGGGTTCAATCTCCCTCTGAAGCCGTTCAAGCCAACAATGTACCTAACTCCACAAATGCCCCATCGCAAGTAGCTGACGGGAGGGGTGGGGTTCAATCCTCTCTTGTTGCTACCCAAGACAACATCCGCCGCTCTACCCGTGAGCGTACTCCATCTGTAAGGCTACGTGACTTTGTTTGTAACACCATGCGAATTCAAGATGCACCATCAACTCTCTCATCTCAACCATCAGGCTCATCAGGTACATCCTATCCTATAGCTAGTTATGTCAGTTTTGATCGGTTTTCTCCTAGACATGTTGCTTTCACTGCTGCTGTTGAGTTTGTTACAAAGCCGCAATATTTCTCAGTAGCTGCACGAGATCCTCTTTGGCGTAAGGCTATGGAAGCTGAGATAGACGCTTTAGAGAGAAACGACACTTGGACCATGTCAGCTCTACCGTCAGGAAAGAAACCCATTGGTTGTAAATGGGTTTTCAAGATCAAGCGCAAGTCAGATGGTTCTGTTGAGAGATATAAGGCCCGGTTAGTTGTTCTGGGGAACAATCAGAAGGAGGGAATTGACTACAAGGAGACATTTGCACCCGTTGCAAAGATGGTTTCAGTTCGTACTTTTTTGGCAGTTGCTGTTGCTCGTAATTGGGAGTTGCATCAAATGGATGTGCATAATGCTTTTCTTCATGGCGATCTACATGAAGAGGTCTATATGCGTCCACCTCCTGGTTTTTCTAAGCATATGGATGGGAAAGTTTGTCGTCTGAACAGGTCTTTGTATGGTCTTCGACAGGCCCCGAGAAACTGGTTTGCCAAACTCACGTCAGCTCTTCGCAGGTTCGGTTTTGTTCAGTCTCTTGCTGATTATTCGTTGTTCTCTTTCACTCGTTCTGGAGTAGAGCTGCACATTTTGATCTATGTGGATGATTTGATTATAGCTGGTAATGATTCCGCTGCGATAGCCAGATTCAAAGGTCAGTTAAGTTCATGTTTTCATATGAAGGATTTAGGACCTTTGAAATATTTCTTGGGCATAGAGATAGCTCGTTCTGCAGGAGGTCTATATCTTTGTCAAAGGAAGTACACTTTGGATATTTTGAGTGAGGCCGGTTTGCTGGCCGGAAAGCCTTGTGATTTTCCTATGGAACAGAATCACAAGCTTGCTTTGTCTACTGCTCCTGCATTTGATGCTCCAGATCGTTACCGTCGGTTGATAGGTCGCTTGATTTACTTGACCATCACGCGACCTGAGATATGTTATGCTGTACACACTCTTGCACAGTTCATGCAGGCTCCGACTGTTGATCACTGGGATGCTGCGATTCGGGTTTTACGTTACTTGAAGAGTCATCCAGGACAAGGTATTTGCTTGTCTCGTGAGTGTAATTTGGAACTCACAGCCTATTGTGATTCAGATTATGCTACGTGTCCTATTACCCGTCGATCTATTACGGGTTATTTTGTTCAGCTTGGGTCTTCACCTATCTCTTGGAGGACCAAGAAGCAAAAGACTGTCTCCCGGTCTTCTGCTGAAGCTGAATATCGAGCTATGGCAGCCGCATGTTGTGAGTTGATTTGGCTTTTTTGTAGCACACCCCTCCCACACGGGAACTGGGCTGTCAGGTCCGCAGCCCAATACACTCCACACTTGGTTGACATATCTCTCCCATGTGGGAAGTTATGCCAAAGGTCATGGGTTCGAGGACCCTTGGCAACAACCTACCTATGTGGGGCTTGGGCCTCTTAGGTGATGGGTTGGAGTGTATTGGGCTGCGGACCTGACAGCCCAATTCCCGTGTGGGAGGGGTGTGTTACAAACACACCGCTATAAACACAGTTACTCCTTTTTACGAGTTAGGAAAGGATATTCTACCCCGCCTTCTATAGCTCGGTGCTCCACGATTATTAACTAGAGGTGTCAAATGGATCGGGTGGATTCAGGTTCGGTCTTTTCGGGTTCGGGTTGAGTGCGGGTCGGGTCAATCGGGTTACAGGTCAAGCCGGGTCGGTTCTTGAAAGGTTATTGTACGGGTTCGGCTCGACCTAACAGGTCAAGAATTTTAATTTTTAACGATTAATAAAATAATATTATGATTAAATAATAATATTTATTAATAAAATAGTATTTGTAATTGATTTTTATAATAATATTTTTGTTTATAATAGGTTTTATGTTACAATATATTATGATATTTATAAGAAAATATATTCATTTTACATATATATAAAATATCGGGTCGGTCGGGTCGGTTTCGGGTTTCAACCCAATCGGGTTCAGGTTAATCGGGTTTTTTTTCTTTGCTCGCTACTATTCGGGTCGGGTTTCAACCCTAAAATTTTCGGTCGGTTCGGATCAGGTTTTTAACGCTCTATTTTTTTTAGGATAAGTTTGGGAGAAATAAAAAATACACACACAAAAAAATTTGTTTCAACACAAGGGTTGGTGGTGAGGTAACAGCCTGAGAATGAATTAACTCTAAACGAAAATGTTGCTTGCTTTTTTTTTGGTCGTAAAAATGTTGCTTGCTATGAGCAAACTCAAGACAAGGGTTGGTGATGTAGCTCTTTGGTGAGGAGCTCCGGTTCCCCAAGCCGGAACCCCTGCCTCCTCTTCTTTCCTTGTCTCCGCTTCTTTCCTTATCATGTGTGTGTCTTTGCGGAGCAGTTCCGGCTTCCCAAGCCGGAACACTACGCCATACTATACCTCCGGTTTGCGGAGCCGGATTCCTCCAGTCCCATCGGGTGTGCCCAGTACCCTGCAACGGGTGGAATCAACATTAGCCTTATTCTTTTGATCTAAGACCATATTTAGAATCTTTGTCAGTTTGATTACTCAAAGGGTCAAGCCCTCATCATCTTACTGTACTAAAACCTAGGGGAGTCTTGCCCTAGGTTTTAGTTATCTCTTATCATCCAACTTTCTTTCAATCAGTTGTTTTAGCTCTCTTGTACTATGGAGAACTAATCTCATTTGGAGTTTGTTCAATCAAGAAAGCCTTATTATGAAATCATAAAATTCTAGTAGCTTCTTTATCCCTAGGTCTTTATTGATACTCTTGTGCTTCATCCGAATATCTTTGTGTGATTTAATAAGACTAGTCAACTTATTTGATTGACTTAGATCTATTGTTTGAACTAGGATTGGTTTTTGTCTATGCATCTGTTCTATTCTCGAAACAACTCTTATCTAGGACCGTGGACTAGGTTTGAGAAGAGTATTCAATGGTTGTTTTATGCATGAGACTCGTAGCTTGATTGCATGATTCAATTTCCTATTATCCTTGTGTTCATTGCATGATTTGAATTAAGCGTCCTTGTTCATATCATAGTTTTGCTAGGACCGTGGAGTAGTGGATAATTAAGATAAGGATGGGAATTGACCTAGGAATATAAAGGAGTGAATGAATTGATGATCGATTGGTTATAAAGGTGGAATTATTTAAATGAACTTTGCTCTCTTATACTGATAACAACCTTCTCTGAAATCCCCCCTGTTTGTGCTTTGTGAATGAACTAATTTGCATAAGAGACTAGATTCTCTTGGGTTCGACCCCTTACTTGCATACTATACTAAAGTTTGTGAATTTGGGTTTTATCTTTGATTAGGGCACAACGACTTTACCCGAGTCAAATTTTGGCGACGTTGTCGGGGAATCTTTTCTTTCTTGTGTGTTTGGTTCGATCGCACCTTCTGGCATGAAACCGCGCCCGCGGCCACCTCAGCACGCCAACGGTTTTCGCCCAGAACCTACTTTTGGGTGTGGACCTATCTTATGGTCCAACACCTAGTCTACTAATTCTTCTCCTGTTCGTTTTGATCTAGAAATCTACAAGACTCTTCGCAAGTTAAGGAGCACACCTAGAGCTTCTACATCACAAGACCTTCTGAATACTCTCTCTTTCTCTAACTTTGAATAAGAAGAAACAATGGCAAAACATATTATTCGCCAACTGACTGCGCCTAATCTACATTGATCTTGGGAGGGCGTAAATTTCGAACTAAAGTCCGGTCTAATTCATCACTTACCCATCTTCCACGGGTTGAGTGGTGAAGACCCGAACAAGCACCTTACAGAATTTCATGATGTCTGTGTCAACATGAAGCCGACCAATGTTACCGAAGATCAAATAAAGCTTCGAGTAGGCGTTCGAGAAGATAGAGATCTTGGCTGAGCAGGCTCGTAATCAATGAGCACGGACCAATGTGGGGTCCGTCAATGTAGTGAATGAGTCCCTAAATGCTGAAGTAAGGGAGCTCAAGGATCTAATGAAGCAGCTACTAGTGCGCAAGGGTGTGCAGCAAGTGAAATCTTATAGTATTTGCTATGATGTGAGCCGCCCTACCGACCAGTGCCCCACCATCTAGGAGCCCGTGGCGTCGGTGAATGTTATTGGGAATTATAGTGCGCCCCAACCCCAGAATGACCCATACTCCAACACCTACAATCCGGGGTGGGCGAACCATCTAAACTTTCGGTGGAACAATCAGCAGCAGCAGCAACAGTTCACTCCTCAAGGCTAGCAACAACAATACAGGCCCAATAACTATGCTCAGAAAGCTCCTGCACCGTCTTAAGATAACAATGCTATTAGCACTCTCATCAAGGAGAATCAAGAGACGTGGGTTGCTGTGAAGAATCTTGAGACTCCGTTGAGTCAATTGTCCACCATGATCAATAGGCTTGAGGCTAAGGACTTCGGGAAGCTCCCTTCCCAACCCCTTAATCACAAAGAGAATGTGAGTTCCATGCAGCTGAGGAGTGGTCGGGACATCGCCGGACGAGAACCACATTGTGTAGAGAAACCGCGCCCGCACTCTCCGACCTATGCCCGTAGAATCTTTGTAGAACCCGAGGAGCCACCTTTTGCTAAAGAAACGTGCCCGCGGTCCCCAAACCGCGCCCACAGTCCCCAAACCGCGCCCTTGGTACACCCTAGGAGCGAACTTCAAGGCGTTGCTCGATCACGCTTTTAAGGGGTATGGATTTGACGAACCGCTGGCGTGCTCTAGATAGCGCACCAGCGGTTTAGCTCCAGAGGAGGACGATGGCTGCTAATGACAAGGACATGAGGGCGCGTCTTTCCAAAAAAACCACCGTAACCGCGGGCGCAGTTGGCCAGGCGCGGGTGCGGTTTATGCCGGATCCGAGCAAGACGCGTTTTTCTATCTTGTTTCCTTTTTCTTATCTTGGTCTCTTTCCTTATCTAACTCGGGGAGCATGTTCCTTGGGTCTATATAAAGGGAGCCTTGCCCTAGGTTTTAGGTATCTCTTGTCATCCAACTTTCTTTCAATTAATTGCTTTACCTCTCTTGTACTATGGAGAACTAATCTCCTTTGGAGTTTGTTCAATCAAGAAAGCCTTATTATGAAATCGTGAAATTCTGGTAGCTTCTTTATCCCTACGTCTTTATTGATACCCTTGTGCTTCATCCCATGATCTTTGTTTGATTTAATAAGACTGATCAACTTATTTGATTGACTTAGATCTATTGTTTGAACTAGGATTGGTTGTTGTCTATGCATCTTTCCTATTCTCGAAACAATTCTTATCCAGGACCGTTGACTAGATTTGAGAAGAGTATTAAATGGTTGTTTTATGCATGAGACTCGTAGCTTGATTGCATGATTCAATTTCCTATTATCCTTGTGCTCATTGCATGATTTGAATTAAGCGTCCTTGTTCATATCATAGTTTCGCTAGGACCGTGGAGTAGTGGATGATTAAGATAAGGATGGGAATTGACCTAGGAATATAAAGGAGTGAATGAATTGATGATCGATTGATTATAAAGGTGGAATTGTTTGAATGAACTCTGCTCTCTTAATATTGATAACAACCTTCTCTGAAATCCCCCCTATTTGTGCTTTTTGATTGAACTAATTTGCATAAGAAACTTGATTATCTTGGGTTCGACCCCTTACTTGCATACTATACTAAAGTTTGTAAATTGGGGTTTTATCTTTGATTTGGGCATAATGACTTTACCCGAGTCACTTTGTTTCAGATTATGTGGGATTTTTTCAGTATCTCAATATGGTTATACTTTAGTACAAGTGAATTGTTCACAATTCCTTTCGGTCACTTATCCTTTTGGGTTTAGTTGGTATATACTTACACATAATCTCGAGGTCAAGATTTTGGGTTTTTTGATGTGGGATGATGTTACACTCTATCTTTCTAACAAGGCGTTATTTAGTAGTAGACCTCACAAGGCACTACCAAGCTAGTTGACAACTGAACATCTGGATCTTGCACGCGGGCAGGGTGAGAAAACAAGAAATCATTCAACTCGTTTAATGAAAGAAATAAGTCTTATAGTCTCAAAACCAAAATGTTATGATCCAACCCTCAAAATACCACCAGAAACGAATTCTAACAATAACGAGAACTCAAAACTCAAAAGTCTATCAGATTATGCTCACTTAACAATATTAGAAACAAACAGTAAGAGCTAGCTAAAGAAAAACCCAAAAACTAACTACTGTGACACGCGCTACTGCACTACACAGCCATTTTGCCAAGATTTGATCACGACATCCTAAATGCCTAGAATAATAAAAATAATTCCCCGGCAAACTATCAAGTTAATTAGAATAAGCAAAGCAACTATGAGACGTTTCAAAACCTTTTTCTTAAAGTCAGCAAACAAGTGTCCACAAACATACCTATAACTCTACTTCATTCCTAAGTCTAGTTAACCACAATCAGTTCTAAAGCCTATATCTAGGCAATTAAACTATTCTACACAATCACTTAATAACTCCATCAAACACATTCATCAATGTAACACACACGATCATACTCTTCACTTCACCTTCCCCCACACATATTTACACCAACACGATCACATATCCGAAATCTAATATACATTAAATGGCAATGCAACTCTTCACCATCATTAGACCCCGAATCGACGATACAACCCTTCTTCATCATTACACGTCTGCCTGTCGATGCAACTCTTCTCCATCATTGCAACCGGCCTTTTCTTTATACATAGAAAACTCTTTGAAACCTTAATAATGCTGAAATACACTCGAAATCTTTATCAACCATGAAACATAAAAAAAACAAAGGTGTACATAATATCACACCATAGCAAAAATCATTTATAAAAATAATCGATCGGGACTAGTTCCCAAAACCAATCTCATAACCACAATGCAAACTCTAACAAGCTAGAACAAAACCGAGTAAGTCGAAAATCGACATACCTCTAAGATTAAAGTTCAACCGCTCAAATGGAACCCAAACTTGCTAAGACAATTCCCTAGACAAATATGTATAGATTTCATAAGTAACATGAAGTTCTAGGCTTGAAAGGTACGATTAAGGGTTTTAGACTCGGACTCACTCCGACCCCAAAATATTTTAACCCAACAACTCGAAAATCCTTTAAACACAATCTTAACTTGAAAATTGACTTTATACTAACTCCTCACCAAATTAAACCCAAAATCATCCCCCATAAACAATAAATCCAACTTTCACTATCATAACCCGAAAACTCGACAAAAAACCATAACTTGTATAACTTCACCTCTTTGACCCATGTACCACCTAAACCTTCACCCCTAATCTCTTGGATACTCAAATCCATGTAAAACAATCTCTTTACAACCCATAAACAATCAGCCACGTTCATCCACACAACCATCCAAACTCTCTTTCCAAACCTATACACTTTCCGCCCAAAACCGCTAAACTGAAGACCAAGCTCAAAGCCATCCATCCTCCACCAACCAGCCATGATGTCCCCACCTAAAACCACCTTTTTTTAATCCATAACACATCTAGAAGATTAGGGAAAGAGTGCTCACCAACATGATGAATGAAGGAGAACACGAAAACCTTGACTCTCGATGGAACGAGCTAGGCAACGAAAGCACACAAGAAAGATGGCGGTGGGAGGTTGCTATGGTGGTTGAACTATCCAAGGATGAGAGAGAGAGAGAGAGAGAGAGAGAGAGAGAGAGAGAGAGAGAGAGAGAGAGAGAGAGAGAGAGAGAGAGACGAAATGACCGAAGAAGAGGTAGAGTGAGATGAACTTAAGAGAGAAGGAAGTGGAATAATTCGAGTTGTCTTCCTTCTTAAACTTCAGGATAATATCTATCAAACGTCTTTTGATTATGATAGAATCAAACTTCAAGATGACTTCTATTTTAAACCTAATAAGGAAATGGCCTTTCTTCGCCACTAAGAATTGACGCATGGATAACTGATAGACACATGTTAGGTAGTGTTTTAGAGCATTTTTAATTATGATTTTTATGGTTATTGGTTTAGTTTTAGCTAGTTTTAGCTAGTTTTGCTAGTTTTGTAGTTTGTTTTCTAGATTCAGATATCTACACTTTGTTGTGGTTTTTTATTGTAGATGTGAAGACAACAAGTGTAGAGGAGGTGAAAGTCGAAGCTTTGGAGGAGGCGAGAAGGAAACCGATCCATGAAAGGTGCCCAAATGATGAATCGAGCCAAGAACAAGGAGATGTTACGCTCAGGTCCTAAGACGCGGACTGAGAATGGGAAAACGCGGCCGCGTCTCATGGATTGGTGACCACGTCCTGTGTTCTGGCTCTCGGCATTGGAAGCGCGGGTTGGTGGATGCAAACCGCAACCACGGTTTGGGGTGCTTAGACCGCTGTTTGGCCCGTGTCCGAGTTGAAACCGAATTTTATACGATATCTTTTTGGGCCTTGTGGGTTGCGTTTTTGGATAGTATTTTTGGGGACATTATTATATATAGATAGCCTTTAGTTCTAGGTTTAATTATCTTACTATCATTGGCTTTAGAGGCTTTGAGAAGAAGAAGAACCTTTGGAACTTTGGAAGTTTTTCAATGTCTTTTAGTAGCTAAATCCCTTTCGTTTGACTAGTTAATTGAATTTGTGGACGAAGTATTATTGTGAGGTTTGATTGTTCTTAATTTTCCTTGACTAGATTGTTTTCTCTGTGCTTATTGCTTAATTTCAGCATAGGGTTTTATTAGCCTAATCACTTAATATGATTTCTAGGATGAATTACAACTAGATCTTTCTAATTACCGATCGGTGTTCATTCATCAAAAGTAGAACTTGTAATCAATCTAGGACTGGTAGGACTAGTTCACGAGAGAAGACAATTCAATCGTATGTTATTTGGATGTCTGATTGCTCTGAATGCATGTTCTACTGATACTTGGTTCTTAATGCTGTTGTCAAGTTGAATCTAGAAGGTCTCTTAGGTTATTTGATAATTAGGGTTGTTAGTACCGGTCGGGCTAATAACTAGAATTGAAGTAGGATTAATAATGCCATGAAGTTGGGTTATTAGCATTCCGTAATAGAGTACCCAAGGTAAAGAGAGAATTTTGATAATCAATGATTAATAATCAAGTTCGCAATGAATGGGATATTAACTGGTTAAGCATACTTCTCCCATACTTTACAAATCATCTTTAGTTTTGCATTCACTAGTTAGTTTAGTTCTTAGATTAATATACAAAATCCCCCCTTTTTCTAAGTAACGTAACAATAAACAATTAAAACCTGAGTCTCAGTGGGATCGACCCTTACTTCCCTACTCCATTACTAGTTGGGTTGTTTGAATTACTTTGATCGGTATTAGGGCGACTAAAATATCGCTTATCAATAACTTAGACAAATGAAAGGATTTCATAGTTTAATACCTCGGTGAAAACATGGTTAACCGAGATTACTTCAAGGCTAAGTACATTTGGTATGTTTTTCGAGGAATATCAAAATATCAAAATACATTCATTATATTCTCATGTAAATACAGTTTGAGTAGTACGAGACTTCCCGAGATTACTTAATGGCTAAGAAACCCGGGAACAAATTGCAAGAAACTGAATTAAAAATGTCTTTTCGGAGACTTCATGCTAGTAAGACAGTGCGATGGAGCTACAAAATTGTGTCGTTGAGGTAGTGTTGACAAGAGTGTTCAAGTCTGACAAATAAGATTGTCTAGTACACTCATTGGGAGGATCTAGTGTATCAATGAGGGAGGAGAGGGGAGCATGCAATGGAAGCACACATGTCGTCTTCTTGTCATTTTGTGAAACTACTACGTAAGCATTCCTTTTTCGTATAGCCAATAATTAGATCAAGAACTAACACTCACATACTAAAATTGGCCCTAAATTAAGATAAATTATGTCATGTTTTCCAACTTAAATAAGGGATAAATGAACGTCATTAGTGAACGTCCAATAACTCGTGGACCGCCTACCTCTATGGATGGACCTTGAGCAAGGAGTGTAATCAATTTGTTATTCTTAGTTGGCTTGAGTTTAAAGTTAATTAAATAATTTTCCTATCTTTATTTAATAACTAGATGACTACACCATACCATGTATGGGATATGATTGTCAATGCTTTTTTAATGTACAATTCAGTTGATAAATAATGATCGATAATATTTTTAATTCATTAGAAAAAAGTTTATTCTGAGATCACAAATATGAACTATCCATTTCACAAGAAATTAATATTTAAAAATATTTTTAAGTCTGAAAAAGAGATGGATGTTATTGATCGGCTGTCCGAGGATGTCCTGGCGAAGCACGCTGCTCGCCCTACCAAGAAGAATAAATTTGTTCAGAGTGGCTCTGCTTCGTCCTCTACTCAGTCTCTATCGTCCCCTCCTCCAGCCACTTCTACCGCTATGACAGTGGCGCCTCCCAAGTTCATGCTACCAGGGGTAGCTTCGAAATTGAGGTGGATGAGCCAAGTGACCATGATGCTATGTTGGCGGAGATAAGGGAAGATCTCGCCAAGACTCCTCTCTACTCACAAAAATCGGCTAAGAAGGCTTAGACTGCAGAGAAGGAAGATGACGACGAGGTCATCTTCTTGAGGATCATCCTAGGGAAAGGACGCGTCTCCTTATGGAGCCCTCCAAACATGCTTCTCCCCTTCCTCTAGTAATTTTACAAAATGAGGAAGTAGAAGGAACGCTCCTTGCGGAATTTCTTGAGACAACTGACCGTCCCTCTTCTCCCGTTGATGTAGCTGAGACAAATGAATAGGAGAGGGATGCTCCAGAACGGTCCCACAAGGACAACACCCAAGCCCTGAGAGGTCCTGAAAACAAATTTGATGAGGACGTTGCAGATCCTTGGTCAGGACGATGAAAATGATGTTGATGATGATGAGGATAAATGTGATAAGAAACAACGTCGCAAGATGGCTAAGGGCAAGGGAAAGAAGAACAAGGCTTTTGAGGAATTGAAAATTCTTGGCCCCCTCATCTTCTCAAAGGAACTGCCAGTAGAGAATGACGCTTCTGAGTTTTTAGAGTTGCTAGCCTTCAAAGGATGGAAAAACATGGGAAGGACTATGTCAAGATAGATCCAAAGCAAATGAAAAAACTTGGGAAGGACTTTGTCCTTACTTGGATTGAATTGACTTGCGTGAGAAATACTTGACTCCTTTGGGCTCGACCCCTTACTTGCATGCTATACTAGTTTGTGAATTAGGGTTATTATTTTTGATCTTGCCACGACGACTTTAGCCGAGTCATTGAGGTAGCACTGAGAAAGTTGTCGAAGCTGAAGGCAACTTCACCGGACGCTTTGCATGTCGTCCTAAGCAAAAACTTTGGCCGTTTTGATACAAATGAAACCATGTCCAAGTTCTCCAGAGGCAAAGTTCCTCACACAACAGACATGGTAGTGCATGCTCTTTCCAAGACGAGTGCTATTGCACATCACTTTATCATAAGGATGGTTGTCCCTCACCAAAGAAATCCTTGGTGTAGATTGCTGACGCAATAATTTTGGATCACTTCTAAAGGAAGCTTCCCATAAATCTCCCCAGGATCAGGTTAGAGCACTTGGCCAAGTGCATGTCCAACGACCACTCTCTTCTATTCCTCGACTTGGTTAAGAAACTCATGTAGAAGGAGATGGTCTACGAACCGACAGAGGAGCAGTCCTTTGGCATTCCTTAGGAAGCTAGAAAGATCAGTAGTATTTGTTGCTTTGAGGAATTGCCCACCGATATCAGAAAAAGGTAGTTAGAGGAACATGTCACTGTTGAGGCCGCTGAAACTGCTAAAGGCCAAGGGATGATGGGTTAGGACTTAGATTTTGCTAAGCAACCTCCTCAACCAAGTCTTAATGAGAACAACGCCAATAACTACACACTTAAGGAGTTGCTTGCTATGATCATTGAAAAACAACATCAAATGTTTGAGCAGATGAAGGCCTCCAACAATCTTCTTTTGGATATAAGGAATGCGTTTCTAAACGAACGCCGCCGATTACTCTCTATCCCTTCCCTTTTAGCCTTTGTGTTTTTGTTTCTTTTTGTTAACTTTCCTTGTTTTTCTTATACTTCATTCCTTTCTTGTACTAACTCTCATCTTATTGGATAAAGTTCATGCATTTGCTCATATTGTTCCTAAGTGTCTTATTGTTTTAGTTATGATTTTACACTTGTAGTTCTTTTACTTGTTCTCCTTTTCAATGATGCCAAAAGGGGGAAGTATAGTTCTATAGAGATGTGTTGTTAGATTTTATCATAGACGTGCACTTGCTTAGAGGGGATTTTTACCTAAGTGGTAAGGAAAATTCTAATAAGCGGGAAGTATAGTCCCTAAGAGAAATCTAAAATGAAAAGAACATGCTTTAATTCTCTCATGTTAAATTTTCTCTAAGAAAGCTGAAGTTCTCTTTTGTGCTATAAGCTATAATACTTATGACTTTTTGTTATGAGTTTGTCATCATCAAAAAGGGGAAAACTGTTGGGACAATGTTAGGGACGTTCAGTCATTAACACCGAGTCAACGATATCCGTCCCTAGTTTTGATCATGACACTCTTTGTAAACTAATGTTTGTCCAAGTGTTACTCCCAGGAACGCTTCCAAGGACGCTCATCAATGAGAAAATGACAACAAGTGAATGCAGTCCTTAGACCTTAGGAACGCCCAGGATTCCAACGATCAAATGAACAAGAATGTGTTTCTTGTGAAGTAGGGAAGTCGTCCCTACGAGAAGGAAACTGGTGCTTAAAAGAATTCAGTTCAAATTCAAACCAAGACAAGGTTGCAACACAATACAGCACAACAAAACAACTGTGGTAGCAATCCTCAAAAGCTTCAGATGTCAGAGACAAAACAAGCCAAGATGTCGCTTTCGACAAACTCATCCCGATGAACACTGATCGGTCCGGGATCGGAGGGTCTCACAATTTAAATTTATAAAACCGAACCTCAAATTGTAGTAAAGAGGTAGGGTGTCGAACACACGGGAGTTCGTGCGTCGAGAGTACCCGAAAAGACTAAAAAGAGGAGAAAAGAAAGGCAAAACAAAGGAAAACAAAAGAGATCTCCTCGAACCGACACAAAGTCACTTCGGTCCGAGGGTAGATCGAGGTCGAGTTGGTCGGGACCGACGTGGTGCAAGTCGGGCCCGATGTACTGGGTAACTCGGTCTTGAACAATAAGTAGATCGGTCTTGGGTTTTTGGGTTCATCCCCCAACTAGACTTGGATATTCTTCCTCAATTCAACCAATAAGTGTTTGATTCTAGTGAGATCGAGGTTGTTCGCCCCGAATCCCTCCAATCTACACCTCGACCCAAGGGAGTTTTCACTTCACCTTCGATGCTAGAGACTTGTGATGGGATCGAGATGCTCTCGCTTACTCTTACCAAACACAAGCCCTAGATCCCTTGCTTTCACAAGAGAATTGAAGCTCAATGTAGAGAGGATTCACAAATCAAGCACTCAAGGCTATGGAATGGGGGTTTTCTACCCAAATCTAGCCAGGGGATTCCCCCATAGCCCAAGACTATGGAATCTACTCCATATGGTAAGAGAAAAGCATAATCAAAAGGGAAATCAAGCAAAACTCAATCATCAACATCCAATCAAACTCCAATTGCATTCAAATTCAAAGTGTCTACAAAATCCAAGTCTCAATTCTACTAGATCAAAGCAAAACAAAGTACAAAACTCACAAATCTCCCTTTCTAGGCCAACGATCTCCTCTTCTCTTCCTTCTCCCTTCTTCTCCTTGCTCTCCAAGTCTTCCTTGAGCCTTTAGAGAGTGAATTTGGTGTGGTGTTGTGTGTGCCAACTCGCCCCCCCCCCCTCAAATGATCACCAATCACTTCTCTTACCTCCTCCTTGGATTGGGGACCAAGGAATCCCAATTTAGAAAGGGGCAAATGTGGAAAGTTGCTAAAAATATGCCTTGGGGAACAATCCAATCCATTGCCGACTTGGACCGACACGGAACTACATCGGGCCCGACGTTGGAGAACGTCGGTCCTGGTCACTGGGTGCTCGATCTCGGGCCCGACTTGGTGTATCTCGGTCCTGGGCCTCGATCCTTTTCTTCTTCTTGGGTTTCCTTTGGTTCTACTTCATTCTTGGCTTGGCTCTTGCATTCCTTGACTTGACTCCTTCATTAGCTCCTCCAAATTGTCCTCATTCTTGCCAATTTACCTACAGAGTTAAACAAACTCGCATAGTTTCCGACTCTTGAAGAAAACCGGGAACTAAGCTAAAAAGGAAACAAAACTAGCAAAGAAGAGAATGAAAAACACATATTTACAAAGGAAATCAACTACTAAAACACCACCAAAACGAGAGACATCAGAATACCCCATACTTAAACTTGCTTGTCCTCAAGCAATAACAATCTAAGCAAGACCGAAGCATAATCTTCAAGTAAAGCCTCTTATGAAAAACTCAATCAAGCACAAATGATAGAAATTCAAGCAAGATTATGTCATCACACATGATCAAGTGTTCAAGGAATAAATTCTAATGCAACCAAGCCTCACTTTAGGGATATGAAAATGTGTATCACTCATCATGTGTTTAGGCTTAGCAAATGAACACTCAAACTCAACAATCATGCAAGTAAAGGCTTTACAATTGAAGCTAATATCACCAATTCCTCCACCTAGAGATGTCTATTACAATGCACACAAAGAATATGAACTTGGCTCAATGGAGGTCCTCAAAGAGGTTCCATTCGGCCGGGTTGTAATGGGGCTTTTGGTGCTTCTCAAGGTGGGAATCCTTTTGGTCTTGTCGTGCTTACAATGTGGATTGAACTTTCTAGTCTCTCACCAAACTCAACAATTTATTCCACTTTCATTTACACTGTCATCCAAAAGACTTTGAATTTTCTTTTCTCAACTTTCAACCCACTTTTCACTTAACATTCCACTTCATCTTTGCACTACACTTTTTGTTGGATTTTTCTCACTTTTCCACTAAGATCGACTTGCACTATAACTCGGGCCCGATGTGCACTTTAACTCGGTCGGTACCCCTTTTTCTTCACTTAAGCACTTTGCTTTCAATCCACTATTTTTCCAACTTTTCTTTCTTTCTTCACAACAAAGATGCACTGCCCACTTGGTTTATAACTCCATTTCTTGCCCTTAACCAAAGAGAATCTCAACTCTCCAAATATTCTTCCAAAACCTCTCACTAAAGTCCAATCCCATAAGGGTCAAGTCATATAGGCTAGGAATCATATTTTTGAGGAGTTTCAAACAAAGGTCTAAGGCTAAAACGGGGCTACAAGCAACGGTTTATCTTCAAGGTAGGATATGGAAGATTTTGTGACTAAATGAAACAAAGTTCAAATCAATGTGACAAAGCATAGAACAAATCTCATATTGGTCTTGGAAAATAGATAAACACCTCAATAGCAAGTTTTACTAAGCATGCATGAGCTAATCACACAACAAAAATGAGGGATATGCAATATGAACAAGCATCCCTAAAATGGCCAAGAATATCTCACAAGGTTCACTCAAGCTTAGTTGCATAAAAACCTCATCCTAGAACTCATGTGCTCAATAAAAATATGCAAGATATCATATCACATCAAAAATAACATCCATGTAGAGGCTAAACTATCCAAAAATATGCAAAGGAATTTATATGCTCACATCATCATTAGCCTTCATATGGACATCTAAAATGAGAATTCTTAGTCCAAAAACAAAATCTTTTTGACATTTTCACACAACTTTTTCGAATTTTTAGGGTTTTTTTTTTGCAAGAATTTTCTCAAACAAAATCAAACTCATCCATTCATGCCATAAAATCAATCATCACATCATCATGCCACTATCCAAAATGAAACATCCCTTAAACAAGAAACAAGAAACTACACATGGAACTAATGAGCTACTAACCCACCCCATACTTAAAATTTTGATGTCCTCATCAAAAGAAATCAAAACTCAAAAGGTAAAGAGAAGAGTAGAGAAAGCTCACAATTCCTTATTCTTGAATGGCATGTTGAGACTTAGTTTGGAGGGTGACCACGGCGTTGTCTCCTTTGGAGCCGGGCATGTCGCTCTTGCTCGTAAACTCGATCATTGAAGGGGTATTGGCTTGGCGGTTGTAGTGGTGGGGCGGGAGGTGTCCATTGATCTTCACGGGATGAGAAATTCCCGGACATCCACTCATTGAAACTTGCTTGGACGGTCCACCTTTGATCCTCGGCCGCCCTCAAGTCCTCCACTTCACGTCTAGTGTAGGCGATGTTGCGGTTCACCTCATCAAATTGCACTTGGAAGTCTTCTTGGTGGTGATAAAGTTGTTGTTGTTGGAAGTTGAGGTATTGTTGTTGTTGGTTGAGTTGGTGCGCTTCTTGAAGCATTGATGATTGTTGAAGTTGGAGATGCGACAATTGGTTTGCCAAGAAATTCATGTCCACCGATTGGTTAGGCTCGGGGAACACCATTCCGGGCCCAAACCATTGGGCATACCCCTCATATCCTCCATAGCTGGGTGGTGCTTGATGTGCTCCACTTCCCTCACCCCTCTCGAAGTGGCTCGGGACCGGATCGGGCAAGTATGCATCGGACCGACGTTGATGGATGTCGGGCCCGACGTTGCTTGCACCTCGGTCCAAGAGTGTTGGTGCGTGGTCGGTGAGCAAATTTTGGTAACCACCTTCTTCTTCTTCTTCTTCACCTCTAGGCAAGTCCACATCCATGTCATCTCTCCTCACGAACTCATATTGGTTGGGCTCCTCTTCTTCGGTGTCCGGGGATGCTTGAGGTGTAGTGAAACGGATGTGTTGAGGTTGTCTCCTAACCTCAAGTGTCCCCTCCGGCTCTCCATAAGGATTGACGTTCCCCGCCCACACTTGGTACCAATTGTAGTAACATGTGAAGTCGAAGAGTCGAGGCCCCAAAGGGATGTGCACATTGTTGAAGTTGGAGTGTGGGGCTAGGTAGGTGGTGGCGCCGGTCACTTGCTTCTCCTTGATAATGTTGGCCTTCTTGAAGTACTTGAGGTCCATGAACTCCACGCCATTAGGGGCCGGTGTGTAGGTAGACAAGTCCACCTCAAGACGGTGAGCTAATCGGGCAATCATGCCTCCAAAATAGATCCATGAAGAACTTTGGAAGTCCCTCACCATCTTCACCCACTCCCATGTGAGGTTCATCGGCTTCTCATTCTCAAACAACATCTCGTAGAGTATCATGGCCTCCTCCTTCATCGGTTTACTCAATTCGTGCCTTGCAAAGATAGAACAACCCAAGGCTCGGATCATGACTCGGAAGAGTGGGTTGGCTATCTCATTTGTTGATGCGCCCTTCCTCATCTCACTTCTTCCGGCTATGAACCTCCAAAGATAATCCACCTTCTCATTGTCAACATAGGCCTCATCTCTCGGAAATGGGAACCCAAGGTAGGTAGCCAAATTCCGGAGAGAGAGTTCTTGCAATTCGTTGCCCATTTGGAAGGAGATCATGCCTTCACTCTCGGGTCCCTCATACGTGCACTTGAATGTCGCCATAAACTCGGACGTCAAGGCGGGATAATGAGTGTTGTTCCACCTTAGCAACACATTGAGCCCAATGTTGGAGTAGCACCGAGTAAGAGCCTCCTCCATGCACATCTTTCTAATGGACTCCCAATCTAACCACCGGGTGTGGTGAGATAGACCCATGAGACGCTCATACTCTCTAGCATCATCCTCATCCTCAATACGCACATCATCCATCCTTTGGACTCTCTTAGACGACTTCTTGGACTTCTTGGTTGCTTTCTTCATCCTTGAAGAAGATGCTCGGGTAGACATGGTACCTACACACAATCAAAACCAAAGAACTACAAGATAAAATCTATACAATCCACAACAAGAACACAAGCTTCCATCACAAACATCTCATCATGCAAAGAGATGACCTCAAAGAGGGTCGATCTCGACCCTAGGGGGGTCGATCCTGAGAGTATAAACACATGAATACTCAAAACACACTCAATCCACAAAATTCAATCATGCATGAACTAAGATTCACATATCAATGGTCAAGCCTCTAGACATATCATGATAAACATGCTATAATCAACATTCAAGCTTCTGACAAAAAAAAATCAACATTCAAGCTCATGAAATCCTAAATTCACACAAGAGAAGCTCGAAAAACATTGGACCGATCAACAAGGGACATCGGGTCCGAGGTTGTGGACCTCGGTCCGAGTCTTGGACCGAATTTCAACATCGGTCCCGAGGTACTGGGTACCTCGGACCGAGTCCTTTCCGACTTCTCATCCTAGATTCATCCATGAAACACTCTATCATGCCCCTAAAATCCAAAATCTACCATTTCTCATCATCAATCGAAGTTCTAAGTGGGATTTAGCAACAATTAAGCACAAATTTCACAATGCATGCAAATCACCATGGATGCTCAAGGTCTAAGCTCACTCAATCATGGCATATCTCAAATCTAGCAATGAAAGCATAAAATTCACAAAGAATCAAGTAGGGATTGAGATTCACATACCAAATATGAAGAAACTAAGAACTTCTAGCAATCAACTTCTTAGAACCCAAATTTCTCTTCTAGATCTAGAAGAAGGATGTAGATCTATGGGATTTGGGTGGGATTTTTGGCTTTTGGTTCAATGCTTGGGGATGCTAGGATGTGGATCGAGATCTTGTGGTGAGGTTTCTTTGAGGATCGAGTATGGTGGGGGAGATGGGATCGATTTGGGATTTTGAGAGAGAATTGGGTATTTTGGGAAAGTAGTTATGGGTGATGGATGTTAGGTAAGGGAAAAGGATCTTAAATGGGGAAGAAGACAAAGGTGGGTCAAGAGGGTATAGTAGGAATTTCCACAAAGTCAAGGTCCAAAAATGAGTCGGCATAACTGTACCGACGTCGGGCACCTCGGGCCCGAGGTACTGGGTACCTCGGTCCTACCCGATTTTGGTTCCTAAAAATCCCACGACTTGGTTACTTCTATCCACAAGTTCTTGCATCATTTCCACAAATACCACACATGCTAATGAAGCTCACACAACATACATTTCCACAAAATACAAGCTAGAGAAGAGATTAGGACTAATCTAAGCTAAGGCAAAGAAAAACAAGCTAGAAACTACGAAAATGAATCTACTAAACCCGGGTTGCCTCCCGAGGAGCGCTCTTTTAGCGTCATTAGCTTGACGTCTAACCTCTACCCTTCAAGGAGGGTGAAAAACGGTGAATTGATCCTCTTTGCCATGTGCTTCTCCACAATCCTCATAACCAAAGTGCCACCATTTGTGTTTGATGAAAGTGTGGCATCCAAATTCTCCATAATCCTTCTCCTCCAAAGTGTAGTTTGGCATCTCTTGCATCACCTCATCTTGCTCTTCATCACCTACACCACAAAAGTCTAAAGAATTTCTAGGAGACTCAATGACATCATAACTCAACTCATCTTGCAAATCATCCAAGCAAAGATAATCATCTCCTAGATCCTCTTTCAAATCATCTAAGCAAATGAAAGAATCTCCCACATCAAAAGGATATAGATTAGGATACTCTTCATGATTTGGTGGGCTATCTCCATCTCTTGTCTCATCATGGATTTGAACATCGCCCATGTCATGGTCTCTCAATGGTGTTTCCTCTCTTGTGAATTCCAACTTCTCCCTCTTGCATTTGGCATTTTCCTCTAGTTTCAAAATCGCCAATGCGTCCGGTTCATTAAGGGCCTTGTTGAAATGAAAATCCACTTTCTCCTCGCCAATCTCGAAAGTGACTTTCCCATTCCTCACATCAAACTTGGCACCCGCCGTAGCTAGAAACGGCCTTCCGAGAATAATGGGAACCATCGGATCCTCTTTCATGTCTAAGATCACGAAATCATCGGGCACAAAATATCTTACCACTCTAACCGGGACGTCATCAAGAATTCCGGTGGCCTTTGTTGATGAACCATCGGCCATAGTAAGACTCATATCAACCGGCTCCATATCTCCGAGGTTAGCCCTTCTCCATATGCTCATGGGCATAACCGAAATACTTGCTCCCAAATCACAAAGAGCCTTGAAGTTTTGGGATCCAATCCCTACGGTGATGGCAAATCTTCCGGGATCACCAAGCTTTTGAGGTAGCTCCAAGATCTTCACCTCATCTTGCATTTCCACAATTGACCTCTTCTTGCTCAAGATTTCCTTCAAGAACTTTGCATAAGACGGCATCTCACTTAGAGCATCGGTGAAAGGGATGGTGATGTTCAAGCCTTGCAAAAGCTTCAAGAACCGCTTGAACTTGCCCTCGACAATCTCCTTGGGCTTCTTCATAGGATATGGAAGAGTAGTGCCACTTTGCTTCTTGCTTGGATCAACCTCCTTGGATCGATCTTTCTCAACAATTCCACCCTGGACCGACGTTGGAAGCACCTCGGGACCGACTTCAGGGACATCGGTCCCAGGGAAGAGAGCTTCTGGGCACGTCGGGCCGACTTCAGGACATGTCGGGCCCGAGTTTGGTTCAACCTCGGTCCGCTCCAGGGGGCTTCCTCCGTCTACTGGATCGACTTCTGGACTCGTCGGGCCCGAGTTGCTGGGAACCTCGGTCCGACTCTCTTCTCTTGATCTTGGAACTTGTGGCTCGGGCAAACTCCGTCCACTCCTTAATCCTATGGCACGAACTTCATTTTGTTGTTGTGGGGCACGGGGATTCTCCTCGGGTCGGCCCGGGAGTCTCCCTTCCTCTCTTGGAAGTTGATTCGCCATGTGAACAAATTGGTTGTCCACTTGTCTTCTCCACACACCAAACTCCTTGAATTGAGCCTCTATGTTGGTCACTTGGTTCTTCAAATCTTGAGCCCATTGTGGTGTTTGCTCATAGAATCCCGGAGGTCGGTATGGTGGTTGTTGGGCCCTTGGCTCGTTTTGGTTGAAGTTGTTGTTGTAGCCACTAGCTTGCCCTTGATTCCACCTTCCTCCATTGTTGAAATTGGATCTTCCTCCGAAATTTCTTTGGACATAATGAGCCTCCTCAATTTGTTCCGCCAACCGAACTTGGCGCTCATTCGGGCACTCTTCTGCTCCATGCTTCAAAGAGCCACACTCTTCACAAGCTCTTGTAGTTTGTTGGATATGACCCATCTTCCTCCTCATTTTGTTCAACTCATCCTCCAAGAATTGGATCTTCACATCTTTGTCCACCTCCTCACTTTTGGGATCGTAGAGCCTCTTCGGACCTTCTCCATGGACTCTTGCTTCCTTGCTCACATTGCTAGCCCCATACATCGCCTCATAATCCGAGAGTTTGTCCAACAACTCCCATGCTTGTTCCGGCGGTAAATCTATGAACCCACAACCGGTATGGAGGTTCAATTTATCCTTTGTGGCGGGGTTGATTCCTTGGAAGAAGATGTCTTGAAGGACATAGGGTTGTTGACCATGTGTCGGACACGCCCTCAACATCTCTTTGAACCGATCCCACGCCTCGAAAAGTGGCTCGTGGGCTCCTTGTTGGAAACTAGCAATCTTCCTTCTAAGCTCCGTCGTCTTGGTGGGCGGGAAGAACTTCATCAAGAATGCTTCATTTAGGGCCCTCCATGATGTGATGGATCGAGGTGCTTGACTCTCCAACCAATGCAAAGCCTTGCCTCCCAAAGACCACTTGAAGGCTTTGAGTAGCACATACTCAAGTGTCTCATCGTCCGTGGAAATGGTCTCACAAAGGTCTTTGAATTGCTTCACATGCTCGATCGGACACTCATTCGGCCTCCCTTGGAATTGCTCTCTCTTGATGAGTGAGATAAATTGAGTTTTTATCTCAAAATTCCTTGACACCTCCGACAAGACAATGGCCGGCTCCGGAACCTTCCACTCCGGATGCATGTATTGTCTAGCATTCCGGGGTTGAGTGTTGATTTGGGCCTCCAACCTCATCCTTTGCTCCCTCTCTCTCCGGGCCTCGGCATCTCGGTTCGCCATCTCAATTTGCAAACGAGCCATGTCGGCTCTCATCCTCTCAAACTCCTCATCTCGGGCTTGGTCCGCCATCCTCTTCTTCTTACGGGCTTGCCTTAGAATACTCTCCGGGTCACACACAAAGTCGAGCTCAAGGGTTCCTCGGACGGAACTAGCTCGCATGCACCTACAACCAAAGACACAAACAAAAACCGAATCAAAACAAACAAGGGGTTTGGGCTAGTCCCTCACCCAAATCACTACCAAAAAGCAAAGACTCAACAAAGATGGGTACCTCGAACAAGTAGAACTCCCCGGCAACGGCGCCAAAATTCTGATCGGTCCGGGATCGGAGGGTCTCACAATTTAAATTTATAAAACCGAACCTCAAATTGTAGTAAAGAGGTAGGGTGTCGAACACACGGGAGTTCGTGCGTCGAGAGTACCCGAAAAGACTAAAAAGAGGAGAAAAGAAAGGCAAAACAAAGGAAAACAAAAGAGATCTCCTCGAACCGACACAAAGTCACTTCGGTCCGAGGGTGGATCGAGGTCGAGTTGGTCGGGACCGATGTGGTGCAAGTCGGGCCCGATGTACTGGGTAACTCGGTCTTGAACAATAAGTAGATCGGTCTTGGGTTTTTAGGTTCCTCCCCCAACTAGACTTGGATATTCTTCCTCAATTCAACCAATAAGTGTTTGATTCTAGTGAGATCGAGGTTGTTCGCCCCGAATCCCTCCAATCTACACCTCGATCCAAGGGAGTTTTCACTTCACCTTCGATGCTAGAGACTTGTGATGGGATCGAGATGCTCTCGCTTACTCTTACCAAACACAAGCCCTAGATCCCTTGCTTTCACAAGAGAATTGAAGCTCAATGTAGAGAGGATTCACAAATCAAGCACTCAAGGCTATGGAATTGGGGTTTTCTACCCAAATCTAGCTAGGGGATTCCCTCATAGCCCAAGACTATGGAATCTACTCCATATGGTAAGAGAAAAGCATAATCAAAAGGGAAATCAAGCAAAACTCAATCATCAACATCCAATCAAACTCCAATTGCATTCAAATTCAAAGTGTCTACAAAATCCAAGTCTCAATTCTACTAGATCAAAGCAAAACAAAGTACAAAACTCACAAATCTCCCTCTCTAGGCCAACGATCTCCTCTTCTCTTCCTTCTCCCTTCTTCTCCTTGCTCTCCAAGTCTTCCTTGAGCCTTTAGAGAGTGAATTTGGTGTGGTGTTGTGTGTGCCAACTCGCCCCCCCCCCCCCTCAAATGATCACCAATCACTTCTCTTAACCTCCTCCTTGGATTGGGGACCAAGGAATCCCAATTTAGAAAGGGGCAAATGTGGAAAGTTGCTAAAAATATGCCTTGGGGAACAATCCAATCCATTGCCGACTTGGACCGACACGGAACTACATCGGGCCCGACGTTGGAGAACGTCGGTCCTGGTCACTGGGTGCTCGATCTCGGGCCCGACTTGGTGTATCTCGGTCCTGGGCCTCGATCCTTTTCTTCTTCTTGGGTTTCCTTTGGTTCTACTTCATTCTTGGCTTGGCTCTTGCATTCCTTGACTTGACTCCTTCATTAGCTCCTCCAAATTGTCCTCATTCTTGCCAATTTACCTACAAAGTTAAACAAACTCGCATAGTTTCCGACTCTTGAAGAAAACCGGGAACTAAGCTAAAAAGGAAACAAAACTAACAAAGAAGAGAATGAAAAACACATATTTACAAAGGAAATCAACTACTAAAACACCACCAAAACGAGAGACATCAAACACGTGGTGTTTTCCCAGCGAAAGGAAGCGTTGACTCTAAGAAGAGGACAAGAGTTTCGTAGCTGTACAACTGTTGGAAAATATCGAAGTGTTTTGATGGTTCCAATCAGGTTGGTGACTAGAACCAGGTTGCCGACCTGGATGTGCTTCAGAGGTTGCCGATCAGTTTTCCAAATATGGAATGAGAAAAATTCCGGTTTTCCAGATATGGATGTGCTTCATACTTTTTTTCTTTTATCTTTTTTAATAATTCCAAAAATAATGCAAACAAAGAAGCTGAACTAACTACAAATATAATACAAAGCAATGAATCCCCTCCCCCATACTTAAATCCTTCATTGTCACCAATGAAGCTATGAACAAAAACGTAAACTAAAGAGTAGGGAATCGGAAGACTCACTGTTGATTTGTGGTGGAGGAGATGGTGGCCTATAATATGCAGGATAATATGGCCATATACTCTGAAAACGTTGTTGTTGCTGCCTCTGAAACTCCTACTGTTATCCTTGCATCTCGACAAGTCTCTCCATACCAAGAGAAATCTCAATGACAGTGCGGCCTTGATCAACAATTATACTCCACAAATATCTAACATCCTCAACAATCTCACACTGATATATACAAAAACCTAGTAACCCAGCCATCAGCTGATCATACTCATAGAATCTAACATCCTTAGCAGTAGAGGAACTAGCACTAGTAGAAGCACCCTAACTAGAGTTAGAGTCATATATAGCAGCGTAGGCATCCTAGGATGGATCTCCACACTGATCTCCATCAGCTGGCTGAGCATCAGGGATAGTGAAAAACACAGATCTGAAATGTTTGATTGTGTACTTTTTTGATCGATTTTAATAATGTAGAAAACGAACTCAAAGAAAGCAAAAGCGAACACAATCGAGTTTGGTGACCCAGTTCGAGCAATTCTTTATGTCTGGGGAGTCTCAGTATCGGAGAGTCGTCGAAATCCACTATGTGTATGAAGGTTTCAAGATCAGCTGCACATATGAACTTAAAACGGAAACACAAAGCTATCAAGACGTGATCTAGGCTAGAACACAAGAACAGAGAAGGAGTAACAATATAAAGCAAAGAAGATATCAGATTGGGTTTGTTTGCCCCTGATTAAGGTCAAGAGAGGCTTTGAGGTGAAGCATCTATCGTCGCCGCCTTCGGATCTCCACGAGAATAAAACGCTGTTGTCGAAATCTCGTCGTCGCCGTCATTCTTCTCCACCAGAGGCACTGGAACCTTCTAGCTCTCTTTTTTCTTTCTTCTCTTCCCCTCTCTCTCTTGAGCGGCGTGGGTTTGTGTTGAATGAGCTTTCATTGGAATAAGAGCTTATATATCTAAGCTTAAGCTCTTTCATCAAAACGCAGAGTAGTGAATATGAGTTGGGTACCCTTGGGCCATATCTTGCATTATGGGCCCAAAATTTGTCATTTCTTCAATGATACCTTCAATATTGGTTTTGAGCGAGAAGGCCACATTGGAAGAAACTCCAGCCTTCAACCCTTCTTAATTAGCAAATAGTCTTCTAGCTCTAAGGTACATATATGCCATGCCACTATCTTATATATAAAGAGTATACTATAGGCTTATTCATAACAATTTGCCCTCCTAAACCAAAGAATATTCTCCACCGAAACAATGCATACACAAACAGTAGATCTAACGAGCTTCTTGTTCTTCATCAACTCAATCCTCACATATCAAAGTCTATCATTGATGTGAAGAAAGTTCCTGCAATAGACAAATTTGTTAGAAGGCATAATTTTGGTCCCGAAGTTAGTAGGATTTTCATCTCCAAGTATTTGCTTCACGTTTAGTTCTTGGGATTGAACTTTTCGTCTAATATAATGATATCGTACATCAATATGCTTTGTTCTCTCATGAAGGACTGGGTCCTTACAGAGATATAAAGCATTCTGACTATCCATATACATAGTAAGTGATGTCTCTCATTTTGGAGGTGTTTTAGTAGTTAATTTCCCTTGTAAATATGTGTTTTTCATTCCTTTCTTTGTTAGTTTCGTTCCCTTTTAGCTTAGTTCCCGGTTTTCTTTGAGATTCGGAAACTATGCGAGTTTGCTTGGTTTTGTAGGAGAAATGGCAAGAATGAGGACATTTTGGAGGAGCTTATGGAGGAGCCAAGCTAAGGAACGTGAGAGCCAAGCAAAGAATGAAGAGGAACCAAAGGAAACCCAAGAAGAAGACAAGGATCGAGGCCCAGGACCGAGCACCACCACGTCGGGCCCGAGATCGAGCAGCCAGAGACCAGGACCGACGTTCCCAACGTCGGGCCTGATGTTGCCCCGTGTCGATCCGAGTCGGCAATGGAGTGGATTGTTCCCCAAGGCATATTTTTAGTAACTTTCCACAATTGCCCCTTTCTAAATTGGGAATTCCTTGGTCCCCAATCCAACCCCAATCCAAGGAGGAGGATAATTAGAGGTGATTAGTGATCATTAGAGAGGGGAAGAGCAAGAGTTCACACACACCACACCCAAATCACTCTCTAAAGGCTCAAGGAAGGCTTGGAGAGCAAGGAGAAGAGAGGAGAAGGAAGGGAAGAGGAGATCGGTGGCCTAGAGAGGAGGATTAGTGAGTTTTGTACTTTGTTTTGCTTTGATCTAGTAGAATTGAGACTTGGATCTTGTTGATACTTTGGATTTGAATGCAATTGGAGTTTGATTGGATGTTGATGATTGAGATTTGCTTGATTTCCCTTTTGATTATGTTTTTCTCTTACCATATGGAGTAGATTCCATAGTCTTGGGCTATGGGGGAATCCCCTAGCTAGGATTGGGTATAAAACCCCAATTCCATAGCCTTGAGTGCTTGATTTGTGAATCCTCTCTACATTGAGCTTCAATTCTCTTGTGGAAACAAGAGATCTAGGGCTTGTGTTTGGTAAGAGTAAGCGTGAGCAATCTCGATCCCATCACAAGTTCCTAGCATCGAAGGTGAGTGAAAACTCTCTTAGGTCGAGGTGTAGAGTGGAGGGATCCGGGGCTAGCAACCTCGATCTCACAAGGATCAAACACTTATTGGTTGAATTGGGGAAGAATATCCAAGTCTAGTTAGGGGAGGAACCCAAAAACCCAAGACCGATCTACTTATTTGTGCAAGACCGAGTTACCCAGTAAGTCGGGCCCGACTTCCCCAGTGTCGGTCCCGGCCAAACTCGACCTCGATCCACCCTCGGACCGAAGTGACCAGTGTCGGTCCGAGGCGATCTCCCTTGTTTTTCTTTGTTTTGCCTTTCTTTTCTCCCTTTTTAGTCTTTCGGGTACTCTCGACGCACGAACTCCCGTGTGTTCGACACCCTACCTCTTTACTACAATTGAGGTTCGGTTTTATAAATTTAAATTGTGAGACCCTCCGATCCCGGACCGATCAGTAAGCAAAAAATTCTTGCCCTCAATCTTACACAAAATACCCTGTATCCAAGTAACTTCCTTAGAAAGCCTCAGTGGCTGCTATATACTCGACCTTAGTGGATGAGAGGGCCACAATAGGATGTTCTTGTGCTTTCCAAGAAACAAAAGTACCAGCCCACATATAGAAATAAGGTGTGGTAGACTTTCTAGTGTCCTTATTGCTCACATAGTCAAAGTCGACATACCCAACTTGGGTGTCATTCTGACAATGCTCAGTATAGACTAATCCCAAATTAACAGCATCTTTTACATATCTTAACAAGTATTTCATGTCAATCTAGTGATCAGGACCTGGGTTAGACATATATCTGCTAAGAATACTAATGGAGAAAGCTAAATCAGGTCAGGTACATAACATTGCATACATCAACGAGCCTACAACAACATCATATGGAATATTTTCCATTTTCTTCTTCTCAGTAGCAGTTTTAGGGCAATGTTTCATAGTGAACTCAAGGTTCCCTCCTAATGGGATTGGGTCAGCCTTGGAATCCTTCATATCAAACCTATCTATACCTTGTTGAAATAATTAGTTTGACATAAGCTTCTTAGCACGGTTCCTAGATATGGATATGCCAAAAATCTTTTTAGCTTCACCCAATTCTTTCATATTAAAATGTTTCTTTAAGTCATGTTTTAAGCCAATTATTTCAGATTTGGATTTGCTCATGAGTAATATATCATCAACATATAACAAAATATAGATAGCTAAATGAGACTTAATATTTTTAAATTAAAGAGAAGTATCAAATTGACTTCTTTTGAAACCAAGAGAAATCATGCAAGAATCAAACTTCTTATTCCACTACCTAGGAGATTGTTTAAGGCCACATATAAATGTTTTTAGCAAGCATGCATGATCAGGTTTGTTTTTGTCTATGAATCTTTTTGGTTGTTTCATATAGATTGTCTCAACTAGGTTTCCATGCAAGAAAGCAGTTTTTACGTCCATTTGTTCCAATTCCCATTCATAGACCGTAGCCATAGCAATAGAAGCCTTACGTTTTATATTTAACAACAGGAGAGAAAATGTCGTTATAATCTATTCTTTCTCTTTGGGTAAATCCTTTTGCTACTAATCTAGCTTTAAATCTAGGGGGACAAAGGAGACTAACTCCTTCCTTAAGCTTATAGATCCATTTGCAATCTACTAACCTGGCTTTACCAGGCTTAGGAACAAAGGTCCAAGTTTCATTTACATACATGGATCGCATTTCTTCATATATAGCCTTAAGCTACTCATTAGCATTTTTACAACTAATAGCTTGCTCGTAAGTATTAGGAGTAAAATTACTAACTACCTCAGCCACGGTAAAAGCATACTCAACTATTCAATTGTAATTTTCTATCAAATAATTTTCATGAATTTTATGCAAATTCACAAAGTTAGCAAATTTAGCATTAGGAATTCGAATTCTCGGTTCTCTATCCCTATTCAATTGATAATCTGTTAGATCATGGGCATGAATGTTATTATTATCAATTTGATTTTCATGCATGTCCATGCTCATCATGAAATCATTTTTCAACAATAGAATGAGACATAGAATCAGCGTCATCATGATCATTTTCAACAATAGACTTATTTGAGGTTGAAGAACTACTTACTACTCCCCCATCTAATTGACGAGGTGTTGAGCTCATGTGGTCTGAGTTTATAGTCTCTGGCACGTCTAAGTCCTCCTTTTCAGTCTGAGGAGTGCCTGTTGGATGTCCAATATCGAACTCTAATGGGTCATCATCCTCTACCTCTTGTGGTTCAAAGAATTGTCCATTCCTATCCTCATGATTGTCTTGAGGGGTACCTAAATTCTCATGTGATGGTGTTAGAATCGACTTGAAATGAAATTCTTTTTCGTTAAATGTGACGGAACTTGACACTATGACTTTATAACCTCTAGCTTGAATTAGGAGAAGTTTATATCCTTTAACTCCTTCTAGATAACCTAAAATAACCCATTTTTGGGTCCTAAGTTGAAGTTTTCCTTAGGAAATTTGAGCATAAGCACTACAGTCAAAAGGTCTTAAATGAGATAAATTAGGTCGCTTTCCAATCCATAATTCTTGAGGAGCTTCAAAGTCAATTGCTGAGGAGGGAGACCTATTTATTAGATAGGTTGTTGTAACCACAACTTCTCCCCATAGAGATTTTTCATGCTAGCACTGATGAGAAGGCATCTGGCCTTCTCAAGTAGTGTCTTATTCATCCTCTTTGCAGTATCGTTCTAATGAGGGGTGCCAAGAATGGTCAAATGTCTTTTAACACCTTGCAACTTACAGAATTCATTAAACATGCAAGACAATAAGCAATTCATTAGAATATTGGCATTGAGATTCAAACACGTTAGAGAAACCATTTGCACTCTCTTTATTCTTTTCTTTATCATCCTCTTTTTCTTCCAACAATCAATGGAATAGTGACCATCTTTACCACAGTAATAGCATTTCAGAGAGGAATCTATTTTCTTTTCAAAGTTTTTATACTGCTTTTTCTTGTTTTTTTGTTATTCTTGCCTTTACCCTTGGTGTACATGATTTAGTTTTTAGACTCAGACTTATTTTTAGAATTTTTAGACCCATTTATGGTTTAAAAAATTTCAAATAATCATTTTTCTAAATAGTAGCCTCTTTCAACTTACTAACAGTCAAGTCATCCCTACCATATTGTATGACATCCTTTAAAACATCAAATTGGCTAGGCAAAGAATTAAGCAGAATTACAGCTTGATGCTCATCTTTTATGGTGTCTTTATATCTAGCTACGTCTTGAGTCAGTTTTAAAAACTTATCAAGATTATCACTCAAAGTCATGCTAGTATCCATTTTAAACATGAAAAGATTACATAAAAGAGTGATTCTTTTAGGAAATGATTTTTTAGTATAAATATCATTAAAAGCAGTCCAGATGTTGTTGGATCGTTAGTTCAAAGGGGACGTCCTTTACTTGGGTAAAGGCGTCCTTGAGTGAGGCGTCCTTACTGAGTATAAGGGCGTCCTTTAGTTATGCAGCGGAATTAAAGAACTAAACAGGTGAACTTACTAAGTATAGAACACAGCGATTTATAGAGGAACCACTCAAGACCAAGTAGTCCTTGAGTGTAAACCTCTACCTCCTTGGAGGATTTTTGAATAGATTTTCCTTTCTTATTAAACGTCCTTGTGTTGTACTGGTGAGTCCTTTACACTTCTCTAGCTCTTAGTAGCGTCCTAAGTCCACTAGTAAAGTTCTCCTTTAAGCCTACAACTCAAGTGAGTTTAATCTTCTAAAGGACTTCTATCCATACGTCCTATAGTACGTTGTAGGACTCTCTCTTTCTTTTTGAGTTTTCTTAATTACAAACAAGTTGTGATTTGGGTTACAATTCTCACTCGATCTAACACAAGCCTAAAACGGTTCTTGAGTGTTCTTCAGCTTGTTCTTCGTGTTCTTGAGTGAGTCGCTTTCCTCTGATTCTCTCTGAATATTCTCTGAAAGCGTTAACGTCACAATAAATGCCTTGGGCTATTTAAAGGACTTGGGGAAGGGCGTCTTTCGTCTTCGGACGATCATGCCCTTCGAGGATGTGGCCACAGGATCTTCCTCCACGTAGTATGGCGGTGATGAGGAAGCTTCCTGTATCCAGCTGTGTGTGATGGACTCCGCTACAGGATCTGAGCCCACGTGTTGATGAAATCTACTACAGGATCGTCCACCACGTAGTGTTGGACTCTGCTACAGGATCGGTGATGGGTTCCGGATCGGAGGGTCAAAATTCAAAGTAATAACCGAACCCCGTAGTAGTACAAGGGTAGGGTGTCGAACGCTCGGGAGTTCGTGCGTTGAGTGTACCAAAAGACTTTGAAAAGGGAAAGAAAGGCAAAAACAAGGAAAATCAAAGGGAACAACTCGGGACCGACATAGGTCACTTCGGCCCGAGATGGATCGATGTTGGAATTGCACGGGACCGACACTGTTTGAAGTCGGGCCCGAGATCTGGGTAACTCGGTCTTGGCAAAATAGTAGATCGGTCTTGGGTTTTTGGGTTCCTTCCCTAACTAGATATGGGTAATTCCACCCCAACTCAGCCAATGAGTGTTGATCCTCATGAGATCGAGGTTGTTTGCCTTGGATCTCGCCACTCTACACATCGACCCTAGGGAGTTTTCACCTTCCTTTCGATGCAAAGTGAAGTGATGGGATCGAGATCGCTTTCGCTTACTCTAGCCAATCACAAGCCCTTGATCCCTTGCTTTCACAAGAGATTGTAGCTCTATGTAGAGAGGATTCCTTGGATCAAGCACTCAAGGCTATGGAATTGGGGGTTCACACCCAAACCTAGCTAGGGGTTTCCCCCATAGCCCAAGACTATGGAATCTACTCCATTAGACAAGAGTAAAAAGCAAACAATAGACTAAGCAAACAAATCTCAATCATCAAACTCAAACAAAAGCCAAATTGCATATAAATCAAAGGGGTTTTCACAAGATCCAATCACAAATTCTCAATTGCAAAACAAAACCAAGTTCAAACTCACAAATTCCTCCTAGATCTAGCAATCTCCACCGATTTCCCTCTTCTTCTCCTCCTCCTTCTTCCTCCTTGCTCTCCAAGTCTTCCTTGAGCCTTTGAGAGTGATTAATTGTGTCTAAACTTTGATAATTGTCTTCTAATCTTCTCTCCTTTTAATTGGGGGCTAAGAATCTCCAAAAATGGAAGAGGGGCAAAAGTGGTAGATCACATTTGTGTGCCTTGGAGCCCAATCTTCACTTTGCCGACATGGACCGACACGGACGCACCTCGGGCCCGACTTGCCACACCTCGGTCCGAGCCTCCATAAGTCGATCTCGGGCCCGACTTGCTGGGCAAGTCGATCCGGGCGTCGGTCCTCTTCCTTTCTTGGTCTTTCTTGAGCTCCTCTTCGTTGATCGCTCGGCTCTTCTTCTGCTTTGAGCTCATGCCTTGCTCCTTCATAGAGACTCCTTCCGAACCATCCTCAAAACGTGGCAAATTACCTACAAAACACAACAAATTCGCATAGTTTCCGAATCTCATAGAAAATCGGAATCTAAGCTAAAAAGGAACAAAACTAGCAAAGAAAGGAACAAAAGACACATATTTACAAGGGAAATTAGCTACTAAAACACCACCAAAATGAGAGACGTCAATCGGTCTCCACGTGTCCTTGATGATCAAACATTGTCGAGTGATGTCATCCTGTCGGCTGCTGAGTAAGGACGCTCTGCTTGCGTTCCTACTTGCTTGGGACTCCGTCCTCGCTCAAGTAGTCTTTTGCTGGTCCTTACTTCCTGGTAGCTAGCGTCCATAAGCCTAGGAGACGCCCACACACATGTTGTCCTTTTTGTCACTGGCGTTCCTGAACACTTGGACAAATTTATTAGAATCAAAGTGAGTTTGTCATATCAAAACTAAGGGACGGTTGTGTGGTATACTAACAAGTACGCAAGCGTCCTTGATAGCGTCCCAACAGATGTATTTAGGTTTAGTGTGACTAACCACTTGACAAGCGACCTCGTCAGTTAACCTCAACATAATTTCAGCATGAGCTAATGCTTGAGTTTCTTTCTTTTCTACAGTTGTCGTGTCTTGGTCCCACACATTAGTAACATCTCGGAAACACCTCTCCTTTGTTAGGATAGCTTGCATTTTCACTTTCCGCATGGAGAAATCCATGACCCCATCGTAGGGTTTGACCCTATAGTGGTCAGTCATTATTACTTGAAAACAGTTTCAAGAAATAGAAATCTTAGTTTAGATTCTTACATACTGAAACAGAAAGATCTAAAACCACTTAAGAACAACAGAGATCCAAGATACATGGTAAAACAAGCAATCTGAGACAAATATTAGTACAAAACTATTTAAGAAACGAAACTACTTATAAACCCTAATTTAATCCGAGTAAGAAAAGGGATCTAGGGTTTCAACGGAAGCAAAGAACAAAAACGCAAATCATGCTCTGATACCAAATTGAAAAACACATATCTAAAATGTTCGATTATGTACTTTCTAGATCGATTTTAATCATGCAGAAAATGAACTCAAAGAAAGTAGAAGACAACACAACGAGTTTGGTGACACAGCTCGGGAAATTCCCTACGTCTAGGGAGTCTCAGTACCGGAGACTGATGGCTTGCATCTAGTTCATGTTTAGAGTGCATATTAGGTCATGTTTCATTAGGTTTCGGTTTAGTTTTTCTCTCTTTTAAGTTAGCTTTTTAGTTGTTTTCGGTTTAGTTTCTTGGTTTGGACTCTACGCCTTGTTTGTGAATTTTCAGGATAAAATGGAGGAGAATTGGATGATGGAGATTAAGATGAGGATCAAGGAGAGATCCATGAAGTCCAAGAGCTCGAAGACGGAGTGAAGAACAAGCCCGAAGAGACGCCAAAAGAAGTAAGCGAAAAGCCGAGCCAAGAAAGCAAGACGACGAAGCAAGAAAGCGGCTCCCGGGGCAAAAAGGCCCTGACCCCGGCTGCGACCCTGCCAGGGTCATGGCCAGGGTCGTGTGACCCGGCCGGGTCCCGGACCGGGTCACAGCCCGGGTCAGCCACAAATCGCAAGCCAAGGCAAAAACGAAGCTCCAGACCCGGACCCGACCGGGTCACAGCCCGGGTCGTGGCCTGGGTCACACCCTTTTTCCATGTTTGTGCGCATTATGCGGTTTTCCAGCCTCGACCCGCCCGGGTCACGGGCCGGGTCGGCCCCCGGGTCATACCGCGGCGCTCCCGATTTCCTCTTTTAGCCCTCTTTTCCTTTTTAGGTTGTATAAATACCTTCTTCCTCCTTTAGGAGAGGGTTGTTCAATCTTTCTTTCCCCCTTTGGGGACTTTTTTCCATTTTAGAACTTTAGTCTCTTGTGAAGAATTGGAGAAAGTGTTGGACATTCTTCCCTCTTTTCAATCAATTGAATGAAGTTTGGTATGGATTTCGTTCTCTCTTCTTCATTTCCTTTGTTTTCCATGTTTAGCTAGGTTCCCAAATCCTAGGGTTTGGGGAAAACCCTATGGATTTTAGGTAGAGCTTTGAAATGCTTGCTTGAATTGAGATTTGAATTGTGGTTTGTTTCAATCCTATGTGCCTAATGCCAAATTGATTGTGATTTGAGACTTGTTGATGATTAGAACCGAGAGGTTAGGTTGTCAATAGGGAGATAGGTTAGGGATTTGTGTTGAGAGACCTCTTCCCTAACTAGAACTATAGGATTGATTGATTGAGGTCCCTTTGAAATGAGAATTGATTTGGGAACTCTTGAGAGGTTGACCTACCGATAGAGGTTTGAGTTGGACGAGCTCACTCAAGCCACGACGGTGGGCCTAAAGGGCCTAGTCTTGTATCAAGCCACGAAAGTGGATGATTATCATATTCTAGGTACGATTTGTTTGATTCGATAGGATTAGACAATGAAATTAGGTAGACGCCTCCAAACCATGATTTGATCTAGATTCTTGTATGCTTTCAAAGTGTTGCTTAGATCCATAGTGTGAGTACCTAGGCTCTAGGATTGCCTTTCCCATATTAAACTTGCATCAATTTGGTAGTTGCTTTCTCCTTTTACTTAGTTGCTATTTCAATCCGAAATTTGTCTCGCATTTGCCTAGCTACTTTGATTGTCGGTTCACCAACTCTACTAAAGTCCTAGAGATCGACACCTTGGTACTACGCGACCCGTACACTTGTGGTATTGGTCTAGTAGCCTATCAGAGACTCGTCGGAATCCACTATGTGTATGAAAGTTTCAAGATCGGCTGCAAATATGAACTTAAAACGGAAACACAAAGCTATCAAGACGATATCTAGGCTAGAACACAAGAACAGAGAAGGAGTAAGAGTATAAGGCAAAGAAGGTCTCAAATCGGGTTTGTTCGTCCCCGATTAAGGCCAGGAGAGGCTTTGAGTTGAAGCCTATGTCGTCGCCGCCTTCGGATCTCCATGAGAATAGAACGCCATCGTCGAAATCTCGTCGTTGCCGCCGTTCTTCTCCTTCAGAGGCACCGGCCGGAACCTTGTACCTCTTTCTTTTCTTTCTTCTTTTTCTCTCTCTCTTGAGCGGCGTGGGTTTGTGTTGAATGAGCTTTCATCAGAATAAGAGCTTATATATCTAGGTTTAAGCCCTTTCATCAAAACACAGAGTAGTGAATATGATCTGGAGTAACCTTGGGCCAAATCTTGCATTATGGGCCTCTAGCACAAAATAGGCCCAAACTTTGTCATTTCTTCAATGCTACCTTCAATATCGGTTTTGACCGAGAAGGCCACATTGGAAGAAACTCCAACCTTCAACCCTTCTTAATTAGCAAATATTCTCCTAGTTCTAAGGTAAATATTTGCCATGCCACTATCTTATATTATAGAGAATATAGTATAGGCTTATTTGATCATAACATATGGGAACATCAACAACTACACCCTGCTCATCAAAATCAGAAGCAATGAAGAACTCATGGTTCGGCTGACCATAGGGAAATAGGCATGGAAGGCGTCGATAGTTAATGGGTGGAATTATCAAACATCCAGATCCAGCCACTCTCAGTAGAACCACACAGGCATCTCGCTCTCCTTAGCTGAGCGGTATCGTACTCGTGAGCATCAGTCAGGGTTGGACCATGACACTCAAAAATATCTTGCCTCGTCACAAAAGCCAGAGCTAGCAATGAAAACACACCACCGAATCATATCTTCCCTGTCCTCTTGGGGTACCACTTTAGGTCATTAATAAACATATCAACCCAAGCAGGCACTATAGGTTGGCCGGGTATCAGACACCACATTATATGAATATCATGAGTGGACACCTTGTTCACCTCGCTCTAACCTAAAAACGTCATGGTAAGCACCTTACGTCATAGCCGTGAAGGAAGTTTCTATGCTTTGCTAGTTTATATGGATGAATGTTTCTTAATTGGAGAGATTTTAACTCTTTTGGACAATCTCTCTAGGACACATGGAGTAGAATTATTATCAACTTTCACCATTACTCCTAGTTAGATCTTTATAACGAGTCACTTCGGTCGGGTTTAAATTTGAATAAGTGCGAGTCCGAATCAATATTGCGGGTTAAGTGGGAGTGTGAACTTTTGATTGGATTATTTTTCCATCCAACATGGGACAATTTAGGATGGGTGAGATTTTGATAGGCTACTAAGCTAGGATTGGTAGAAACTGATTTATAACTTATCGTTTGTCGTGGATTAGTGGTCATGGGCCCACCCACCTCCCAGAAAGAAAGAAAGAGTTTATAAATAAATGTGCTGTTTTCGAGAGCGCGAGTAAGAACGTCCTGTGGAGGAGGAGATAACATCTTCTTTCCCTATACTGCTTTACACACAAAGTAGCTTAGAATCCTTCTCACCGGAAAAAAAGTAGATTAGAATCCTTTTAATAAATCTCCTGCCGCCCCCTTGAATCTTCACCGCCACCGGCCTGCGCCCAATCCCTCTAATGGCGGCGGGAATTTCCTCATCAGCCACCGCCAGAAGCCCCTTTGTCTGCCCCAAACCCCGAATCTGCAGCCCAATCCTCCGCCCTGGCCCGAATATTAATTGGAGGTGGGCCCGCCCAAATCGAACATCCATCGCCATCTGCCTCGTCTTACAGAAGCAGGAATTGGGCTCCCTACACCTGCCGCCAGCCGCCGCCGCAGATGAGGAGGAGTCTGAGATCTCGGCCGACGTTGATACGGCCACCGCCGCCGACGACGGGAGGCAGACGTCTGCCGTCCGATTGGCGGAGAAGTATGCTCGGAAGCAGTCGGAGCGGGTGACGTACTTGGTGGCCGCTGTGATGTCGAGCTTCGGGATTAGCTCCATGGCCGTCCTGGCCGTTTACTACCGCTTCTACTTGCAGATGGATGTACGTAACGCACTCTTTTTCTTAATTCCATTTAATTGGTTGGTTTATTTAGGTAGTACTCCACTAGTTATTGAAATATTTCCCAAGGGAACTCTACTGGGTGCAGGGTGGAGAGGTGCCTGTTACGGAGATGTTTGGCACATTTGGTCTGTCTGTGGGTGCTGCGGTAACTTCAATCGCTCTCTTCTTCCCATTGGTATTTTTATTATTATGATTTTTATATTGTGTTCAATTTATAGGCAAAAACAAGTCTCTTAAGGGTGGGTCTGATTTAATAGAATGGGAAATTGGATAGGTAGGGATGGAGTTCTGGGCACGGTGGGCGCACAGAGCTCTGTGGCATGCTTCCTTGTGGCACATGCATCAGGTAATTAATTATGAAGAAGCTCTCATGCATACAGCATAATGTTTGTTTGTTAATCGATTTTTGGGATCCAATAAACAAATGACTTCTTTCTTCGCTCTAATTTGTTGACCCCTAAATAATCAAACAATTTGTTAATTAGTCGATCCGACTAACTCTGTTTTTTTGGTGCTTAAAGTCTCACCACAAACCAAGAGAAGGAGCGTTTGAGGTGAACGACGTGTTCGCGGTGATAAACGCGGTGCCGGCGATCGGACTCCTCTCCTTCGGCCTCTTCCACAAGGGCCTCTTCCCGGGGCTCTGCTTCGGCGCGGTACGTCCTTCAAACTAACAAACAATTATGTATGTACGATACGTTCGTACGTAGTAATAAGATTGAAACATTATATTGTAAGGGGATGCAGGGCCTGGGAATCACGGTGTTCGGGATGGCCTACATGTTCGTCCACGATGGCCTCGTCCACAAGAGGTTCCCCGTCGGCCCCATCGCCAACGTCCCTTACTTCCGCAAAGTCGCTGCCGCTCATCAGGTCCTTCCTTAATTCATTCATTCATTCATAATGGATCAGCTGTAGTCACTAGTACTAGTGGAGGGCCTTCCCTAAAATATATGCACTGCTTTAAGTCGGCAGATAACGTGTGATTGGCTCGTTAATTTATTCATTCTTGGGGAGGATTAACCATTTAATTATTAATATAACTGTCTAAAATAAGATCTTCGGGTTGATTTGATCTGGCAGCTACACCATTCTGATAAATTCAACGGAGTTCCATATGGGCTCTTCTTGGGACCCAAGGTCCGTCTGGGGGGACCACTTGTCTCTTTATCACCATCCCTTCCATGTTTTTTTTTTTATTTTTACCAAGTTATTTAGTTCTTGGCTTTGTCTGATTTTTTTTCAATTTTTTTTCTATCACAGGAGCTAGAAGAAATAGGAGGCCTTGATGAGTTGGACAAGGAAATCAACAGGAGGAAAAAATTGTACCACTCTTCTTGATTGTTTCAAGAATTAAGACTATCTTTTCTTTTTTATTATTGTAGTTGGGACTTGGGTGATAAACAAATGTGGATCAGAGTACAGTATTTTTTTAGTGTAAAATATAAAATATTTATTCTCTCTATGAAATGAGAGTGAAAATGAAAGTAGTTACATATTGCAAGAATCAAATTATCAGGCACGTTATTTTATTGTTTTTGGTCAACAAGGAAACATTTTTGGAATTTTGGCGGTGCTTTTAGAGACAATCCGTAATTCTATTTCCTAATGACATGATATTATCGGTCAAAGCCAATCTTTATAGAAGCCTACACGTTTCAACCTCTAATTTGTTAATTGGATATTCTAATAAATGGGTACCTCATAGGAAATGTTAAGTTAGGTCATTTCCTGATGGTAGGTGCTAAAGTCCCCACTTTACTAAAGTGGTCTTTGGCAGGGAAAAAGGCAAATTGATCATCGATTCCACATTCTAATCAAAATGGGCGATTAGAACATCCCCAACAGATGTGCTAAAAGTTTTTCTAAAATAGAGAAGCAAAAACAATATTTTCCAAATTTTTTCTACTTCAACTCCAACAGCTTCTCCATTTTACAGAATATAACCTTTCTTATTTAAGTCCAACCACTTATCTATTTTGAAGAATTCAATGTTTATTAATTATTATTTTTATTTAACTGACAGAATTAAAAATATAATACAATCTTACTTTAAAGATACTTAATTTTTTTATTTTAACAATAAAGAAGTAATTATACTAAAGAATCATAATATAAATAAAAAAATACATGCATTCACAGTTAGGTGTTGGAAAGACTATATATTATTGTTTAATGGTTTTAGGGTCGGTACCGATCGACTAATAAATTTATGACTTATATACACATAAACTCAATAAAATTAGGACTTATGTGAGCAAAAAGTTCATGCATTCACGAGAAGCTATAATAATTAAAATATATAAATTTTATAATATATATGATTAATTTGCATTATATATTTAACACTAAAGGGAAAACTTAAATTTTACACTCAATTTTATAAAAACCTTCTACTATTAGCATAAATGCATTTTGAAGAAAGGAATAATTACCATAAATGTATTTTAGAGAATGAAGTGCAATTTTAGAGAATCCCCTACATTTAGAGAATGAAGTGCAATTTTTTTTCCCATCTCCATTATGGAGAATGAGATGGAAAAGCTGTTGGGGTAAAAAAATGAGATATAATCCCCCAAATCCCTCATTTTCTCTATAATAGAGAAGCTGTTGGGGATGCTCTTATACACTTCCATGGAGCAAATTGATGTGTCTACCTCATTCCGTTTCTGTATAAACGAGTTTATATATAAAAAAGAAGAAGTAAAAAACAGCTTTCGTGTATGTGTTACTGTTAGGGGTTTATGGTTGATAAATATTTATCCAACATCTATCTATCAATTACTGTACTATATATTAAAATGAAAGTAGATTTTATCATCATATTACGTTATATCACTGTTTTTAAAAAGTTATCTTGTTTAATCTTAATTTTATCATAATATCATTTTAATGATATAGATATTTAATTAAAATATTACTTCTATCTTAAATTTTAAATTGTTTAATTAATAAGTCTATCTTAATATATCAATCTCAATCTTATTTTTATACTCATTTAATTAATAAATAAGTCAAATCTAAATTTTTAATTAAATTTTTTTTATTTATTTAAGTCACATGTATAAATCATAATCTTATCATTTTTACTCATTTAATTAAACGGATTATTAAGTATAAGTTATTTTTCATAATTTTGTTATAATATTTTTGAAAAAAAAAATCAATAATAGCGAATTCTACCACTATATGTACATCACATCTTCTTTTTATTAAAATAATATATTAAATATATTTTTTTACAAGCATATCATATTGAAATTCCCATAAAAATATAAAAAGATTAGATGATATATTTTCCCTTCAATATATGTATAACATTACACACTACTTACATTTTAGATATAAGATAAATTTTTTAATTAAAATGATTCCTTAGTATTTTTATTTGATGTTTATATACCTTTTTTGTTTAATTAAAGATTGATCTAGAGACATTTTCAGGATTCTTTGTATTTCATAAAAAAAAAAAAAAAGAGGACCTAAAAAATGGAAGTGGGTTTGAAAAGATGTACGTGTTTCAATTACTAATATTAACTTTTTAAATGGGTTTTACACTGTTTTAGTGCAAATGAGTCATGCCCAATGAGCTTATACAATTGATTGTGAATTGACTCAGCGTTTAAGCTTGGAATAACTAATGTGAGCATGTCCCTTTCCTACGCGGTTGACTCAAACACCACAAAGAGCACAAATGACACATGTCTTCATGAGCCATTTTGGGCGACCTATAAATAAAGCTCGCAATCACATTCAAATGAAAAGGGTCTTTTCACTTGTGACCTACGCGACATACCTACTACTGGGAATAGGTTCACTTGGCGAAAGAACAAAACAGGAATTGATAATATCTACGAAAAATTGGATCGTGTAATTGTTAGTGAAAGTATACTACAGTGGTTCCCTGGAATTCGAACCCACAACCACGCTTTCACGTCTTCTGATCACTGTAAAATATCGGTCGATATTACGAATGCTAGAATAAGTAAAGCTGCACCGTTTAAGATGGAGAAGATGTGGCTTATGAGAAATGATTATCGGAACGTGGTGAAACAATCATGGAGAGTCGATTTCCAAGGGTCCTTTATGTTCCAGCTCATGAAGAAAACACAACTACTCAAAACACACACGAAGCAATGGAAAAGGAAAACATTTGGAAACACGTTTGAACAATTACGTGAAATTGAGGACACACTTCTTGATTTGCAACAACAGATTATTGAATCCCCGCAACCAGCACTAGTCCAAAAACAACTTCGATTTCTGCGAAAGAAGGAGTGCATTCTTCAGTTCCATAGAACGTACTGGAGGCAAAGGGCAAAGACAAAACATGTAAAACTAACAGATTCAAATTCAGGATACTTCCATAAGATAGCAACGGGAAGACGAAACCATAAAACTATAAGAACAATCACGATGAGTGATGGCACCCAAATCGTGGGAGAAGAAAACATTTGTCGAGAAATTAGAGATGATTTCTGCAAGCGTTATAAAAAAGAACACATAAATAACGCCATCCTTGAGGAATACCTAGCACTTATAGACAAAGAAATAACAGATGTGGATAATAATGGCCTAACAAGGCCAGTGACGAATGAAGAAATAAAAAGCGTTGTGTTTCAAATTGGTTCAGACAAATCTCCAGGTCCAGACGGCATGACATCGGAGTTCTATAAGAAATATTGGGACATCGTTGGCCCTACGATAATAAAAGCGATAAAAGGTTTTTTCTATTCAGGAAAGATCTTAAAGCAAAGTAATCATACGTTTATTTCGTTACTGCCGAAAAATGATAACCCCTCAACGACTAACCACTATAGACCTATAAGCTTATGTACAACGATATATAAAATAATAGCTAAGATCCTAACGGAAAGATTAAAGAAGGTTATGCCCAAAATTATCCATCCGTTGCAAGGAGCTTTTGTGGCTGGAAGGGCAATACAAGATAACGTGCTCATAGCACATGAAATTTTTCATTCCTTTAGAGGAAGTCAAGCCAAAGAAGGATGGATGGCGGTCAAATTGGATATGGAAAAGGCATATGATAGGGTAGACTGGGAGTTCCTCTTCCGTATCCTTTATCAATTCGGTTTTAACGACAAGTTTGTTGGATGGATTCGGGAGTGTGTATGTACCGTGTCTTTTTCAGTCTTGGTGAACAGTGGACCTACTGCACCTTTTGTGCCAGAACGAGGAATCAGACAAGGAGATCCTCTCTCGCCATATCTATTTGTAATTGGAGCAGAAATCCTTGCCCGGAAACTCCAGAAGGTTAGTGAGTGCCCAAAGCCACTAATAGGATTTCCGATAGCTAGAGGAGGCAAGAGGGTGCCATTTTTAGCATTCGTGGATGATATCATTATCTTTGCTAAAGGAAACCAGAACGCATGCAATCAAATGAAGAAGATTATCGAAGATTATTGTGCAGCGACAGGACAAAAGGTAAATTATCATAAATCAGCATTTCACACTTCGAAGAAAGTGACTAGCCAGCAGAAACAAAGCATCAAACAAACACTAGGAATAAGTACGATGGAAAATTTAGAAAAATATCTAGGATGTCCCATCATTAATGGTAGAGTGAACAAAGAAACTTTTCAAGACACAATCGGAAATGCCCAAAGACAGCTAACGAAATGGAAAGCCAATACGCTATCTCAAGAAGGACGAACAGTGTTAATCAGGTCGAATCTCTCCACAAAACCAAACTACCTAATGCAAAGCTTCATGTTGCCAAAACATATAACTGATGAAATTGATGTCATAAATAGAACCTTTTTTTGGAATAAAGATAGACAACATAAGCCACTTATCGGATGGGACCGAATATGCAAACCAAAAGCTTACGGGGGAGTAGGCATTAGAAAAGCGGAGAATGTGAACAAGGCGCTCCAAATGAAGCTTCTTTGGAAAATTCTTACTGAACAGGACAACGTTTGGGTGCAAGTGGTTAACGAAAAATACTTACGGGGAAGCTCACTCTCGGAGTATAAAATGAAGTCGAACAGCTCATGGCAATGGAAGCAATTGATGAAACTAAAATCAGAATTTGAGAAAGGATTGAGGTGGCAAATAGGAAACGGTCGGTCGATTAGGTTCTGGAAGGATAGATGGCTCACGAACGAACCACTTGCAGAATGGGCAGCTATAAATGATCATGAGAACGTGGTAACTACAGTCGACCACTTCATTTCTACGGACAAAAAATGGAAAATAAATGAACTTGAAAAAGTGATTCCTAACGAAGTGATACAGAAAATAATAAGTATCCCAATCCCGGAAAATGATATTGAAGATAAGTTGGTTTGGGCTCCAAGTAGGAACGGATGGTACTCCACAGACTCAGCAATAAGCCTAATAACTAAAGAAGAAACCATGACCGTGAACCCCAACGCTTGGATCTGGAAGTTGGATACATACCCAAAAGTAAAGAATTTTCTATGGAAAATTGACATGAATGGGTTACCCACGAAACAAAGACTTATTGAAAAACATGTTGTTGTTCCCCAAGGATGTCTCATGTGTAATGCTACGTATGAGGACTCGATTCATCTGCTGCTTGAATGCCCACATACATTGGAGGTAATAAAGAGCATAAATGTCAATACGGAACGCGTACTTAGAGAACATAACCTATCACAAATGAACCCTCGAAATTTATTATTCGAGCTAAATAGCAAACTAAGGAAAGAAGAATTCATTGAGTTAGCAGTGGCTTGGTGGGGCATCTGGTACCAGCGAAATAAGGTACTTTTCCAACAAACACAAAACGACTTCATACAAGACCTTAGCCTCTATATACGTAACCACCTGATACAATGGAAACAAGCGAGAGAATGACATGAGGATGAAGAAAAGTGTTTGAACAAGGGTGTCTTTCCAAGAGGTAGATCACGAAACAAACCCCAAGGCTGGAGGAAACCGTATCGGAATTATGCAAAATTAAATTTTGACGGATCTAAGCTTAGTAATGGCAATGCATCTGGAGGATCGATCATAAGAGATGAGAATGGGAACCCAATCGTCGGGTCAGCCAAAACGTATGGAAAAGTTTCGGTCCTAATGGCAGAAACAATGGCATTATGGGATGGCGTGAAGAAGGCCAAACAAATGGGCATAAGAAAGATTGAGATAGAAGGGGATAACATTGTAGTCATCAAAGCAGTTAAAGGACTAATTAGTTGCCCTTGGGAAATAGAAAGGATTATTACAGACATTCTCATATTCCTTCGGGGTTTCGAGTCAGTTCGTATCTTTCATGGGAATAGACAGTGTAATACTGTGGCCGATAAAATAGCTTTTCTGGGCCACAGTCTCTCATGGGAAACCATCTGGAATCATCACGAGCTTTTAGCTCTCATCCGAAAGGATGCCCTAGGAATTCCGCCCTAAGGCGGGATCCTAATCCTCACCGTTTTCAAAAAAAACAAAAAAATAAAAATGAAAAGGGTCTTTTTCCTCTTCTTTTCTATCTAAAGAAAAGTTGTGTGTTGGTTGATCACTCTATGATGTGATCAGTGCATTGCCAAATCATCACGCCTCATCATAAACAAAACAAAAAGAGAAGAAGCAAGAAACCCGTGAATTACTACTAGTACTACTTAGCGGACTAGAAGTTGTTAATGTTTGAACGCATCAACAACTGATCTCTAAACCCGTACTCCAAATTTTCTCATGTGATTTTGTATAGTGTTGTTTTGGGCGACGTTACTTCGCTACAAAGAGGGACTCCTAGTCACAAAGTCGTCACGACGTGTTAGAGACGATTAACAGTAAATAATAGCAGAAATTAAATATAAGGAAAATGATGGAATGGTGTGAATTGTGATTGATTTGTATTGATCAACAGATGCTCCTCTTGGGTACAATAGCTTGATCCTGAATACAATAAACTTCTGAAAATAAAGAAATTGCGATTTGACGAGAATGGGATGAATATAGTAAGAATTGTTGGAGAGATTGTGAATGAGAAGTGTTATTCGAGAGATAGTGAGCGTAGTCCAATGTCCCTATTTGGAGCCTCATCCTTCCTTTTATATCGAGACCTTCCTTCTCAATTGAGCCGTTGATGAACGTCCAAAAAATCCCGGAAATATCCCCCTTGCAGTTACTACTTGGCATTAGAAGATCTTCACCATGCTACAGTTAACGCCTGCTTTTAATGTGAAGGCGAAATTCGCGGGCTTGGCTCCGCTTGCCATTGGCGCTAGCATTCATGGGCTTATCCGCTCAATGCTTGCGGGCTTGAGATTTGGACGGCCCAACAATACCCCCTCAAAAAGCCCAGGAAACTCCCGCGAGCGGTTTCCCTCGGGTTTTTGAATTTCGAATTTGTGGTTTTGGGAAGTTGTAGCGTGATGGCGTCACGTCCCATCAATCCTTATTTAAGAGATGTGATGATGGCTTGCAGTTTCAATTAATCCGCTTTCTTTCAAGGTACGATCTTTTCCTCTTCTTCTTCTCTCTGTTTTTTGAAATTTCTCCAATGGCTTCTTCTTGCAAAAAAACTGCTTCGCCTCCTTCTTTTTCTCCTTTAAAACTTCTTACCGGCGTTTATCAGAGGAATTCTTCCTCTGAAGCCCCATGGGAGTTTGCCGCTTCCGTAGGCTTTCCTTTCAGTGCCGAGGTTTTGTTGCCTTCTGATGGGATTTTCGCTGACTCATATGCAAAAGATTGGGTGTGTTTTCATGAATACCCTTTCCGCATTGGCCACCGCTTTCCTCTTTCCCCTCTTGTAACCGACTTTCTAAACAAGCTTGGCGTCTCCCCGGGACAACTCCTTCCCCAAGTGTGGAGAATCTTGCTCTCTGTAGAGCGTCTGTGTTCCAAGCGGGGAATTGCTTTTCAAAGCGAGGATTTTTTTGTGAACTATCGCGTTTCCAAGGGTGGTCCGGGGCGGATCACGCTCAAGACCCTGCGCACGAAATCTGATTTCGTTTTTAACATCTCAAAATCCGACCGTGGTTGGGCGGATAAGTTCTTTTTTGTGAAGATCTCATCTCTTAAGGGTGACACGCCCTCCTTGCGAAGTCGTTGGAGGCCCATAGGTAGTGCTTTTCCCTCCTTTTGTTTTTGCTAGTTCAAACCCTAACTCGCCTGTCGTTCTTCTTTGCAGAAGAGATCGCCTCGCTGGTTCCGCGCAAGGGCTCTGTTGTGATTGTTTCCCAAATTGAAGCAGTTCCTATTGCCGACAGGTCTTACCCGGAGTTGGGTCCTTCTTCTTCGACAAAATCCGACGAGATTGAGATGTCAAGTAGGTGTTCCAGTATTTGATGTTGTAGGTTCCAGAGCTACGCGTTCCACGGCTTCGCTTACCACTGCTGAGCGCTTGGAGGCGCGAAAGAAGAGAAAGGCGGAGACCGCTTCCAGTGCAGACACTGAAACCGCAATCTCGCTTCCCCCTAAGGCTCCAGAAATCAAGAAGTCTGCTTTGTTCAAAAAGGATTCAGGCGTCAAGATGACCGACCTTCCTAAAACTATGATGTCACCAGATATGGATCCTGTGAAATGCCTTCACTCCTTGGCTCCTCTAAAGGTTGACTGCTTCTTTGGACGCCCACACCCCCAGCCTTCTTATTCTGAGTTGTTTGGTGAAATTGTTGCCGCTCAGTGGCAGGTATGATTTAAATTCATATTTTCGCGTGTTACCTGACTTTCTTTGGTTCTGAATTGTAACGCGTTGATGTATCTTCCCAGGGCCTTCAAGTCTCTTTTGCTGCCTTCGATAGGTTCAAAGACTTACCTGACCAACTGTCTACTTGCAACATGAATCTGCAAAACGAGAGGAACAAATCTTCTCTACTGGTTGGGGAGAAGGCGTCTCTAGAAGCAAGGATTGCCAAGTTGCAGGAAGAGTTGAAGATGGCTCAGCAAGAGTCCCAGGTTTACCAGGAAGAACTTGAAAACGAGCAGAAGAAATCCGCTGCCCTGGCAAACGAGATTGAAGAGTCCGCCGACTTCTACTCCATCAAAGCCCGAGTGGAGATGATGGAGGAGCATTTTGCGGGGAAATCCGCTGGCTGGGATGTTGCAAAGGAAAGGGCGGAGTTCGTGTCGATGTTCCCAGATGCGGCTAAGGCAATGAAGAACCCCTCCCCCATGGACGATATTGTGAAGGTGGCGCAGGAAGTGGCCCAGGTGGAAGCGTCGGAGAAGGATTCCCTGAAGGCTTCTGAAGATTAAACTTGTCCGTTTGTGTTTTTAAAGACTTCGTACTCTACCCCCAGTGTGTTGGGGCTTTTGAACTCGTTTTACCCCTTATGTGTTTTGGGGTTGGTTTGTAAAAACTTTAAGTGTTCTGGCCGCTAGTTTAGGGCCTTTTGACTGCTTGCCCTTCGCTTTTTGGGGCCTGTTTAATTATTACTATTATTATGCATGCTTGTCTTTGCTTTGTCTGCGTTTGTTTTGCAGGTTTAAAGTCAAGCTGGAGGCGTAAGAGCCTGGTAGAAGATTTAGCTTAGTGTAGAGATCTCAGTGTAATTTATATAGCGCTAAATGTGTAAGATGCGACTTATGAGGGCGAAGATGTAAACGAAAGTCATAACTTGTATTAATAATGATCAATTGTACAAGTAAATGAATAAAGAGCTTCTTTGTATGAAAAACTCTTATTTGTCTCGTTCGCCTCGTGCATCTGGTTTTCTTGACTAGTCAATTTGCGTGCACTTGTTGCCTGTTTGTAAGGCTTCGGCCTCTTGTCTTGGCCTGTAACGTCACAAGGCGTCCCTTGTTAGTTTGTATAGAACCGTGTATGTCAAGGCTCGTGTAAAGCCGCAATGTAATCGAGTCGAGTATTGTGTAAGAATGTAAAAATAATGCTTTAAATGTGTACCTTGCTCAGAAATGATAGAGCTTCAAGTTCATCGCGTTCCAGCTCCTGGGCACCGTCTTGCCATCATGTGATTCTAACTCATATGCACCTACGATTTTAGTGATCTGGTATGGGCCCTCCCAATTTGCTCCGAGTTTGCCTGCATTTAGTTCTTGAGTGTTTTGAAAGACTTTTCTCAACACCTAGTCTCCGACTTGGAATGCTCTTGAATTAACTCGTCTGTTGTAACTCCGTGCTACCCCCTACTTGTATGCTGCCAATCGTATCGAGGCTTCGTCTCGTAACTCGTCCACCGTGTCGAGATGGTGTAACAAGTTGGAGTGGTTAGATTCTTCTGTAGTGAGACCATACCGAGCAGTGGGCAAAGATACTTCAACTGGTAACACAGCCTCGCACCCGTAGACTAAGGAGAAAGGCGTGTGTCCAGTTGCGGTCTTAGGCGTAGTGCGATCTGACCATAATATGAATGGTAACTCGTCTGCCCACTTGCCCTTGGCGTCTTTAAGCCGCTTCTTGAGATTGTTAAGAATAACCTTGTTGCTTGCTTCCGCCTGACCATTAGCTTGTGGGTAGCGAGGTGTAGACATAACAAGTTGAATGTTGTATTGCTGGCAAAAGGCTTTGGTCTTGTCGCTGATGAATTGGGAGCCGTTGTCGCATACTATAGTGGATGGTATCCCGAATCTACTCAAGATGTTCCTACGGATAAACGAGATAACTTGAGTGTCCTTGACCTCCTTGAAGGCTTCGGCCTCGATCCACTTAGAGAAATAATTTGTCATGGCAAGTAGATAAACGCGTTGCCCTGAAGCTGGTGGGAATTTCCGAACGATGTCCATCCCCACTTCATGAATGGCAATGGTGAAGTAAGGGGATGAAGTAACTTGAAGGTAAATGTGGAATTGGTCCATGACGCTGGCACGCGTCACATTTGCGAGAAAACTCTGCTGCATCTTTGTTCATGGTGGGCCAGTAATACACTAGTACAAAAACATCCTTTTATCACCCTTTTTTATCACGGTTCGGTGATAAAAACACTTTTTATCCCGGTTCCACATATACCCGTGATAAAAAAATATGGGTACATGACTATTTTATCACGGTTATTAGTAAACCGGGATAATATTTCCTCCCCTTTTTTCCTGGCCGGTTCTCGCCTCTTTTAGTAACCCTAATCTAATCGGCTCTCTTCTCCATCAGGTGAGAGAGCGAAAACCTTCCTCCTCCCTCATCCATGGCCACTCCTCCTCCTCAATCGCCATCGAAACCCGCACTCCTCCCTCCGCTCCCCCGGCACCGCCCCCACCAACCACCATGATCTACGATCGCCACGCGGAATCCGTCAAGGAGAAGCTGAAAACCCTAGCGAAGCCCGATCCGAGGTTCCTCAGGTACAACAGCCCCGATCCGAGGTTCCTCAGGAACCACCGTCCAATCTCGAACACCGTACCCCACGCTCGCCCTCTCTCTCTCTCCGTGCTCGACTTCCCATGGTGGCAGAGGCTCGTCCTCACCAGCTCCTCCCCGGATCTGGCGCTCAGGCCACCAGCCCTACCTCTCGCTCGACCCCCTCCGCGCTCTACGACAGCACCCCTACCACCGTCAACCTTGGCCGGTTCGCCTCTCGCCGCTCGACCCAGACCTAGCCCGGCTTCCGACCACTCCAAACCCTCGCCGAACCCTCACCGATCCAGACTCCTCACTGCCCACCTCTCGACTACCCTTCTCGAGTTCGGATTCATCCGAACAACACCCGCTCGACCCAAAACTAGCCCGGCTTGGTTTCTCCTGAATCTCCTATGGAGTTGCATATTGTGAGAATCTAGACCCATCTTATTCTTCGTTTCGTTATCTTTTAAGTGTATTTCAAGCTGATAGTTCATGTTATAGAGTTCAGCCAATATTTCTTCGTTTTGAGGTTTTTCCTTTTCCTCTGTGATTCTTTACAGTCAACGACAATGATGGATGCCTTCATGAGGGTGGCTCGATCTAATACGGGTAAAGACTTGGAAACTTGTGGCATCCTTGCTGGTTCACTTGTAAGATTTGTTCACTCCATATTATGTTATTGAGTTATTTTCAAGTGTGTCTACATGTGTCCTTTCGGCCATTGTAAAATTGAAAATGGGCTAATCTGTACTCATGCTTTGAGCTGCAAATGATGATTTGTTCCTAAACACTTGTGGTGCAGGGACCTTGGCAACTCAAACCTTTCGGGTCACCTGGTGCTATTATTTTAACAGCATCTTATATCCTGCTGATCTTGGTAAACTAGAGCATCTTCAATATCTGTAAGCACAATGTCTACTTTTCATTATTTTAACAGCTGCTATTTGTTACCGTAATCTGTGTAAAACGTGTTGTTTCTGCTGATGAATGTACCCACTTCATGAAATTTAATACCCTGTTTCAGGGAGCTTTACAAGAACAAATTCACTATGTACGTTCTTTAATCATGTCTTTTTAAAATTAGTACTAAGGGGAGTAGGAAAGTTGGTGCTTATATTTTCCTGAATGAATTTGTTAATTAAAGATGAAAATGGTGATTGGGTTAATATGTTGTACTGAATAGTTCATTTTAATTTAACTCTAGAAATTGGTTTGCACTTGGTTTGAGATGCATTGTTTTTATGTTTTATCTTTATATAAAATCCTTATGGATTATGCCTCTACTTTGCTTATCATAAAATCTCTTTTCAACCAGGTTTCGACTATGGTTCGATGCCACTGGACCTACTCGGGCTATTATTTCTTTACCATGTATATGTTACTTGTCTGCTGGCTGCTATTAAAGATGTTTTTTTATTCACAAATATTTTTGATTTTTTCAGTGGTTCTCTAGGGCTATTTATTTACTAAATATTCTTATTTAACTTGTGATATCCTATATGGCAGATTGTTCATGATGGGTGCATTTATCAGTTGAAACTCTTATGTGACAAGGATTTACCCAAAGAAACCACACAATGTCTGTTTTCATACATGTGCAAATATGACTTGTGTCAATCTTAAGATGGGGGTGGTAAGTTTTCATATGCTTTTTATGAACATTGTGCAAATGATATGTGGAATATCTGGACACCATGACTGAAACTATATGAGATTCTATCAATGAAGTTTGAATTCAATCTGACACAGGTTCAACTAAGGAAATTTGGAATGCTTGCAAATTGGCAGTGGGGTTTATGATGGAAGATATTCTGACTAATGGTTGAAGAAAGAAATGGCTACCCCTTGTAATTTAAAACCTCTTTGGCCTCTCGAGGGAACCTGTTTCTAACCTTCCATGTCATTGGCTTTTAACTTTATTTGTTGAATTGGATTTGATTTGTAGTCTAATATTTGAGGTTTTGAAAGGGCTAGCACAGGACTGTTGTCTTGTAACTTTATATGTTGAATTGGATATGATTGGTGTTTAATGTATAAAAAAATTATGCTATTAGTTATAATTGTTGTACAGGCACGTGAATGGCCATGAAAAGAAAACTGATTTATGGCTAGTTAGAAAAGAAACAAATCTGAAATATATTTTTTTTTTAAAAAAAATGAACCTTTTATCACGGTTCTATGAAAAAACCGTGATATAAGCATGTCCAAATAGCACGGTTAGAACCGTAATAAATAAGCAAGTGTAACACATTTGACTACAATTTATTCCGGTTTTCATTGACTTTTATCACGGTTATATAACCGGGATAAAAAGTTACCTATTATCACGGTTCCGATACCTTTGATTTTTTATCACGGGACTAGTTATCCCGGTTAAAAACCGTGACAAATGTTGAAACGGAATCGTGATAAAACAATGTTTATGTGCTAGTGATATCCCATCCTGCTTGCTTTCTTTGCCAGGTTCCGACCCCCTGTGTGGTTGCCACACTCGCCGTCATGTATGTCTCGTAACACCACCTGCACTTCGTTTTCTCGTACGCATCGTGCGTATATTCCTGACGACATCCACTTGAACAAAATGTTATCTTTAACCGTAAATGTGGAAGCTTTTACCTTAAGTCGTTTGGCTTCCTCCTTGTCTTCTGGCAAGACACCTTGCTGCAACCACTCCAGGTATGGCGTTACCCAGGACGGGTTACTGTCTGAACTGCTTACTGCTAACACGTCAGCTTCCTTGACTATTGATGGTGCATCGAGGTACACGAAGGGAATTTTAGTGTATTCTCGTGGATCTATGGCGGATCCAAGATTAGCTAAGGCGTCAGCCTGTGTATTAGCGTCTCGAGGAACCTGCTTGATCTCGAAGTGCTTGAAATCTTTCACAATCTCGCGCACCTTCTCTAGGTATGCTTTCATCTTTGAATCCCTGACAACATATGAATCTGTTACTTGGTTCACGATAAGTAACGAATCACAGATTGCCTCGATTTCTTGGACGTTAAGATCTCGGGCAACAAGTAAGCCTGCTATGAGCGCCTCGTATTCTGCCTCATTATTGGTAGCTTTGAACGTACATCGGACAGCCTGGGCTATCCTATCCCCCTGTGGTGATTTCGGAACTACCCCCAGACCGACACCAACTTGATTTGACGCGCCGTCGGTGTGCATCAGCCACTTGCTATTACTTGTTACATTCAGCATTTCTTGTTCTTCTTCTTGTGAAGGTGTAGGGGTGAAGTCGACCACAAAATCTGCCAAGGCTTGCGATTTTATCGCTGTTCGAGGCTCATATGAGATGTCGTAGCAATTCAAGTGAATTAGCCAACGCGTTAAGCGACCTGATAATTCTGGTTTGGACATGATACTCTTCATAGGATAGTTAGTTCTCACGATAATAGAATGACTTTCAAAGTATGGACGTAACTTAATGGAAGCCATTACCAAAGAAAGAACTAATTTTTCCGTCGGAGAATACCTGGTTTCCGCGTATATATCTAATATATATAATTAAAGGAGCAATACCAATCCGCTCGATAGAACAAAAAATTGGTTATTGCTCCTTTAATTTCACAGCAATGTTTTACTTACATAGTAAACTAGTAACTAGTTACCATCTTCTTCACGGATTAGCACGGCGCTGACTGCGACTTCTGTAACGGCGAGGTAGACATACAGTTTTTCCCCTTGCCGTGGTTTCGATAGTATCTGTGGATTTGATAAATACTGTTTTAGCTCTTCGAACGCCTTCTCATGCTCTTCCTTCCACTCGAATGACTTATTCTTCTTTAAGATGTCGTAGAATAGCTTGTTTCGATCTGATGAGCGGGATATGAATCTGTTCAAGGCTGCTATTCTTCCTGTTAACTTCTGAACGTCTTTCACGCACTTTGGTGACTCAAGTTCCATTATAGCTTTGACCTGTTCCGGGCTTGCCTCTATCCCCCTTTGGGTGACTATAAACCCGAGGAATTTCCCTGAGGTGACGCCGAATGAGCACTTGGTTGGATTCAACTTCATCTTGTATTCTCTTAAGATTTGAAAGGCGTCTCGTAGATGAGTGATGTGGTCTTCCGCCTTTAGCGACTTGACGAGCATGTCGTCGATGTAGACCTCCATAGTATCTCCCAGCTTTTCCTGAAACATCTTATTAACCAATCTCTGGTAAGTAGCACCTGCGTTTTTTAATCCGAATGGCATAACTTTATAGCAATAAGTTCCTTGATTAGTTACAAACGCCGTTTTTTCTTGATCTTCAGGATTCATCATTATTTGGTGATAGCCACTAAACGCGTCCATAAAAGTTAACAACTCGTGTCCTGCCGTCGCGTCCACCATTGCATCGATATGAGGCAATGGGAACGAGTCTTTAGGACACGCTTTGTTCAAATCAGTAAAATCGACGCAGACGCGCCACTTACCATTTTTCTTTTTGACCACTACCACGTTTGCTAGCCACTCAGGGTATTTGACTTCCCTGATTTTTCCAGACTCAAGTAAAGATTTTACCTCGTCGTTGATTACCTGATTTCGCTCGGGGGCGAACTTACGCCTTTTCTGTTTTACGGGTGGCATCTTTGGATTGACGTTCAGGGCATGAGTTATCACGCTTGGATCTATTCCGATCATATCTTCATTCCCCCAGGCGAAGCAATCTTTGTAAGACCGTAAAAACTCCACCAGCCCTTCTCGCAAAGTTGGTTCCAGATCTGCCCCGACTCGTACTTTTTTTCGAAGGTTCGGATGGGTCGAGAGCTACTTCTTCTAGTTTGCGGGCTTCCGGCTTTACGTAGAAGGATGGAGTCTTACAGTCTTTTAATTGCTAATCGGAGATCTGCTTGCTGGTTCCCGCCTTTGAGGCTGTGGAAGTTGTGGAAGTCGTTGCTCTCATCGTTACTGAGTAACATTCTCTTGCAAGTCTTTGTTCTCCTTGAATTTCCTGTATCCCCCAAGGAGAGGGAAACTTCACGCACTGGTGATATGTTGACGGGATTGCTTTCATCCCGTGAATCCATGGCCTGCCCAAAATAACATTGAAGGGTGAGGGACAATCTAGCACTTGAAATTTCACTTGATAGTTTACTCCCTGTGCGATGGTTGGCAGGGAGATTTCCCCGAGTGTGTTGCGTGATTCACCGCTGAATCCCACCAAAGTCGTAGATTTCTTGACTATGTCGTCAAGTCCAAGACCTAAGTTGTACAACGCATCCAACATAAGCAAGTTAGTGGAACTCCCATTATCAATCAAAACATGTTTAACAAGGAAATTTGCAATTGTCAAGGATATTATTAAACAATCGTGATGAACTTCCTCTTCTTCGACGTCGTCGAAGGTGATAGGCATGATGGCATGACTGGATCGTGTGGGAGCTTTGGGATTTTCTCGTCTGGCTTCTCTTGCGATTCTCTTAGCCGCGGAATAGGTCACGCCACAAATATCCGACCCCCCAGTAATCACGTGGATGACTCCTGCATGCTTATGGGAGTCGGGTTTTCGGGCTCTTTCCACATTTCGGGTCAGATGCTCCCTGCCGCGCTCGAAGATCAGTTCTTTGAGGTATCCTTTCCTTAGCAAGTCGACGACTTCTTTCCTTAGCGCGATGCATTCTTCTGTCATGTGACCGTGGTCGAAATGAAAGTCGCACCACCTTGACTCATCCTTATGGTGATGTGGTACGTCTTTCTTTCGTGGCCACTTGACAGCGTTTCCCATCGTGCTAAGGGTTCTGACTATCTCTGTTGCGCTAACTCGAAAGTTGTGCTGAGACAGTTCTGGAGGCAGCTGGGTGTTCTCACTTCTCTTGACATATGACGTGTTAATGGTCGGCTTGTTGTGCGGTGAATGGTGGGCGGCCGAAGGGTAGGGAGCGTATCGAGCCTCCCGTTTCCCTTGCCGTCGATCATTCCGCTGAGGGCTCGCCCCTTTCTCAGCATATAGGTCGTCCTCTTCAAGTCGGACATGAGCCAATGCTTTAACCTGCACTTCATCAAAGTTAGAGCAAGGGTACTTTGTTAATTCACGATATAATTCGGGATTTCGGGAGGATATCCCTCGCCGGAAGGCTTCCACTACCGTCGCCGCATCGCATCCTTCAATAGTTACAAGTTCCTCGTTGTAACGACTGAGGAACGCCTTTAAAGACTCTCGAGGCTTTTGGACTAAGCGGTATAAGTCACTAGATCGCTTCTTTGCGTGTCGACTGCTTGCAAACCTGATTCTAAACCTGTCAACCAACTCAGCAAAAGATGAGATGCTTCCAAGTGGTAAATGCGAGTGCCAGTTTAGCGCGGGACCGCATAACGTGTTCCCGAACCATCAACACATAACAGTTTCTTTCATTTCAAAAGGGACAGTACTAATATTCATAGCTTGCTTAAAGGCCGCTATATGCTGGTCGGGATCGGTAGTCCCTTCATACTTTTGAATTTCAGGGACGTGATATTTTCGAGATATGTTAATCCTCGCGATAGCGGGTACAAAGGGCGAATCGGTGTAACCGTCACGCCTTTCTACTACAATCGGTTGAGGAGCCCCTGGGACCTGAGTAATCCGGTCCTCAAGGGCTCTGAGGCGTTCCTTGAGCTGAACAACCTCACTACTTTCTCGAACTGCCCCGGACGTGTTAACAGTTACCTGATTACCAGTTGATGGTCCGGCGCCATTTGGAGTAACGAGATTGGGATCCTCCATATCCAGGCGGCGGGCTACGTCATTAATCACGTAGCTCCTTTGATGGTAAGCCGGAGCCGATTGGACCTGAGATCGAAGCAAGTTACGCTCATTAGTTAAAGCCTCAATTTGTTTCCGATAAACTTCAGTAATTTTAGAATTAGCCTCTTTTTGGCTGTCTAGATCTTTTTGGAGCGCGAGCATGGTTGTGCGGATTTCTACAATGGCGTTGGATTCGGCTGTTTGCCTCTCGGAGTTGTTGTTGGCTGGTGGCTCTTCTTGGAGAGGCAATTCTTGATTCTGATTGCCGTTTCCGCCGCTGTTGATGGCGTTGCTAGGGTCGCTGTTGTCGTTGTTGAGATTTTGGTTGTCGCCGGAGTCGATGGTTTGGTTGTTGTTCAGCTCAAGATCTCCGACGTGGCTGTGAGTTGCATCCATGCTTGATGAGGATTCGGTAGCTTGCTAGGTCGTGACTTCTTTTTGGCTAGGGCCCACGGTGGGCGCCAATTGTTTTGGGCGAATTAACTGTGTGAACACGTTACTTCGCTACAAAGAGGGACTCCTAGTCACAAAGTCGTCACGACGTGTTAGAGACGATTAACAGTAAATAATAGCAGAAATTAAATATAAGGAAAATGATGGAATGGTGTGAATTGTGATTGATTTGTGTTGATCAACAGATGCTGCTCTTGGGTACAATAGCTTGATCCTGAATACAATAAACTTCTGAAAATAAAGAAATTGCGATTTGACGAGAATGGGATGAATATAGTAAGAATTGCTGGAGAGATTGTGAGTGAGAAGTGTTATTCGAGAGATTGTGAGCGTAGTCCGAATGTCCCTATTTGGAGCCTCATCCTTCATTTTATATTGAGACCTTCCTTCTCAATTGAGCCGTTGATGAACGTCCAAAAAATCCCGGAAATATCGCCCTTGCAGTTACTACTTGGCGTTAGAAGATCTTCACCATGCTACAGTCAACGCCTGCTTTTAATGTGAAGGCGAAATTCGCGGACTTGGCTCCATTTGCCGTTGGCGCTAGCATTCATGGGCTTATCCGCTCAATGCTTGCGGGCTTGAGATTTGGACGGCCCAACAAATGTATAGACAATAGCTATTTTGTATAGCGGATTATTGGATCGATCGTGACTAGTTACAAATGGAGTGGAGTTAAAAGCACATGCACTTGACAAAGAGACACTCAAATGCTTTCTCCGTCCCATAATGTTTGTCGATCTTTCCATTTCGGTTGTCCCAAAAAGTTTGTCCATCTTCCCCAACTTTCTATTTATATCATACTTTTCTTACCATATTACCCCTATTCAACCTTATATATTACCCCCATTACCCAACTTTTTCATCACCTTTATCACTTTTTCCTATAAAATTACAAAATTACCCTCATTCAATCTTACATATTATCCCTAATTATCCATCTTTCCCATCAACTTTATCACTTTTTTAATTTTTTATACCCTAATTATTCAACTTTTCAACTTTGTGTTAATTACCGTGCCGATTGTACTTTATGGACAAACAATTTGGAACGGAGGGAGTAATAAATTCATGGTGTACGTCTCCATCGTCATGTGCTACGTGTTAAATGAAGTGCAGACCCACTACCTGAATTGAGCGAATTCCTTCCACGTAAGGGAGTCTGGCTTGTGGGGGTACGTGGTGGACCAAAGTCTATACTTCTACGATACAAATTCGTCCAGTAGAAAATCTAAGAGGATGATGATCATAATCCACTTGCACTATCTCCTCATAAAAGTTAAACTGAGATATTATCTTCGTTATCCTAACGCCCCTTCGATACTATACCGTTGGGGGATCGACTTCACGCGTATGGTGGGTAGTATCCCGAGGTCATTGTTTTGAATTCTGTTAGATTTCGATGGATCGAGTTTAGATTGGTGACGAGTTTGGTGAATTTAGCCATCTCATATATGAGATCGGGATCCATATTTTAACAAAAAAGTTTAAGCCAATGAGTAGGGGCTTACTATTCCTTATATACTAATGTGCTTATTGATTTGTTTTTCCGATGTGGGACAATTATATCACCAACAAATTCCAAGAACGACGGTTTGCTCGTTTTTCTTTTAATTGGTTAGTAATCAATTGTCATTGTTAGTGGATCATCTACACCGGTCCAAATAGTACTTGTAGCTAAAATGATGATAATCATCATCATAACTATATACTAAAGCGGAGATTAAATTTATTATTTAGCCCGACACGTGTCACATTCTCATTAATCCGCATCACCCAACTTTAATAAAACAATTCAATTTGTTTGGTTAGTTGAAATTTCATTGTAAATCCCACATTAGATATCTTTTTATAACGATTCTCATTTTAATGGTGACTGTTAGAAAACCGAGTTTGTGTTTTGATGGTTCCAAACCGAAGAGGTTGCCGACCTCAGTTTCCAGAAGCGAAGCGCGTGTGGAAATTCAGAAAAGGAAACAACGTGTTTTTCTGTTATGGAAATCACGTACAACATATCTAGCAGCTCGTTTAAGGCAAGGACAAGATCATAAAGATGGAAGAGATCAAGGAAGATATTGAAGATGATTTTATCATGGCTTAGGATTATATTTTAGGAAAGATCTTGTGAGGATTGTGTACGATTCATGCCTTAGTCGTTTGGGCTGAATTGTGCAGCAATATTCTTAGTTCTACTTATACATTTCGTGCATACACTCTAGGAACTAAGAAGGAGCAAGAGCGAACATTGTAATTGTGAGTTATTGGTGAGTGAGATCGTGGGATTCGAACTTAGGAGGTTGAGTGTTGAGCGAGATTGTATTGAGTGAGGATTGGGAGAAGGCAAGAGTACTTGCTATAGTGTGTGAGATTCACATCTAGAAGTAGGAACACCTTTGTAATCCAAGAAAGCAATACAAGCGAGCAAAGTGCTCTTCAAGTCCCTCTAGGTCGAAGCTTAGAGGGTGATTCGGCCTATTTTGTATGGGTTTACTCTTGTATTTTAGGGCTATATTGAGTGTGTTTAGGTTAAAGTTTGTGCGTAATTTCAATATTTAGGCCGAAGACACAAAGATGCAAGAATCAAGAGTTTTTAGGCGTTTTGAATTGACTGCGCGACACCACTTACTTGCGAAGGCCATATCTGGAGCTACAGAGGTTGGATTGAGCTGATTCCGGTGCCATTGGAAAGCTAACTTCAAGGGCTTCAATTCATATGTTTACACCGAAGTCAGATTCTAAGCCAAAGATGGTCAAAACAGCCTCCGAAGTGACACCAGCGATTCTATCGAGATTCCGCGACCGCGGATTGTCCACCGCGACCACGGTGGCCGCCGAGACGAGTTATTCTTCTCTGTCGTAAAAGCGCGGGCGCGGTGATGGCGGCACGACCGCGGTGATGCCGAATCCGAAGCGGGCCGAAATCTTTCTATCTTGTTTCCTTTTCTATCTTTTGCCTCTTTCCTTATCTATCTCGTGGAGCTTGTTCCTTAGGCTATATAAGGAGGAGCCAGCCTTAGGTTTTTAGTATCTTCTTTCATATAATTCAATTCTTCTCTTTTAGTTTAGTTATGGAGAGCTAGTCTCCTTGGGTTTGTTCAAGGGAGAAGCTCTGATGTATGAACTCGTGAGGTTTTGGTAATTGATTTCTATCCTTTGATTAATATTGATTCTCTTGTGCTTCATCTTATGAATGTTTAATTGTTTCTCTAGGAGTCATGAACCTATTGAATTGATTTATGTTCTATTGTTGGATTAGGTTTGGACCTTGGACAAAACTAATCTGTGAAAACAACTTAACCTAGACCTGTTGTCTATGCAACTAGGATTAAGAAGAGAATTGATTGTTTTATCTTGCAATTGACTCGTAGCTTGATTGTTTGATATTATATCCTGCATATCCTTGTTCTCTATGCTAATTCTAGGTTAAGCGTCCTTGCCTAGGGTTATAGAATTGCTTGGACCGTGGACTTGCGATTGTTAATGATCAGGATAGGAATTAACCATAGGTGTGAATGAAATCAATGGATGAATCTATGATCGAGTGATTATTTCATGAGTGGATCTTTTGAATGAACTTGTTTCCCTAATTGATTGTTTGTTTATTTGTTTTGTTTTCTTAGTTTAGATTAGTTTAGATTTCTCTCTTCAATCCCCCTTTCTTTAGTTGATAATTGTATTAATACTAGAAGCCATAGTTCTCTTGGGTTCGACCCCTTACTTGTTTACTATACTTAGTTTGTAGTTTGGGTTATTTATATTTGATCTTGGCACGACGACTTTAGCCGAGTCAGAGGGCAAGTGGTTTTTCTCTATACAAACTAGTTGGTTTGGAGAGAGTTTTCCACTATAAATCCTTGTGTTCGAACCGGTATTGTCTAAGTCTTTCTTGCATCTTTATTCCGCTGCATAACACTAGTTGTTAACTCTGGTCGATGACATCGTAGGTGTCGACGACCTCTGAAGTACTAACTAAGATCCTACAATTGGTATCAGAGCTTTGACTCTAGATTGATCTAGTACTTTGCAGGAAAGATGTCTACCACCAACACCGCTATCAATGACTCCTTCTGGAAACCTCCAGTTCTCAAGCCCGGAGAGTACGATTGGTGGGTAAAACAAATGCAAACCCAGATTTGCTCTTTGGATGGACAACTTTGGAAAGTGATTTCCGTTGGTCCTGAGATATTCCTCAAACCTGATGGCAAAGCAAAAGAAGTCATGGAGTATGACGACGCCGACTTCAAAAAGCTTGAAAAGAATGACCGTGCCAAGAAGGTTCTTCACCATGCACTTACTAGCAGTGAGATCAAGAAAGTCATAGGCTATGACACTACTAAGGAGATTTAGGATGCTCTCAAACGTCTCCATCAAGGGAATGATGATGTCAAAAAGGACAGAATCATAACCCTTGAGCGTGAATATGAGAATCTATTCCAAGGGAAGAATGAGTCTCTCCACGACTACCACTCAAGATTTTAGTCGGTGGTCAATCAGCTAGAGTTCCTTGGAGAAAAGCTTCCCCAATGGAAGCAAACCAACAAGCTGATCTTTGGACTCAACAAGAAGTGCGATGGTATGGAGACTTCTCTCTTGTCCCAAAAGGACACGAAGTCGATGACCGTGGAGGATGTGGTTGGTCAACTGACCATGCTCGGAGGTATCCAACAGAGAAGAGAGGACAGATTTGACTCTAAAAAGGTCAAAAATATTGCTCTGAAAGTCGAGAAGGTTTTCGACATCGCTCAAGGACAAGATGATGAAGAGGTCGTCGACGACGACGTGGCTCTTATCTCTAAGGCGATGAAAAGACTTTGGAGTCGTAACAAAGCTCCTATCAAAGCCCCTGAAGCTGCCAAAGATCTAAAGGGCGTGAGATGCTATCACTGCCATGACAAAGGGCATTTTGCTAAACAATGCCCAAAAAGGGAGGTTGGAAAGAGAATGATGGTGACTTGGGACATGTCTGACGAGGAGGAAGACGAGTCGCCGACCAAAGAAGTCTGCTTTATGGCCTTGAGTGATGACTCCTCAAGTGAGGTAAATGACAATGATATTTCTTCCCTCTTAGCTAAAAAGACACGTGAATAACTTTGTGTTATCATTGAAAAACTTGGTCTTCAAGTTTCCGAGCTTAGCGAGGAAATTGATGAAAAAGATGAAAAAATTGTCAATCTGATTGATGAAAACAAAGTTTGGTCCTCTAAAGCTATAGGTCTAGAAAAGAAAGTTGTCTCTAAATCTGTTGATTGCTCTAAATGTCCTAACCTTGAGTCTCAGGTTGTTGACTTACAGAAACAGGTTGACGACCTAGAAAAACAGGTGTCTAGTCTTGAAGGTGAAAATCTCATGTTGAAACTGGAAAACGCTAAGTTGTCTAATGATCTTGAAAATCTAAAGATAGATGATGAAGCTAAAAAACAGAAATGGAAAGATGAGTTTGTTGCCGACAAGATTCAAGAAGTCAAGTAAGACTTCGGAAGGAGATTTGTGAAGTTGTTGAGCGACCTGGTCTAGGTTATGGGAAAACCCAGAATGAAAAGGGGAACACTTCTAACTCCCAAACATCTAAGGGAAAATTCCCTATGCATGAGCACAACTCAAGTTGCTCGTCGCACGTGGAGGATCCCAAAGTTAAAGGGAAACAGAAGTGGTACCCTAATCAAAAGGTTCGTACCATGTGGGAAAACCAAGTCTAGAAAGCCGGTCCCTCACGAATTGATTTCCGGGCCCGGGTCGACAACAAGCATGTGTACCCAGGATATAGTAAGTATGTAGGTTTGAAATCTCACATCACATGCTGGTATTGTGGCAAAGGAGGGCATTACCAACATGAATGTTTCAAAAGGGCTAGAGATTCTAAAAAGGCTAGGAAGTCAAGGACTAAGAATGAGAATTCTAAGTTCACCGACCCTGTCAAGAACCCAAAACCTGCTAATGCTAATGTTTCTGGTAATGCTATGAAATCTGTTGCTCGACCCAGATGAGTTGTGAAACAACTTTGGGTTCGTAAAAACTAATCTTGTTTTTGCAGGTTAAAGTGAGTGTCGACGATCCCTGGTTCATCGACAGTGCGTGATCAGCTCATATGACTGGAAAATCTAAAGATTTTGTCTCACTTCAACAACACAAAGGAGGTAATATTACCTTCGGGAACAATAGCAAAGGTGTGGTTTCTAGAATTGGAAAAGTGAAGATCTCAAGTAAGGTTTCAGTTTCTGATGTTAGTCTGGTTAACAACCTTGGTTTTAACTTATTGAGCGTAGCTCAACTATGTGCTAACAGGAAAAATCAAGTTGTCTTTGATCATAAGCAATGCCAGGTGATTGAAATAAGTACAAGTAGAACGCTTCTGAAGGGATTGTGCAAAAACAATGTTTACAAAGTTGATCCCTACTTCTAACCTGAAGAGAGTTTCTACTCGAAGTCTGTTGCAGAGGTTGCCGACCTCTGTCATGCTAGCCCGCAGTTATTGGTCAAATTGCATAGAGAGGAGCTACTTCGTGGTTTGCCCAAGTTTGATGTCTCAAAGTCTGGAGTATGTGATGTTTGTGTGAAGGGTAAGCAAGTAAGGTCTTCCTTTAAGTCCAAGAAGGAGGTGAGCACCTCCAAGCCCCTTGAGTTGATTCATATGGACTTTTAAGGACCGATGCGCGTACAAAGTAGAGGAGGAAATAGATATGTCTATATGATTGTTGATGATTATTCACGCTATACTTGGACTATCTTCCTTGCTTCTAAAGATCAGGTTTTTGAAGAGTTCGAGACATGGGCAAAGGTTGTTGAAAAGAAGCTTGGAAATTCTTTAGTGGCTATCCGATCCGATCATGGCACAGAGTTTGAGAACACTGAATTTCTAGAGTATTGCAAGAAGAATGGAGTCAGTCACAACTTCTCGGCGCCTAGAACCCCACAACAGAATGGTGTGGTCGAGAGGAAGAATCGAGCTTTGGAGGAGATGTCGCGGACCTTGCTCATCTCTAGTGGTCTCCCAAGGAATTTCTAGGGAGAAGCTATTCATGCAGCCTGCTATGTGATGAATAGAGCCATGTCGTGTCCACTACTTGGAAAAACTCCCTATGAGCTGTTGAGAGGAGTCAAGCCTAGTGTCGCCCACCTCCGCATCTTCGGGTGTAAATGTTATGTTCATAACAATGGGAAGGACAGTCTGGGCAAGTTAGATCCAAGGAGTGATGTTGGCACCTTTGTTGGCTATTCTCCAACAAGCAAAGCTTACAAGGTGTACAACAAGAAGACAAAGAAGATCGAAGAAAGTGTATGTGGTGTTCGATGAAAACAGCATGGCAGGTTCTCTGATTCAAGATCGTGATGATGGTGATCAAGGCTACTACTTAGGCCTTGAGGATGTCTTTGACAAGGACAGTGCTAAAGGTTCATCTGAGGTCACCAACAGTGACATGTCGCCGACCCCGATCAAAATGCAGGGACAGATCAGAATCAGAATCAGGATCAGGTTGCAGATGCTGTGCAAAATCAGGACGTATCCGAGGCTAGAGGACCAGGTCAAGCAGTTCAAGAGTTAGATCAAGCAGTTCAAAGATCAGATCAAGTAGTTCAAAGTTCTATTCCAGGTAGTTCGTTGCAGATCCCAGTGGTCCATGACTTGACTCAGCTACTGATCAGGAATTATCAGCAGAAGGATGCTCATCCGGTCACCAACATCATTTCTGACTACTCGAAGGGTGTGCAAACGAGATCCTCACTTAATCTCTTTGCATTCAACACCTTCATTTCTATGTTGGAGCCAAAGAATATTGAGCAGGCCTTGAAGGACTCGGATTGGGTCATTGCCATGCAAGAGGAACTTCATCAACTTGAGCGTAACAAGGTGTGGCATTTGGTCCCAAGGCCAAAGGGAAGAACAGTGTTTGGAACACGATGGGTGTTCAGGAACAAGCTGGATGATGCTGGAAATGTTGTGAGGAACAAGGGCCGGCTTGTGGTGAAAGGTTACAATCAACAAGAGGGAATTGACTATGATGAAACCTTTGCCCCGGTCGCTCGTCTCGAAGCTATAAGGTTGTTGATTGCTTATTCTACCTTTCATGGATTCAAACTTCAGCAAATGGATGTCAAGACCGCATTTCTCAATGGGTACTTGAACGAAGAAGTTTATGTTGAGCAAACCCCAGGTTTTGAAGATGTCGCCAACCCGGATCATGTCTATAAGCTTGATAAGGCTTTATATGGGTTGAAGCAAGCTCCTCGTGCATGGTATGATAGGCTATCGCAGTTCCTAATCCAGCATGGATATGTTCGAGGAGAGATTGACAAGACCTTATTCTTGTTGAGGAAAGGGAATCACACTCTGGTGGTTCAGGTCTATGTCGATGACATCATCTTTGGCTCAACAGATCCAGAGTTGGTGAAGGAGTTCGCTAACCTCATGTCGAGTGAGTTTGAAATGAGCATGGTGGGTGTTTTAGCCAAAATTTGCTTATAGATCTAGCAAGTTCTTGCCAAGATCTAGCAAGTTCTAGCAAAATTTGCTTGAACATAATTTGATTGAGATTTGTGTAAAAAAGAGAGTGTTTTGATGATTACAAGGCTTTTTCCCCCTTGGATTGTGTCCTTACAATTCTGCAAACCCCATTTTATACTAATTTCCCCCATCCGTTGGAATCCCTTAAATTTATCATTAGAAGATTTAATTAGCTCCACTAATATACTAGCTGTCCGTTTAAGACCCTTTGGTATTTCAGCCATATGGGAGCCTCTTCAATTCCCTTCTAGATTGCTTCAATGGACTGCCTCCTCTTCTGTGGGTATCCTTTGGGCCTTAAAATGCAGGGCCTTATTAGGCCTTTAATTAGGCCGGGTCCAACAGTGGGTGAACTCAAGTTCTTTTTAGGACTTCAGGTCGTGCAGAATGAAGAAGGTACCAAGATTCATCAACAAAAGTACCTCAGGGAGTGCGTGAAGAAGTTTGGTCTTGAGAGTTCTCGCTCTTTTGATACTCCCATGTCGACGACCACTTCACTTGGAAAAGATGAAAAGGATCCAAAGGTCAATGCTACCTTGTATCGAGGTATGATTTGATCTCTCTTGTATCTTACAGATAGTAGGCCAGATATCGTCTTCGCCGTGTGCCTTTGTGCAAGATTTCAGGCCGATCCAAGGGAATCTCATCTAAAAGCTATGAAGAGGATCATTCGCTTCGCTATCTCAAGGGCAGTGACAACTTGTGTCTGTGGTATCCACGGGTTAGCGACTTTGACCTAGTTGGCTATACCGATGTAGATTTTGCAGGGAATCGTGTTAATAGAAAGACTACATCAGGGATAGCCCAGTTTCTTGGCTCGTGCTTAGGTTCTTGGGGATCTAAGAAGCAGAATTCAGTTGCTCTATCTACCGCCGAAGCCGAGTATGTCGCCGCCGCAACGTGTTGTTCACAACTCTTGTGGATGAAGCAACAACTCAGAGATTATGGTGATGAGTGTGGGTCCGTACCCATACTTTGTGACAACACAAGTGCTATCGATATCTCAAAGAATCCGGTGCAACATTCCAAGACAAAGCATATTGAGATAAGGCATCATTTTCTTAGAGATTGCGTGGATAAAGACATGGTGTCCATGAAGTTTTGCAGGACGGATGAACAAAGGGCAGATATTTTGACCAAGGCTTTAAATCGTGAACCCTTTGAACGACTTCGCATGGAGCTAGGTATGATCTCACTTGGTTGACTTGTTAATCGTTCATGCTATCCTCTTATGACTGGTTGAAATTTGATTGATTATCTTTTGATAATTTCATGCTTATATAGTGTTAGCATAATGAGGTATGTGTGCATTTATCGATGAAATCTCCTGCTTGTGTGCATGTCGACGACCTCCTGCATATTGTGTTTAAAATTGCATATTCAATTGAACTTTTTCTTTGAGCCCAAAAGAATCATCCTGATGACCCTTTAACCCTCATTACAAGCCCAAATGATGGTTGATTCTACTGCCGTCCCCGACCTATCATGCTTGAGAGTCTCTATGAGCTTATTTGCTTGTTTGTGTGTTTTAAACGGAGACTTATCAACTTCATCGACAAATTCCACAAAATATTATTTTCTATGCTTGGTTTGCTTTGACACCACCCGGTGTAACCCAACCCCTAAGCTACTTCATGTGGTGAAAAGTCATGGCGCAGTAAGGTTGTTGATTTGCTCAAAATTGAAGAGGAAAATAGGTTTGAGATTGACGACTTCAGGTGTGACAGTTGGAGTTGACGACTTGAGAGAATTCAGGTTTGTGGTAAGAAAGTTTGAGGTTGAGGTAGTCGACAAGGTTGCCGACTGATCTGTGCGGAAAGCGCATGTGCAATTTTGGGGCGAAATATTTGACCGGTTTTCAGTTCGAAATTTTTGGAAAGGGAGGATCTTCTAACGGGATCATGTACTCGAGTGGATTTGCAGTTGCCTTAATTGTGGAGTTGTACTTCAATAAAAAGAACCCCAAAAGGTATTCCTCTTTCCATCTATCACCTATCCTGTCAACTCTCTCTCTTTTCCCCAAAATGTTCCAAAACGCCATTACCGCACCCAAGCTTTTCTCAAGCGTCAATGGCTTCCCCAAACCAGTCCCCACTGTCAAACCTCACCCCCGAGCAACTTCAATCTCTTCTCATGACCCACCTTGGAGAAGAAGAGTTGAAGAAACTCGCTGCTAAAACCCTAACCGCCAAAACCCAACTGGAATCCGCCAGGGCCGAAAGCCCCAAAACTCAAAATCCAGACCCCATTGCCCCTGAATCTCCTCAATCCAAGCCCAAATCCCCTCCACCAGAACCCCTGACCGAAACCGAACCCCTTCCGACAGAGAATGTGTCGGAAATCGCCCCAGATCTGGCGATTTCAGGTGACATTCCTCTAGCGGTGGAGAAACCCGAACCGGAGAAGGAGAAGGAGGAACCGCCAAGGGAACCGGCGGTTGAGGAAGAAAAAGCCGAAGAAAAGGGTGTAGAGGCAGAACTAGTGCAGGTTTCTGAGTTTGAGGCCATAGAGAAGGTGGTTGATGCTTTTGAAGAGGAAGTTATTGTTCCCGCTGAAACAGAGGAGAAGGTTGAAGTCGACACCCAAAAAGCTGAAGAGGTTGTCGACCTTGAAAAGGTCTCAGAGGTTGTCGCCAAGGTTGTTGACTCTGCCAAGGCTAGAGGTAAACGTCCAATGTCTATTCCATCTGACAGTGAAGGTGCCGACTCTGAACCTCTTTCAATTGAGAAAGAAATTCGCTCTAAGGCTAGAGTAGATGTTAAGAAACAGTTGTTTGGAGAGGATACCCCTCTTCCTAGAAAATCCTCTAAGAAACCCGCTGTTGAGCATAGGCCAGTGACTAGGAGATTGAAACTGATGACTGGAGAGGCTGTTCCTGATATCCCTCTACCTGATGAGAGTGAATCTGAAGGGAAACTTAGGAAGACTAGGGCTAAGCGACCCAGGTCGCCGACCTTGCTTAAACCTAAGGCCTCTGCTAGCAAAAAGAAGAAGCCAGAGAGTAGGAAAATCCAGTCTAGAGATTTTACTAAGGTCTTGTTGTGGGAAGACAATTTTCTGGATGAGTTCAAGTTGTCTAAGGTTGAAGAGTGGATGGAAGTCCAAGGTTGGAAGGATCTGTTTTGTGAGGAAGAGAAGTTTATAGCTGAGAGTGTTAAGCAGTTCTATGAGACGTTGACCATAGAGGATTATGGCAACAAAACTATTGGAAAATATGTCTGGGAAGAAAAGGAGTATTTGTTCACTAGCACCTTCTTTAGAACGCTATTGGAGTCCACATTTTCTGGTCATGCTCCTCTGTAATAGTCAG